>CM045898.1:9767077-9778666 GCA_025169545.1 Anguilla japonica | reverse complement strand
TTATATATTATCTCATAAAAAACACGTTTTCAACGTACAAAAATGCCAAGTTACTCAAAAGTATTGATATCAAAATGACGCCAAGTTACGGTACTACAAACAATATAGGCTATCTTGCCTCACCGAAATGACAAGATGTATTTCAAAGCAATGCTACCCAATATTTCCTCAATTCTTTCAAGTCACTTGGCCCTGTGTTTTGTAATCTTACCATTTTACAATGTCATGCAAACTCAGATCAAAGAGTCAAATATTTCGAATTGCCTCATGGAACACATTAAAATTAATGTACAAAACTGCTGCTGAGTAACTACAGGAAGCATATTTCTCCAGAAAACATGTTTATACTTGCTTCTGAACTGAATTTGAGTACATGTGCAAGTTATTGTATATTTGCTACGTACAATAAATACTGCATGTAAAATGCATATTGTACATACATACATAGAGAACTTCTTTATCCCCATGGGGACATTTCCCTCGCAGCATGTTACATTCACATTTACGAACACACACTTATACCAAGAAACATACTATCATTCACGCAACAGAAAGGCTGGGCAGCGAAATACATACATACCAATACAAATTGGACATATACACGCCTATTCAATCAATCTTGACTGTGAGAGAGCCATCCACACATATGTTTGGCCTGTCCATGTAGTGCATGCTTATACACACAGGGCCAAGTGACTTGAAAGAATTGAGGAAATATTGGGTAGCATTGCTTTGAAATACATCTTGTCATTTCGGTGAGGCAAGATAGCCTATATTGTTTGTAGTACCGTAACTTGGCGTCATTTTGATATCAATACTTTTGAGTAACTTGGCATTTTTGTACGTTGAAAACGTGTTTTTTATGAGATTATAAATACTCAAATGAAACATGCTGTATGAAAAAAACATATAATACACTTTTTAAAAAATGAGAAAAAAGCGGATCTCACACCTGTATTGGGAAAGATATTTTCTCTGAACTCATCTCTTCAAAAGAGATGGACTCCAGTGACTGCTGGATCCTGTGAACAAAACATGCAGACAGAACTTCAGATAAACTCATCCTCTTACTGCAGCTCTAACTCACAGCACATGGAGAGACAGCATCCAATTACACTCATCCTCTTACTGCAGCTCTAACTCACAGCACATGGAGACAGAGCTTCCAGTGAAACTCATCCTCTTACTGCAGCTCTTAGTTACTGCAGATCTGAATGTTGTATAAGTCAGCTCACATGCAACTGAATGGTGCCAGTAACATTGAAGTATGATTAAAAAGTAGTGTCAATTTGAACCTCTTTAATTACCTTTGATCACCTGTGAACTCTCCTCTGAACTTGTTTGGACTATCCATTGAATGATCACTCTTCATAGAAAGACAGCTGGGTACAGGTGACCCTGCTATTTCTACCTGGACCCTGTGAAAAAAACATGAAGACACAGCATCCAGTTAAACTCATCCTCTTACTGCAGCTCAAACTCACAGCATATGGAGACAGAGCTTCCAGTCAAACTCATCCTATTACTGCAGCTCTAACTCACAGCAGATGGAGACAGAGCTTCCAGCTGAACTAGCCCTCTAACTGCAGCTCTAACTCACAGCACATGGAAACAGAGCTTCCAGTGAAACTCGTCCTCTTACTGCAGTTATAACTCACAGCACATGGAGACAGAGCTTCCAGGTAAACTCATCCTCTCACTGCAGCTCTTAGGTACTGCAGATCTGAATATTGTATAAAACAGCTCACATGCAACTGAAGGGTGCCAGTAACATTGAAGTATGATTAAAAAGTAGTGTCAATTTGAACCTCTTTAATTACCTTTGATCACCTGTGAACTCTCCTCTGAACTCGTTTGGATGGTCCATTGAATGATCACTCTTCATAGACAGACAGCTGGGTACAGGTGACCCTGCTCTTTCTACCTGGACCCTGTGAACAAAACAAGAAGACACAGCCTCCAGTTGAACTCATCCTCTTATTGCAGCTCTAACTCACAGCACATGGAGACAGAGTTTCCAGTGAAACTCATCCTCTTACTGCAGCTCTAACTCACAGCACATGGAGAGAGAGCTTCCAGTTAAACTCATCCTCTTACTGCAGCTCTAACTCAAAACACATGGAGACAGAGCTTCCAGTTAAACTCATCCTCTTACTGCAGCTCAAACTCACATCACAAGAACAAAACAAGAAGACACAGCATCCAATTACACTCATCCTCTTACTGCAGATCAAACTCACAGCACATGGAGACAGAGCTTCCAGTTAAACTCATCCTCTAACTGCAGCTCTAACTCACAGCACATGGAGACAGAGTTTCCAGTGAAACTCATCCTCTTACTGCAGCTCTAACTCACAGCACATGGAGAGAGAGCTTCCAGTTAAACTCATCCTCTTACTGCAGCTCTAACTCAAAACACATAGAGACAGAGCTTCCAGTTAAACTCATCCTCTTACTGCAGCTCTAACTCAAAACACATGGAGACAGAGCTTCCAGTTAAACTCATCCTCTTACTGCAGCTCAAACTCACATCACAAGAACAAAACAAGAAGACACAGCATCCAATTACACTCATCCTCTTACTGCAGATCAAACTCACAGCACATGGAGACAGAGCTTCCAGTTAAACTCATCCTCTAACTGCAGCTCTAACTCACAGCACATGGAGACAGAGTTTCCAGTGAAACTCATCCTCTTACTGCAGCTCTAACTCACAGCACATGGAGACAGAGCTTCCAGGTAAACTCATCCTCTCACTGCAGCTCTTAGGTACTGCAGATCTGAATGTTGTATAAGTCAGCTCAAAAGCAACTGAATGGTGCCAGTAACATTGAAGTATGATTAAAAAGTAGTGTCAATTTGAACCTCTTTAATTACCTTTGATCACCTGTGAACTCTCCTCTGAACTTGTTTGGACTATCCATTGAATGATCACTCTTCATAGACAGACAGCTAGGTACAGGTGACCCTGCTCTTACTACCTGGACCCTGTGAACAAAACAAGAAGACACAGCATCCAATTACACTCATCCTCTTACTGCAGCTCAAACTTACAGCACATGGAGACAGAGCTTCCAGTTAAACTCATCCTCTTACTGCAGCTCTAACTCACAGCACATGGAGACAGAGCTTCCAGTTAAACTCATCCTCTAACTGCAGCTCTAACTCAAAACACATTGAGACAGAGTTTCCAGTGAAACTCATCCTCTTACTGCAGCTCTAACTCACAGCACATGGAGAGAAAGCTTCCAGTTAAACTCATCCTCTTACTGCAGCTCAAACTTACAGCACATGGAGACAGAGCTTCCAGTCAAACTCATCCTATTACTGCAGCTCTAACTCACAGCACATGGAGACAGAGCATCCAGTTAAACTCATCCTCTTACTGCAGCTCTAACTCACAGCACATGGAGACAGAGTTTCCAGTGAAACTCATCCTCTTACTGCAGCTCTAACTCAAAATGCATGGAGACAGAGCTTCCAGTTAAACTCATCCTCTTACTGCAGCTCTTAGGTACTGCAGATCTGAATATTGTATAAAACAGCTCACATGCAACTGAAGGGTGCCAGTAACATTGAAGTATGATTAAAAAGTAGTGTAATTTGAACCTCTTTAATTACCTTTGATCACCTGTGAACTCTCCTCTGAACTCGTTTGGATGGTCCATTGAATGATCACTCTTCATAGACAGACAGATGGGTACAGGTGACCCTGCTCTTTCTACCTGGACCCTGTGAACAAAACAAGAAGACACAGCATCCAATTACACTCATCCTCTTACTGCAGCTCAAACTCACAGCACATGGAGACAGAGTTTCCAGTTAAACTCATCCTCTTACTGCAGCTCTAACTCAAAACACATGGAGACAGAGCTTCCAGTTAAACTCATCCTCTTACTGCAGCTCAAACTCACATCACAAGAACAAAACAAGAAGACACAGCATCCAATTACACTCATCCTCTTACTGCAGCTCTAACTCACAGCACATGGAGACAGAGCTTCCAGTTAAACACATCCTCTTACTGCAGCTCTAACTCACAGCACATGGAGACAGAGCTTCCAGTTAAACTCATCCTCTAACTGCAGCTCTAACTCAAAACACATGGAGACAGAGTTTCCAGTGAAACTCATCCTCTTACTGCAGCTCTAACTCACAGCACATGGAGAGAGAGCTTCCAGTTAAACTCATCCTCTTACTGCAGCTCTAACTCACAGCATATGGAGACAGAGCTTCCAGTCAAACTCATCCTAGTACTGCAGCTCTAACTCACAGCAGATGGAGACAGAGCTTCCAGCTGAACTAGCCCTCTAACTGCAGCTCTAACTCACAGCACATGGAGACAGAGCTTTTAGTGAAACTCATCCTCTTACTGCAGTTATAACTCACAGCACATGGAGACAGAGCTTCCAGGTAAACTCATCCTCTTACTGCAGCTCTTAGGTACTGCAGATCTGAATATTGTATAAAACAGCTCACATGCAACTGAAGGGTCCCAGTAACATTGAAGTATGATTAAAAAGTAGTGTCAATTTGAACCTCTTTAATTACCTTTGATCACCTGTGAACTCTCCTCTGAACTCGTTTGGATGGTCCATTGAATGATCACTCTTCAGAGACAGACAGCTGGGTACAGGTGACCCTGCTCTTTCTACCTGGACCCTGTGAACAAAACAAGAAGACACAGCATCCAATTACACTCATCCTCTTACTGCAGCTCAAACTCACAGCACATGGAGACAGAGCTTCCAGTTAAACTCATCCTCTTACTGCAGCTCTAACTCACAGCACATGGAGACAGAGTTTCCAGTGAAACTCATCCTCTTACTGCAGCTCTAACTCAAAATGCATGGAGACAGAGCTTCCAGTTAAACTCATCCTCTTACTGCAGCTCTTAGGTACTGCAGATCTGAATATTGTATAAAACAGCTCACATGCAACTGAAGGGTGCCAGTAACATTGAAGTATGATTAAAAAGTAGTGTAATTCGAACCTCTTTAATTACCTTTGATCACCTGTGAACTCTCCTCTGAACTCATTTGGACGGTCCATTGAATGATCACTCTTCATAGACAGACAGCTGGGTACAGGTGACCCTGCTCTTTCTACCTGGAACCTGTGAACAAAACATGAAGACACAGCATCCAGTTAAACTCATCCTCTTACTGCAGCTCTAACTCACAGCACATGGAGACAGAGCTTCCAGTGAAATGCATGCTCTTACTGCAGCTCTAACTCAAAACACATGGAGACAGAGCTTCCAGTTAAACTCATCCTCTTACTGCAGCTCTTAGGTACTGCAGATCTGAATATTGTATAAAACAGCTCACATGCAACTGAAGGGTGCCAGTAACATTGAAGTATGATTAAAAAGTAGTGTAATTCGAACCTCTTTAATTACCTTTGATCACCTGTGAACTCTCCTCTGAACTCATTTGGACGGTCCATTGAATGATCACTCTTCATAGACAGACAGCTGGGTACAGGTGACCCTGCTCTTTCTACCTGGAACCTGTGAACAAAACATGAAGACACAGCATCCAGTTAAACTCATCCTCTTACTGCAGCTCTAACTCACAGCACATGGAGACAGAGCTTCCAGTGAAATGCATGCTCTTACTGCAGCTCTAACTCAAAACACATGGAGACAGAGCTTCCAGTTAAACTCATCCTCTTACTGCAGCTCTAACTCACAGCACATGGAGACAGAGCTTCCAGTGAAACGCATGCTCTTACTGCAGCTCTAACTCAAAACACATGGAGACAGAGCTTCCAGTTAAACTCATCCTTTTACTGCAGCTCTAACTCACAGCACATGGAGACAGAGCTTCCAGTTAAACTCACTTACTGCAGCTCTTACTCATATCACATTAAATATCTGATTCATGCATTTATACCTCTTCCTCTCACTGCTGAGGGTTCCTCCTTTGGTCTTTGACTCCTCTGAGAGACTCATTTTAGCAACAGCGCCCTCTATCTAAGGAGACAGGATCACATCAGACCAGTCTGGACCACTAGTGGCTTCAAACCCAAATTAGCCTGCAAACACACAACATGAGAACGCACTAAACAGTCCTATAGACACATAAAGACACACACACACACACATAATATAGCGTAGTTTTTACTGGAAGCAATGCAGAATTTGGTGTTTTTCTGGACACGCGCTCCTGAGCTTCATCAAGGGTAATATCACTCCTTTTGAGATGTCTGTATAGTACATGTTCAGGGCCCATTTAGAGTGCACTAGAAACAGTGTGCCGAGGCTTGATTAGTTTCTGCCATAAACACATGATCAATGACGTCCGAAGCTTCATTCGGTACACACAACCATGTGACCGCTTTGGTAACTGACAAGCAGTTTGTGTCAGTCGTGAGCTAGTGAGTCACAGTGACTATTTTAAGAATCCAAGACATTGTGCAGAGATGGAACCAGCCAGGAACAGAGAGCGGTCTGCAGTTTTGGAGCATTTTAAAATGATATCAGCAACTAAGCTTTATCCTCCTGAGACCCAGGGGAAAAAAGGTTTAAAATGACATTTTTTCTATATTTTTTGTGTTTTAATATGTATGGTAATAGAAATGTATAAAAATACAAACTAAATTTAAAAAAAAAACAATAAAAACAATCTGTTAGGAATAATGCTATATAAGTGCAGTTTTACTTATTATAACAACAATTTTAAAAAATACACATTAAATTTTTTACTCCAGGTTTTTTTTTACGACCAGGTCCAAGAACATGTAATCTCACATTCAAATTTATGACATTTAAAGACCATTATGTATTATAGACACAGAGACAATTAAGCTATCATGAAGGCTTGAAGATAGAACTAGAATGTCACATCCTCCACAGAGGACAAACATGAAAGTCTTAGAAAGATGAGAGAAAATGATTATATGAATACATACAACAATAACCTTTTATTTCAATGAGCTGTTCAATGTTACATGAGCACCTCCTCTCCCCATTTAATAGTTATTACTCCGAAGTTTCAAGGTGGACACAACGCTGACGACTACCTTTTATAAGTCTTTTATTGAATCTCTTTTAACCTTTAATATGATCTGCTGGTTTGGTAACCTAAATCTTAAGTACAAGAGTCGACTGGCCAACGTTGAAAAATTAGCTGGCAGGATCATCTGATACAGCTGACCCCTCCCAGCTGTATCAGATAGGATCTATAAGGAAGGCCCAGTCCATTCTGAGGGATTCCCAGCATCCCCTGTTCAATCAGTTTGTATTACTTCCCTCAGAGCGCAGATATACACCGATCAGCTACAAAATTAAAACCACCTACCTAACATTGTGTAGGTCCCCCTCGTGCCACCAAAACAGCTCTGACCCGCCTCCACCTCTGAAGGTGTCCTCTGTTATATTTGTATTTCTGTATATATTTGTATCTACTGTATATTTGTATCTGATATTTTGCATCTATTGTAAATGTGTATCTGATTGTGTTACTTTATTGTCTTTTATGCTGCAACAGTGCAAATTCCCCCCGGGGATCAATAAAGTATACTAATACTACTTATTACATTACTGGTTTTTATTACATAAAAAATTTGAAATGGATTACATTATTGGGAGTTATTACACTGTTGGTAGTTTATTACATTATTAGTTGCTACAGGGCTATAAAAAGCCAAGATATTGTTAGAGGGTGAATTATTTCCAAATGATTTTAAAAACTCTCGACAGGTCAGAGCGGTTTTGGCGGCACGAGGGGGACCTACACAATATTAGGCAGGTGGTTTTAATGTTGTGGCTGATCGGTGTAGGCTCCCTATTTTAAAATAGTATCCCTATGTTAAAAACAAACAGGATTAAACATTCTTTTATCCCAAGTGTCACTGGCTTTGTTAAAGTGACAATCTCGAAGATTTCAGTTTCGTTCTCTATGGCGGTGCCAATGGCGAGAAGCGGTAATTGCAGGTGTGTTTTTGGACCTCACTTCCCATAGATCCAACCGCATCCAACCAGTGTCGCCTGTGTGACGTCAGTCAGTTGGCACGCCAACTATAACACTTACTATTTACTGAATAAAAACGGTTGTTATAAAAGTAACGTTATGTACATACTCATTCGTTGTCTAACGTTAGGCTAACTCAAGATGTCTTTACACTGCCGAGCCGGGTTAAAATGCCGTAGCAAACCTGGGGTAGAATTAGTGATGATCAATTTCTGCAAACGTTCTTTATCCTCCTTTTGCCCGGTATGAACATCTTTACACTGCAGAGAAGAATTTGCGGGATTCACTGTGGCTCGTGCAATTATGTATCTCGTTTACAATAAGCAGTCTTTTTCGTGAATGATTGTTGTGTGGTATTTTTGAAACAACTGCCTTGCAAAATGTTACCCCTGGTGTTTCTGGTTTTGCTAGCTAAACTGTTTGAGAATAAAGCTGAGCTGGGTGTTAAATTAGCAATCAGAACAAGAAGAATAAAACAAAAACAAAGGAGATTTCATCAAAAAAGGGCATAACGGCTGAAGGAACATATGAGGAAGCGTAATAAAATAATAACAATGCTAATCCATACTGCCATATTATTTTATTTAGTTTTCTCCTGCATGACGTCTTCAGAAATCAGACCCGGCTCTGCTCCATATACCCCGGCTTTATTCCGATCAGTATAATATATTGATGAACTCGATGGCAATGTAAATAACGGTAACATTAAGGCCAGTTCAGATCAATGATTCGCAATGAGGCGAAACGGTTTTAGAATGTTGCAGAGAAAAGTGCAGCGGTGTGAACTGGCAAGTAGCAGAGCCGTTGCCTGCCCTGAGGTTTTAAAAGACCGTCCTTGTCAAATTGCCAAGTGCAGTTTTAGAACGTTTACAATCAGACGTCTTGGAATGTTGCAAGTTGCACCCAGTCTCGTTGCGAATCATTGATCTGAACTGGCCTTAAGTTAGCTACACTGCAACCTTGCAACAAGGTAGCATTGCATTCGAGAGATGGTTTGCGAGGTCGGTACCGGTCGGTAGCGTTAGCTAGCGTTTTTTTCTAATTGTTAGCCGACATTAGATTGTGTTAATTACATTAGCTAGCTAGCTAACGCAACGTTACCTGATATGAGAGATGGATACTGTGCGCAACGTTGTCTAAACGAATGTTGTCTTTCTTGACATGGTCCGGTAGCTAGCGTTAGCTGTGCAAATAGCTAAGTAATTTAGTGAAGTTACATTGTCATTTAATGTAATACGAAATCTACATCGACAAATAATATGATCTCTCATGTTACACAAAAACTTTTTAGGGTTCCATAACTCCCCCAACACCCCCTTTCTCTGTTATTGTAACGCATGCAGACACCGGAAAAAGCAGTATGCCGCACACACACAAGTGAGTTGAAGAGCGAGCCTGTTGCGTTAGCTCCGTCTACCCTCTCTGGCGGACCAACCGCTGATGGGTGATGAAAAACGCGTCACTAACTGTGCGCCGCTTGTGATTTTTTCCTGGGAATGTCGCCACAGACACCAAGTTTTTTAATCATGAATTATGATAATAATAGTAGTATAAATGAATATAAAAATAGGCTCAATCACTATTGTATTACCCAATGCAGCGATAGATAGTGACTTAAAAGACATTTATTTTAATTAAAATCTTCGAGATTATTACTTTAATAAGTTATAGTGATATGTTTTGCAACGATTTTAATGTTTATCTGTTGTCATAAATATAGTTATTGCTATTTATTATATACTATGCTGCAGTACAAACTGCCCCATGGGGTATATAAAGACTCTAACTAACACCAAACCTATATCCTTTGTGTTATATACCGGCACATTTATTCGAAATACCCCCTCATTAATGCAAATAGGCTACTCCTAACCGCACATTATGTGGCTGTAGCTCAATATAGACATTACGTTACATTACAGGCATTTAGCAAACTCTCCTACCCAGAGCGACTTACACAACTTATTTTTTGTCGCGTATTTTTTTACATTACATCCATACAGCTGGATATATACTGAAGTAATGCAGGTTAGGTACCTTGCTCAAGGGTACTATGGCAGTGTCCTACCTTGGACTCGAACCAGTGACCTATAGGTTACAAGGCCAGGTCCTTACCTATTAGAATGGGCAAGATGTGTGATCTAAGCAACTCTAACTTCTGTGGATTCTCACACCCCTATACACCTAGAGCATGACAAACAATGAGTCTTCGCTGAACCCTGGAAACCAGGTGCTAGATATAGGACTCCCACACCTGACCCTCATCAGGGACAATTAACTCAAAGCCAATGCGTGTGAGGTGCCATCACCTCACCATAGGACTCACACACCTGCCCCTCATCAGGGACAATTAACCCACAGAAATCAGTTAGTGAGAGGTGCCACCACCTCACAACTGTACCTGCTTTAAATATGTTCCTGTCAATGTGTTCAAAAAAACGGCCTGCCAAACCAGACATTTAAACTGCAACAGGGAGATTTAAACCAAACTGCCTGTGCCTTAAAGCCAATTGCTCTGCATTGCAGGAGATATGGCTGTTAACCTCTGTTTCATAAATGATCCAGATAATGTTTTAACAATCAAGAACAGTTTATGTATTGATGGGATTATATATAGTCTATCACTGCTTTTTCATTGATTGATGTTACACTGTAATCACATACTTATAAAGGATAGTACTGTCCAATCATGTTAAAAAGCCAGCATGATCACTCTGACCTCACTTGCAATAGATTGTTTGTAGAGAACAGTGCTGTCATTTACACTCCAAAAACAAGATGGACCCACTGCACTTTGCACACAAGGTGAAGCACAGCATTGATGATTCTCTACATTTTTTTTCCATTGTAATTTACTTTCAGTTCAGTGAACTCTTGAGAACCTGTCAACTTCTGCCTTGAAACCTCTAGAGTTCAGTCACTTGTTTGAATACATCTGCTTTGTGTTTACAGTATTCCAACAATCCCAGAGATTTGATAGTTGTCAAAAAATACTCCGATACTTTTGGCCATTTCCAGGTCCTGTCACGGTACATAATGGTTTCATTAAATTCCATTTATCTTGAGGATGGAGGTGCAATTTCAAAGAAATTCACTGGTCAACACACTGAAGAAGCTCATTGTTGTATACAAAGCACACACATAGCACACTGATGCACACAGCCTCACAGTACATTAACACACAGCCCGCCAGGCCCCAGCCATAGACACACACACACACATGCAGCATACACACACATACACACACACACACGCATGCACACAGACACATACACACACATATACGCACACAACATGCACACAGACACATACACACACACATATATACACACACACACATACACACACAACATACACACAGACACATACACACAAACATGCACACACGCACGCACATGCACACGCACGCACACACACACACATTTTGATTCTTTATTTAGGTCCACATTTATAAAATACATCAATAAGGGCCCAAATATATTTCAGTTGCTGTCTGATGTCCTTCACTTGAGTGGCAGAAAGCATACCAGTAGGGATAAAGCAAATAAAATGCAGGTTAGACATTTGCATCTCAATTGCACCAGCAGGAAACATTATGGGTACAAGAGACATC
>CM045898.1:9639577-9762077 GCA_025169545.1 Anguilla japonica | reverse complement strand
ATGCATGCATAACTGCCTTTAATACAACATTTGAAAACTTTATCTATGCTTCCTGGACTCTAGAAAATTGCTTTTGACAGATACACTTAGACTTAGGGATTTCAGTCCGGTAGGGAAATATTTACACATTTGAGGAAACCAAATTAGAGATGAAGAAACAGCCAAATGACTTTAGCAAATGTGGGAAAGCATGGTTAGCATTTGGCCTGTTTGTTTCTGTGAGACATATAGAGTAGCAGCACACATTGGGAGCTGGGGGTTTGGGGAGCACACAGGACGGGGAGTGCGGGGCAGGAGGGGGGGGGGTGGTTGCATAGCGCCTCAGAACTGGAGTCGGAGAGTAAAAAAAATGTATTAAAATGGGCGCAAAACAAGTTCAGCTGGTCTGGCAAGTCCTCATCACTGTTGACACCACCTGATCTCGCCTTGTATGGAATGATCGCCTCCACGCCATGCCAAAGATAACAAGAGTCTGTCTCTTTCTCTTTCTGTTTGAGTCTCTAACCTGTCCTTGTATTGGCGCTTGGCAGCTTTTATAGACCTTTCTGATCAGTGTCTAGATGTTTTATACAACAGATCATTGCCAGAAAATTTTAAAAATTTTAAATTTATTTATAAAAATTTAATTGAGTGCCAACAGCTGCAGTTTATTTGTAATAAAAATGTTTTGTCAATGGATAATCAACTTCGAGTTTCCAATTGGATTCACCCAATAACATTTTTATAACCAATGATTTGTCAAAAAGGCCTTTAAAATACAGCCAGGTATAATGAAATAGAACAATTGACAGACATGCTGTCAGTGAGCTGTAACCAAAAGAGTACATATTTGACCTGTATCTCTATGATTGTACATTATGTATCAGTGCCCATTATTTGATTGATGTTAAAATGGAGTTACACTTGTGGAGCCAGTTTCCTCTACGAACTACTCCCTCATTGCCCATCTTCCGCCGTGGTCTGAAGACTCATCTCTTCAGACTATACCTGGACTAAATAACTATCACCACACTGCAGATCATTTCTATCACTTAAATCCCCCTCTTTCATGCTACACATGTATCTCCTGTGCCACTCATGTTACATGTACCTCCATTCAGCTCTTATTGTGCCTTGTGTCATTGTCTTGATGTTGTAGCTTGTACTGCCTCCTGGTTTGACAGCATAGGTTCGGTCAGAGTAATGTTCACTGTGTGAACTGGACTTAATGTGTTCATGGCTATGAGTAACTGTACAAAGTATGGTATCTTATCGGACCTGTGTTTTATCGTTGTTTCAATGACCTTTGGTATGCACTTATTGTGTGCCGATTTGGATAAAATTGTCTGCCAGCTAAATGTAATGTAATGTAATGTAATGTCTCAGTGATCAGATTCAATGAAAAAAATACAAAGGAAAAGTAATTTATGATTCCGTGGCCCTTCAATCTTAATAATAATAAATGTGATATGGAGGTATGATGACTGTGCAGTGTAAAAGATTTTTTACAGTTTACGGTGTAGAAGATGCATACTCCTACACGGACTATTGAATAATCAATTATATCTTGTATTTTGAATCTAATCTGAGAAATCTGATCTTAATGACAAATGTCATGGCCACTGTTACCACATACTCCTAATAAAGAAAGAATTACTAGTTATGTCCACAGATGTTAAAAACCAAGACTGAATCTATAATTTTACACAACATAGAGGGTCCCTTCAGAATAAAAAACATCAGTGTCCCTGTTCTTGCACACCAGTGAAAACATGCAACCATTTATGATGTCTGCAATAATGACAATTTGACAATAATCGTAGTGCAACAGTAATACACAAACAGCCAACCTTCATACCGGTGCCTGTGATGGTCTGACCACAGAAAGCTCTTGTAATCCATCTTATTACAAGACTAGCTCTCAGAACTCAGCAAAATGATTACTATTGCTCAATGTACTTGTTATACAGATTCTGTTATTTGTCTTTATCACAGGCCAAACATTAAATTATGATTCAAGCCAGGAAGTGCCCAACAGACAACTCAGTTTGAACTTCTACTACCATCTAGTGGGAATTTAGAGGAACTGCAGTGTTATATTTCTTACAGTCATTTCTACACCTCCACAGGTGTTCTCATGTCCTAATAATTGCAGTAGATGTAGCAGTTAAGTAAAATAATTTGCAAATATTTCAATGTTTGATCGATCAGAAAAACAGTTTTCATGTCTACATGAGTGGACATAGTGAATCACTGCACATTCTTTCACTGCTCTGCCTCAGTTCCTGTAGATTCAGTGGGACACCTGCAGTGATTAATGCACTTCAGACTGTGTTCTGCAGTGTACAGCTGCTTGGAGGCTTAAGGTAGTGAAGGGAAGTGTATGTTTCTATATTTCTGTATGCACTCCTGTCCACTTCTGCCTAGGCCTGCAGCCTTGTCCCAGTCTATGGTAACATTCCCAGTTACCATGGTGATGAGAGAAGAGTGGTGGAGAGCTACGGAGAGGATGGAATGCAGCTCAGGGTCGTCCCAAGTGCACTCCTGCACATGAGTCCTCTGTTAAGATAATATACTCCATACTGGTGCGTGGCATTAGCAAACTTCTGAGAATTCCTCTGCAAGCTGTATAGTGTGTATCTCACTGGTGCCCCTTGTATTAAAGCCTGTTAAAGGAAACCTGTCTACCTCATGTACAGTGCCATGAAAAATATGTTCACCCTTCCTGATTTCCTATATTAATGCATAGTTTCAGATTTTTATAAGAAATGTTATATTAGACAAAGGGAACCGGAGTAAGCAGTCACTGTTTTAGAAACTTCTGCCTTGAGTCTCATCCTCTGGAGTTCATTCCCTTGTAGTAGCGTCACAAGACCACCGGATGGCAGAATGCATCCACTTTGTGTTTCCAGTATTCCAATACAGCCCAGAGGTCTGATAGCAAAAGTACATACTCTGATACTTTCGACCATTTCAAGCTCCTGCCACGGCACATAATGGTTTTATCAAATTCCATTTAGCATGAGGATGGGGGTGTAATTTCAAAGAAATGCACTGGTTCATGCACTGAAGATGCTCATTTTTATTGTACACACAGAGCACTTACACAGCGCATCAATACACACACATGCACACACATGCACAACATGCACAAACACACACACAAACACACACCCACACACATACACACCATGTTCTCCTGATCACGTAGATAGATGGTTTGATACTGTGGTTTGTGTCTTTGGAGGCCCTACTAGACTGAAGGCTTTTCTTTCTGGGGAGGCAACGCTCCTTTGGTGTGTGTAGCAGGATGCTGGCCATGTTCTACCAGATCATTGTGGCCGGTGTCCTGTTCTACACCAGTGTGTGCTGGGCTGGGAGCCTCTACTCCAGGGACACAAAGAGGCTCAAACTGATCCGGAAGACCAGCTGCCACCCTCTGCTGTTGTTTTGGGTGCAGTGGGCGGTTGCTGACTCCCCCCCCCCCCCCTTCTCTGCTTCCTCGGCCAGCCCTCTAGCTGCCCTCCTCAGCCTTGCCCCTGCCATGCCCGTGTTCTCCAGAAGGTGGAGCACTGACTGTCAGGTGAACCCCCAGCGTCCCACCTCCGCTGGATATACTGTCGCTCTCTAACCGGCCTCCTTACACTCTCACACTCCACTGCCAGGTCGGAGTACTTCAGGCGTTTCCGCTCATAGGCTGCTTCTGTCCCCTCCTCCCATGGGAGGGTGAGCTCCATAAGGAGCACCACCTTCACCCGAGTAGACCACGTCTCCATATAAAGAGCTCCACCTTCGCCTGAGTAGACCACGTGTCCATATAAGGAGCACCACCTTTGCCCGAGTAGACCACGCCTCCATATAAGGAGGACCACCTTCACCTGAGTGGACCACGTCTCCATATAAGGAGCACCACTTTCGCCCGAGTGGACCACGTCTCCATATAAGGAGGACCACCTTCGCCCGAGTGGACCTGTGCTGATCTCATTTGGGAAATGGAGCTGCGGATTGAGATCTACACACGTGCTCCACCCTCTGCCTGGTACCAGGACTCTACTCCCACCTTTGTGTCGTACGGTCCCTTCCTCCTCTGCTTGCCTCACAAAGTGGGTTTCATGCTCTTTCACAGGAGAGGCGTCTCTGTTTGCCTCCTGTCTGCTGGTCTCCAGTAATTCCAGGAGCTTTCGCAGCAGCTGGTCATAACTCCATCTGTAGTACCCCTGTGCTGGAGGCCTGCACTGTGTCCCTGTGCTGGAGGCCAGCTCTGTGTCCCTGTGCTGGAGGCCTGCTCTGTGTCCCTGTGCTGGAGGCCTGCTCTGTGTCCCTGTGCCGGAGACCTGCTCTGTGTCCCTGTGCTGGAGGCCTGCTCTGTGTTCCTGTGCCAGAGGCCTGTTCTGTGTCCCTGTGCTGGAGGCCTGCTCTGTGTCCCTGTTCTGGAGGTCTTTTCTGTGTCCCTGTGCTGGAGGCCTGCTCTGTGTCCCGGGACTGGAGCCGTCTCACAGCCTGAGAGGCTGATCCCTTGACCAGGCAGTCAAGGGATCAGCCCCAGCATACCTCCACAAGATCTTCAAACCCTACATGCCCACCAGACCTCTCCGTTCCGCTACCTCAGGATGCCTAGCACCTCCCCCTCTTCGCACCTGCGCTTCCCGATCACGTCTCCTGTCTGTTCTGGCCCCACGATGGTGGAATGACCTCCCCGTGGAGGTCAGAACAGCTGAGACCCTGACCCACTTCAAGCGACAAGTGAAGACTCACCTCTTCAGGCTGCACCTCTCCCCATCCCTCCCTACCTCCCTGTAATCTCTAAATTGACTGTAAGCTTAGGGTTGTAACTAGGTAGCTGTTTCGTAGGTGACTTAGTTAATGCACTCGTCTTAACTACTGCTTGTATTTTTGCATAGACTGCGTTGTTGCTGTTCTTGTTTGTGTTAGTATTAATCAGTTTAACCTACAGGGTCCAAGTTGAACTATGCGGTTGTTCCCTGCACTTGGAACGGTACTTCTCTCTAGGGTTTTCGACACACTTGTTCCTGGTTATGGTTATACACTTTGTTGTACGTCGCTCTGGATAAGAGCGTCTGCCAAATGCCTGTAATGTAATGTAATGTAATATTCCGTACCCCTGTGCTGGAGGCCTGCTCTGTGTCCCTGTGCCGGAGGCCTGCTCTGTGTCCCTGTGCCGGAGACCTGCTCTGTGTCCCTGTGATGGAGGCCTGCTCTGTGTCCCTGTGCCGGAGACCTGCTCTGTGTCCCTGTGCCGGAGGCCTGCTCTGTGTCCCTGAGCCGGAGACCTGCTCTGTGTCCCTGTGCCGGAGGCCTGCTCTGTGTCCCTGTGCCAGAGGCCTGCTCTGTGTCCCTGTGCTGGAGGTCTGCTCTGTGTCCCTGTACCGGAGCTGTCTCACAGCCTGAGAGAATGTGCCACAGGCCTCGTTTGGGGGCAGCACAGAGCGGATGGTCTCATCCGCACCAAACCATTAGCGCAGGTTCTGAGGAGAAGGCAGCGTGTCATAATTGGCCCTGATCAGGAAGCTAAGCCTGGCTTGTGGTATCTTCCACCAGCCTGACCCACTGAGCGATCGGTCCTCCTCACTTTCCCACGCTGTCCAACCTCCCAGACCACCTTATCAAACTGCTAAAACCTGCTACCTCTCCTGCGCCATCCATGGTGGGATGACCCAGTCTTCTGTACCCCTCTGTTTCCCTGCTGGGGGGGTTGTGCCCCTCTGTTTCCCTGCTGGGGGGGTTGTGCCCCTTTGTTTCCCTGCTGGGGGGGTTGTGCCCCTCTGTTTCCCTGCTGGAGGAGTTGTGCCCCTCTGTTTCCCTGCTGGGGGGTCGTGCCCCTCTGTTTCCCTGCTGGGGGGGTTGTGCCCCTCTGTTTCCCTGCTGGGGGGGTTGTGCCCCTCTGTTTCCCTGCTGGGGGGGCTGTGCCCCTCTGTTTCCCTGCTGGGGGGAAGCAGGCAGGTAGAAGCAAACTGCAAACATAGAATGCATATCAGGCCACTGCTATATGTACCACAATTAAATCATCAGTGAAAGCCCAGGATATACTGGTATATTTATAAATCAATGACAAACTATGTTCTACAGCATATCCACCAATTTACCCACCCAGATATAATTTCTGATTAACAATGTTGTACATTTTAAGCTCTCATAAAACGCCAGTAGTACAGATTCTGATGTAGCCAGCTGAAAGGAACTTCTTAGCTTACAAAGGAGATGGTACAGTAGAATGGACACATCCAATTTGTTCAGGTGCAGGGCATAAACAATATATAGAGTAAAAAAAATGTCTGATGTTCGGACAGACTAGGCAGAATTTGTGTCATTTCAAACAGATTGGAATATGGGTTTAACATCAGCATGCCTTTGGAGCTGAGACGCGCAAGTGAGTACGTTTAACATGGTCGGTGAAAATAGCGGTGATATGTGTTATTCAACCAATCATTTAAACAGAAACATTTACACTCTAGACATTTGACACGTGAACACTAAAAATAACACATACAAATTCAACATTACAAACTTGCACCAGCAGGCCTTATCTGATAGAAGAAAAATAATCACGTTATCAGAACAGACAACACAAAAGCTGGCATTTTGAAAAAACAGAGTTGCGCGGTCTCTAATAAAAATGATTAGCATGGCTTACAGACTCGTCATGGAACAGAAATAATATAAAATGACACCAACACAACAATCCTGTAATGTAATTACTGTATCACATTTTGCAGTAAATTATTGACTTATCAATGTTCAGTCCAAAAGCTCTTATTAGATGCCACTGTTGACATTTTTAAGTTGGGCCTTACAATCCTTCCAGCTTCTCCCATTGCTATGCCTGGATTTATGACATGGTCAATCACTGTGGCTCTAAATTCATTCGATACAACAATATTTCTTCTACCTGCTTGATCACAACCTCAGCCTCAGCCATGACCCGTCCATCAGTACCAACTGCATTGGGCTGCTCCATGTTGTCAGACAGTGCTGAATGTAGTGCTGTAAAACAGCCTTTAATGTTGGGATTACCAATCGTGCTGCAATGCGACTCACCTGGGCAATGTTGCTGGAAGTGACGAGACAGGACTGCAAACATCTTGACTTCATTTCACAATCTGCATGTCTAGCAATAAGCATTGGAACATTGTACTAATACGAGACGACTGCATTGTGAAAACTGAGTGTGATTTAGAGTTGTGCACTTTGTGGGTAGGCACTGCAGTTAGTGCCTTTTGTCATGGTTGTTTTCCCTCTTTCTTTCCTTGTTGGGCGGCCAGATGGCGGCACTTCGGTTTTGTGTCCTTCTCCCCGTTTAATTGTATTATTGTTTTCAATTGTCCAATTATTGTTTTTTTGATTGTCTCGTTTTCCCTTCCCTCTCTGTGGCCTGATTGTTCATTGTGCCCTCCTGTGTCTCGTCAGTGTCGTGTCTATTTAAGTCTCCCTTCTCCCTGACTCAGGTGCTGGATCCTTGTTGGTTGTTTGTTCCTTGTGTGCATTTTGGGATTGTGTTTCAGCTTGTGCTCATCCTTGATACTCAGTGTTTCTGCCATGAGTGTTTTCCTCCCTGCCCGTGTTCTGTTTTGCTTTGTTTTTTTGGGAATTTCTGCTCTTCCTCAGTTTTTGCGTTTTAAGAACTTTGTCCTTTTGACTTGCCCTGCGCGGCTTCGTTTTTGTTCTCCTTTGTCTTTTGTTCTTAATAAAAGTAATTTTCTTGGGTTGGATTTTCCCCTTTGGTTTTTGAATATTTTTTCTCTGCGTTTGGGTCCATCCCCTCGCCCACCCTGACACCTTAGGCTAAGAATTTAGCGAGTTAATTTGGCAAATGGAGTTTTGGACATTGAGCCAAAGCAATCATGACATACTGTAATGCATCTGTAATGTGTGACTGCACATATTAGAAATGCATCTGAAAAAATGAGAAAAACTGTAGGGTCTCAGGAACATCTCAAGAGACTGGATGTCATGCAAACCACACTTCTGCCCTGATTTTGGCTTAGTGGTCTAATCCATTCAACTGATGTGCAGCAGATCCAGGTTCAGACCTACAGGAAAACCATTTATTTGAGAGGTAACATAAATATACCAGCTCAATAGACAAGCAGTGACTTTTCAAAATGTATTGAGTTGTGGTTACACTACAGTAACAGAATCAAGCATTCATCAGACACTACACAACTTTTCTTACAACAGATTTTATTTCCACTACTGTAGATGAATGTCCTTGCTTCAACTGCAGATTTTAGCCCCATGCTGATCCACTCATATTGAGCCCAAACATAATCCCATACAGAATATGTAATAAGTACCAGTGTCACAGGAGTTCAATACATCACACAATAATAAATCACAACAGCAAAACATTTGATATTTTTATAATTCAGGTTTAATCATTGCATATTATTGTCTGAAAATACAGAAAATTAAAGAAAAAAAAAAAAATCAATCCTAACAGAATAAATAAGGAAACTCAATCCATAATTGTTTACAGTAATGCAAGGAAATAAGTACATTGCAGTGATCATTCTGCATTCTCCCTATCAGCTGCATTTGCCCACAGAAATTTGCACATTGGAACTCATGTTAAAATTAATGAAAGCAACTGTAAAAACTAGTAAAATGCACATTTAAGTGGAGGAGTTTGCCACTGGCTTATTTTTAAAAAGATGCAGATACAGGAGACAGAATTATTATTTCAAAAACATTTTACTCTGTCATCTTTTGGCATTATTACTCTCAATGTTATATTAATGTTTTAATAATCAAAAGTACATAAACGCACATTTGAAATATAAATTTATTAAAATGTAAAAAAATAAAATCATATTTAAATAGCGAGTGCTTAACCTGAACCTGCTAAAAGATCATACTCTTATGTACAGGGTTTAAGCTGTACTGAGGCTAATATTGGGCACAGCTGAAATTGCAGTGGTAAGGCATTGGTCACGGAAGGTTGCAAGTGTGTCTGTGAATGTGTGTGTGTTTATACGTGTGTGTGTGTGTGTGTATGTATGGGTATGAGAATGTTTTTGTATACATGTGTATATAATGTGTGCACGCATGTAAGTGTATGCATGTGTGTGCATGTGTGAGTGCATGAGTATGTGTGTGTTTGCGTATAGGTAACAGAATGTGTGTGTATACATGTGTGTGCATGCGTATGGGAATGAGAATGTGTTTGCTGACACATGTTTGTGTTTGTGCGTGAGTGCGTGAGTGCATGAGTGTGTGTGTGTGTGCGCATGCGTTTGCGAATGTGTGTGTCTGTATAATGTATGTGAGTGTGTGAGTGAGAGAAAGAGTGTGTGTGTGCATACGGGTATGAGCGTGTGTATGTTTGCATACGTGTGTGTGTGTGTGCGTGAGATTGTGTGTGTCTGTGTGGAGGTGTGTGTGAGTGACTGGGTGTGAGAGAGTGTGTGCGTAAGTGTGTGAGCGTGTGTGCATGACTGAGAGAGAAAGGGTGTGTGTGAGAGTATGTGTGTGTGTGTGTGTGGATGCGTGTGTGTGTAGGTGTGGGTGTGTGTGTCTATGTGTATCTGAGTGTGTATGTGTGCGTGTGTGTGTATGTGTATATGAGTGTGTGTGTTGTGTGTGCGTGAGTGGGTATATGAATGTGGTGTGTGTGTGTACGTGTGTGTGTGTGCACGCGCATTTGCGTGTGTATGTTTGCATGTTCGTGTGTGCGTGCGTGTGTGTGCGTGCATGTTTGTGTGTGTGTGTGTGTGTGAGTGTGAATGTGAGTGTCTCTACTCCAGTTGGCAGAAGGACACAGAGGAGTTCCACACTGTAAATCCAGCACAGAGGGGTGTGTGTTGAGTGAAGTGTGTGTGGAATCTGTGCAGGAGGGTCAGTGTGTCAGAGTCAGAGATGCTGTAGAAGGACAGAGTGCCGGCTGGACGGTCCACACACACTCCTACCCTGTACACACACACTCCTCTACCAGCATCATCACACACTCCTGCTCTGCGGTAGGGGGAGGGGGGAACAGGTATGTGTGTTTGGTTCTCATTGTGCCAGACAGAGTATCTGAGTTTATCAGAGTCTCTGGGTTTAAAGCACTCCAGTCTCCAGGAGTTTTTATTCCCTCCAAACACACAGTCAGAATCCTGTCCTTTCCTGCTGATTCCTTTATCTGTCACTGCTATACAAACCCCTCCCCCCCACTCAGACACACTGAACTCAGCCTCCCAGTAACAGCGCTCACACACACTCTCTCTGCACACAACCTGGCGCACAGACTCAAATCTCTCTGGATGATCAGGATATGGCTCCTTTCTCCCCAGTGTGTGTGTCACCCTCCTGTTCCCCTCAGACAGAGACAGCTTTCTGTGCGCTGTGTTTGGATCCAGTGTGAGCTGACAGCTGTCTGCACACCAGAGACATTAATGAGATTAATTATCATTATTAATATTCACCTCATTATGTGTGTGAGAGAGAGAGAGAGAGAGCTGTCATAGTACCTCTGTGTGTGTGTTTGTGTACATGTGTGCTTCTGTTTGTGTGTTTATGTGTATAAGAGAGAAGTCTCTCTCTCACACACACACACACACAGAGTGTGTACCTATGGAAAGTGTTCTGTGTTGATACACACTCACATTTCCTGGGTCCTGGTTTGGTCCTGTTCTCTCCTCCATGGTCCACACTGTAACAGCTGAACAGAATTTAGAATTTTAATCATCCTTTATTTCCACTCTCAACACACCAATGACATCACATAAATAAAAACAAAGACACAATAAAACACAAAACCAAGATCATATGAAAAATACACAAATCTGTCACAAAGGAAACTTATTCCATTCCCTCACCCTATTCCATTTGCAAAAATATCTCCCCTCCCTCCACTGAACATAAAACACCCTTATAACACACACACTCTGAAACACACTCAGGTTCTCCATTGCTTTGTAATACTGAAACTCCACCATCACTGTGTCCCTGATCAAACCCCTAACTACAACAGCCACATCTTATTTACTGCAGTGATCCCCTGCAGCACCCTCCACAGGAGATCCCCAACCCTCTTGAGAAACGCTGGTTTGAACAGTGCCCTCCATGCCCCCCCAACTCCTTTTGCGTGTGTGTGTGTGTGTGTGTGTATGTGAGGTGCAGTGTGGAAACTCTCTGTACTTACAGCAGTGTGAGTGTGTCCAGTTTAGCAGCAGACAGTGCTCTCACTCCTGAGTCTCCTGGGTGACTGTATCTCAGGTCCAGCTCTTTCAGGTGTGTGGGTGTGTGTGTGTGTGTGTGTGTGAGGTGCAGTATGGAAACTCTCTGTACTTACAGCAGTGTGAGTGTGTCCAGTTTAGCAGCAGACAGCGCTCTCACTCCTGAGTCTCCTGGGTGATTGTATCTCAGGTCCAGCTCTCTCAGGTGTGAGGGGTTTGAACACAGAGCTGAAGCCAGAGAATCACAGCCTCTCTGTGTGACTCTACAGCCTGACAGCCTGCAGAGAGAAGGACACACACACCTTACACACATTAATATAAACTAACAGGGCTGTGTGTGTCAAACACATAGCAGTGTGTTACACACCTTACACACTTTAATATAAACTAACAGAGCTGCGTGTGTCAAACACATAGCAGTGTGCTACACACCTTACACACATTAATATAAACTAACAGGGCTGTGTGTGTCAAACACATAGCAGTGTTACACACCTTACACACATTAATATAAACTAACAGGGCTGTGTGTGTCAAACACATAGCAGTGCATTACTCACCTTACACACATTAATATAAACTAACAGGGCTGTGTGTGTCAAACACATAGCAGTGTGTTACACACCTTACAGCACATTAATATGAACTAACATGGCTGTGTGTGTCAAAAACAGCAGTGTGTTACACACCTTACAGCACATTAATATAAACTAACAGGGTTGTGTGTCCAACACATAGCAGTGTGTTACACACCTTACACACATTAATAAAAACTAACAGGGCTGTGTGTCAAACACATAGCAGTGTGTTACACACCTTACACACATTAATAAAAACTAACAGGGCTGTGTGTCAAACACATAGCAGTGTGTTACACACCTTACACACATTTATTGTCTTCAACCAAGTTCTCCCCTGCTGAGGTCACTCCACTGGCTACCAGTCACGGCAGGTTCAAAGTCCTGACCCTCACCTACACTGCAGCCAACAGGACGGCCCCCGTCTACTTACAGCACATGATTAAATCCTATATGCCCACTTGACCACTGCCTTGCCCCCCCTGCCATCCAGGTAAAGGGTTCAATCTTGTCTCTACCACAGAGCTTCTCCACCCTAGCTCCACCCTAGCCAGTGGTGGAACGAACTCCCTGTTCCTCTACGAACCTCTCCCTCACTACCCAGATGCATCTCTTCAGACTATACCTGGACTAACTATCACCACTCTGTAGATCATTTCTATAATTTAAATCCCTCTATTTCTACACATGTACCTCCTGTGCCACTCATGTTTCATGTACCTCCATCCAGCACTTATTGTGCCCAGTATCATTGTCTAGATGTTGCTTGTAATGCCTACTAGTTTGACTTAGCAGGTCAGAGTAATGTTCACTGTGTGAACTCGACTTAATGTGTTCATGGCTATGAATAACTGCAAAATATTGTACCTTATCGGACCTGTGTTCTGTAGTTGTTCCAATTACCTTTTGTATGCACTTATTGTACGTCACTTTGGATAAAAGCATCTGGCAAATAAATGTAATGTAACATAATATAAACTAACAGGGCTGTGTGTGTTAAACTAAAATACCATGAATGTGGAATGAGTCATTATCAAACACATTTGAGTTTACACCCCACTACAATTCAGTAAACAGGACTAATTCATTTTCTTCATTCATTTGTGTAGTCGAATTCTACCAAGAGGAAGAACAGGAACATGCTGTCTCAGTTCTGTGGAGTGTCTGTTTTCACATTAGAAACATTGACATCAGTGTTGTATTTAGTCACATTGTAGCCCTAAGTTTGTGTTTGTACTCACCCCATTCTATGCAGTTTACAGTGTGGGTCCTCCAATCCAGCAGAGAGCGCTCTCACTCCTGAATCCTGCAGCTCGTTGTCTCTGAGCTCCAGATCTCTCAGCTCTGAGTGAGGAGAACGCAGGACTGAGGCCAGAACATCACAGCAGCCCTCTGTGAGATTACACCAACCCAGCCTGTGGAGAGACCACACACACACAAACACGCACGCACGCACACAAACACATGCACAAATTCTTTGTGACATTGTTCACCTTGACACTTGATACATATGTACCTATGCATTCCTGAGATGTACACGCAAAAACAGGGTGGGGGGTGTGTAAATTAAGTTCATAAAGTATTCTGACTAATCCACAATAGTCTAAGGCAATTACTGGCCTCTAATAACCCTTTCCATGTGATGAACTTATCTGATTTGGAAACATATTAATTTCATCTGAAAACACAAAAAACAGCATTTTTGTGGTGCACTTTACCTCACCTGACAGGTTCTTCAGTTCATAAACATCTATACATTTCAAAGACGCTGAATATTCATCACTATGAATAGATAAATATAACTGTTAATGTATAACTACTCGTATAACTCATTAGCTAAATACATTACTGTTATAATGATAATATTTTCTTCCTAATCTTGTAACCATCAAGTTATCAAACAATTTAAGTTTAACAAATTATACAGTCTGTCAGGGTTTTTGAAATTAATTTTAAAATATTCAGCAAGGTGAAATGAAACCGCATTCAATAAAAAATTGCGCTCTTCCTTATTTACCTCTGGCCAAAGTAACGTGACGATAACCATGACGACGCTGTTTAAAACGTGGCTGTTAGGAGGGTCGGTTGGTTACCATGGCGATGCCAGCTCGCTCTGAGCTGTTTACTGTTACCTCAGCTAGTTCATTCTTTGAAAATACAGAACTACAGTTACATAACACAATTATTTGATAATAACTATTAACACTTCGCAAATATCATTTGTTTATCATTTACATCAAACAACATGACCCTCAAGTTGACACTTGTTGCCGTTGTTCTAAGTTCAGCTTTCGCATTGACTCACAGGCACGAGTTAGCTAGCTAGCCAGCCTAACCTACCTTAACGTTACTTCATGACCCAACCTAGCTAGCTGAGCCAGTGAGGAACTAAGCAGCTAACTGTCACAGACAACTTAAATATATACACCAGTACATAAAATAACATGAAGGCTTCATCTAACCAGTCATGATATTATTGGTCAGACCTGCGATATCGTACCTGCTAACAGCTGAAGCAGTGCCGGAGTCGTGCACGAGCTGTGCTACACTTCAGTCATCTGGCACGATCTTACAGCAATGCAACTACGGCATCAACTGGAATTACACTGCATCGCCATCTAGTGGCTGTATCAGAACAGCACAACTGATTACTGCCACTAACTTTTATTGCTGGTAGACACTAGATTTTCAAAAATGTGGTGTCTTTTGAAACTTCCACACATTGCACCTATGTTCTCCATGTCTTTACGCTATAATCCATCTAATCATTTTATTCTCGCACGCTTTTGCGAATATAATAGGTTAATTACTGCGTTACATGTAATTATTTTTGTAACAATGATAATAATAATGAAAATAAAAGCCTGATGTATTAGGTCATTTTTTTTTCTTTTAAAACCCCTTATCAACATGTTTGGTAGCCCTTGTGGAGTAATATAAACTGCACAAAAAATGTAGTAAGTGGGGGCATTTGAAGATTATTAGAATACTTATCTAAGAAATACTCCTGTAAATGATAGCCAGAATATTTATCTCTGAATCAGACTATTCCACACAGCACGACTGCTTACAAAGGTATAATATCCAGGCTATGACTTGGGACTGGAACCACAGAAAAGTGACTAAACTAAACGATGTAACACTGCATCTAAACAGCAGCTCACATGTTGTTCAGATGGACACTCTCCCACCAAGATGTACACACATACCGTGCCGGTGAGTTAATGCCCGGCTTTACCAGCAGAATAAAATACCATTTTATTCAAAATCCTTTCAGAAACACCACAATCCTGAAAATTAAACATCCTGCTGGACTGAACTCTGACAGTTCTACAGATGTAGTTCTGACCCAAATGGCCCCTTTTCCTATACTGTAAGTTCTCTGAATTGGGGCAATGGGCTCATCTACCTTTTCTATGATCTTTTCTCTGGGTTTTACCCTCCCATCCCATACTAGACGTGCAGCTACCACCTTTCAGAGTGGACAGTGAGTTAGTTTTCAGTTCTGTAGGATGTTTGGCCACCACCAAAAGTAAAGGCAATACACATTTTTTGTGTGTGGACAGTGAATTTGCTCATTTCCTTTAGTTTTCTGTGGCAAACTTCCCACAGCACTGCAAGTTAACACAGCTAAAGGCAGATTCACTGTAACAGGAAGTAATGCACATGCTCATATTTATGTATTGCGGTGTGGGCCTCTGGAGCCCCGCCCCTCCCTGCTATGAGCCGCCACTCAGCTCCACTTCACCTGTGCTTCACCGGCCCAGCCTGCCGCCCCATGGACAGCGCCGGAGGGACAGGGCTGAGTTTCAGCACCTCCACTCCACACTCAGACCTGGACAGCGCCGGAGGGACAGGGCTGAGTTTCAGCACCTCCACTCCACACTCAGACCTGGACAGCGCCAGAGGGTCAGGGCTGAGTTTCAGCACTTCCACTCGGCACTCAGACCTGGACCTGAGATACAGTCAGGCCACCGGCAGCATACCACTGCTTTTTCCACACCACTTTCCCCTTTGCCTGAGTAGCTGCTGGCCCTATATAGGCCTCATGGTCTCACTCCAGTGTGCTGGCTTTCCCCTCACTGAGTGACTAACAGAATCTCTGATTCCTGTTTTTTTTTTTTTTTTTTTTTTTTGTGGCAGACTCGGACGTGCCCCTCCTTGTGGCCTGAATTTTGGACCCACCTGAACTTCCCTAGCACTTTTGCTTTCCCCAACATTTGAGTAGCCTGATCTTGTTTTTTGTTTCACTTTTCCCCTGTCTTCATTCATTGTGATACCGCTGTCACAATAAAAGTCCTCACTCAAAAAATGGCTACAAAGCTGCAAAAAAATGTAATTATTTATTTTTTATTCGTTTTCTTTAATGCAGATTCATGCACAAACGTTTCGGCATGTTGCCTTCTTCAGTGTGCAGGTACAATGATTAAGACATTCCACCTTCTTATAAACAGGTAACAGCTGCCTTTCATTAGGGCTGCTGGCCAATTATTATGAGACAATTATTTATTAAGGCTGCTAGACAATCATAGTGAGGCAATTAGATAAATTAGTAAATTGGTTAACAAGAGCAATCAAGGAGAATAGTAGAGGGGTGAATGTATCCACAAGTGGCCACAATAGAAGACATCAGGCTAAGCCGTTCATAAATCCATGTGGCCACTCGTGAGCCCAGTCACGCCCCTCAATCACAAATGCATTCAGGTTATACACTGTAAAATCGAAATCAACAAAAAAGCAGGCATAAAGGCCATACACAGAAATCTAAAGAAAAGGAATAAGGTCCAGCTCCTCATTGAGGCCCCCTGATGACACAGATTTGAGTCTATATCCAGAAGTTCTCTCTTTGGAGTAGTTTTTTCTCAAAGTCACCTCCCCTGCGGGCTGGCGTTACCTTTTCTATACCCATACATTGAAGGTCTTTAATAGAGTGTTCTATAAAGTGCCTTGCCACTGGTGAGGTGATATCACATCTTCTTATAGAGGATTTATGTTCCCCAAGTCGTTGTTTTAAAGCATGTGTAGTTTTACCTATATACACCTTGAGGCAGGGACACTTCAACATATAGATTACACCTTTTGTACTGCAAGTGATACAAGATTTAATTTGATAAGATCTGGATGTTTGGGGACACACAAAATGATGTCCTTTCATCATATTACTACAAGATGCACAGCTCCTGCAAGGGAAACAACCAGTTATAAAAGCTTGTTTTTTCTCTTTAACTACATCTGACTTTACTAGCATATTAGCCAAATGTATTGCTCTTTTATAAGTAAATAGAGCAGGGCTCTGAAAGGCTTGATTTAAGGAAGTGTCTGAGGACAAAATATGCCAGTGCTTGTTTACGATAGATCTAATTTTGTTAGAACAGTCATTGTAAGTCAGAACATAGTTAACAGAGAATGTCTTTTTTTGCTTACTCTGTGTTTTATTTAGCAGGTCATTTCTATTGAGACCTTTGACCTTTTGTTTAGCGTCATTAAGCCATACTTCAGAGTATCCTCTTGAGCGAAAAACGCTCAATGAGGAGCTCCGATTGTTTGTCGTATTCTTCTTCAGTGTCACAGATACGGCGAAGCCTATGCAACTGACTCACAGGTAACCCTTTCTTTAATGGTAATGAGTGATAACTGTCAGCTGACAAAACTGTATTTTTGTCAGTGGGCTTTCTATAGGCTATACCGTAGTACTAAGGGAATTGCCTTTTTTAGTGACCAAGACATCTAAGAAGTGAATAGCTTCTGGGCTCTTCTCAACTGAAAAGGAAATAGATGGTAGTTTTGAATTAATGTAATTAACAAATTCCATCAGCTTAATTTCTGAATCGTTCCATATCATAAAACAATCATCAATATACCTTGTCCAGTATTTAATAGAACTTATGTAAGGATTGTTCTCATAAATATAATCAAGTTCAAATTTTCCCATGAACAGATTAGCATAGTTGGGGGCTAATGGAGTCCCCATGGTAGTGCCATGTGTTTGCAAGTTGTAATCTTTATCAAAGAGAAAATAATTGAGTGAGACTGATAATAAACTCAGTAGGCACACTACCTTCATGATTGGAAAGAAAGAATCTCAGAGCCTCCAGGCCGGGATTCGTAGGTATGGAGGTGTATAGAGAACCAACATCTAATGTAACTAAAAAGTCACCTTCATCTATGTTTGGCAATGCTCGTAAATTCACTAAAAAATCTGTGGTGTCTTTCAAGTATGATGGTAATAGCTTAACTATGGGGTAAATATGAAAGTCCACAAACTGAGAAATGTTCTCAGTAAGGGAGCCGATGCCTGATACTATAGGCCTCAAAGGAGGATCTTCAAGGGATTTATGAATCTTAGGCAATGCATATAGTACAGGTATGGTAGGGTGATTCACAGAGAGATATTAAATTACAAGATTGCTCTTGTTAACCAATTTACCAATTAATCTATTGTCTCACTATGATTGTCTAGTAGCCTTAATAAATAATTGTCTCATAATAATTGGCCTGTCACGGTTGCGGGGGGGGGTAGGACCCAAACGCAGAGTGAAAACACAAAACTCCAAAAGTAGGGAGAACAAAGACTTTACTTGCAAAAAAGGGAACAAAGGGAACAGAAAGCCTCGCTGGGCAACTTTTACAAAACACAAAGAAAACCTCAAAAAACACAGGGAACAAACAATACAAAATCCCCCAAAAAAACAAGGAGAACAGAGCAGGCGAGAACAGGCAACAGGTAATGGGCAACGGGCAGGCAACAGGCAGGGAAACAGGCAACAAACCGACAAGGAGCAAGGATCCAGCACCTGAGTTAAGGGGAAGGGAAACTTAAATAGACATGACACAGACGAGACACAGGAGGGCACAATGAACAATTAGGCCACAGAGAGGGAAGGGCAAACGAGACAACCAGCTAACAATAATTGGATAATGAAAAACAATAAAGCAATTAAACAGGACACAAAACGGCGGCCCATCTGGCGGCCCAACAAGGAAAGAACAGGGGGAAAACACAGAACCCTGACATGGCCAGCTAATGAAAGGCAGCTGTTACCTGTTTATAGGAAGGTGGAATCATTGTACCTGCACACTGAAGAAGGCAACACGCCAAAACGTTTGTGCATGGAATTAAAGAAAACTAATAAAAAATAAATAATGACATTTTTTTGAAGCTTTGTAGCCATTTCTTTTGAGTGCGAACAAATTTCTTTTCAATTGACGATATTTCTTTGGTTTCTATGCACCAAACAAATTAAAATGGGTGAGCGCGGTGATTTCATAATACAATAAAAGTCCTCTACAGGCATGTTGCCAGCACTGTCTGCCTCGTCTGTGCCTCGTTCCCACAGCATACAGTATGGATGTGATGAACGTTTATTAAAGGAGATGAAAGATATGGAATTGAAGGTATCTGTAAGTGGGTGGAAAATCACAACCTGTACCTGTACTACATGCCATTTAAATGCTCTGCCCTTTTGCAAATGTTGCACACAATGCAAATCATGCGAACTATGCAGACTACACAGAAGTATAAAACAGTCCTTAGAAGGACCATCTCTGTCAACCCTTGCAGGAGGAGTATGCAACACATACAGGAACTATAGATTCAATCATTAGGGCACACCAGTAGCACAGTGCCCCTTATTTAATGTCAGGATAATTACCATGCAGTGCCCCCATATCCTGTAAATCGGGGGTGTGGTCTGGTGGGGATGGCGGTAGGTACTAGAGTTTTTTTCAGGTCAGACTCTATTTTGTCAAATTTAAACTAGTGTGGATTGCGGGAGATGTTCTCTGGATAGCATTTAAAGGAAGCTCAAACAATTTACTTCATTATCCAAAGTCCTTTCATAAAAAGCATTTTTGGTATGCATCACAATTTCTTTGTGTTCCTTTTCTTTATCTTACAATCTCTTCAGGTGCATGTCCTTTCCTCTCTTATAGCATAGTGTCCAGTCCATCTTGCCATGCCTTGTAAATAAAATGATTGCCTCTTAATACTGTTAAAGCTTTCTATTCATGGTTATTGGCAACTCTCATATTGTGTCATAAAGTGCTCTTTCTCTTACAGCGCATATAAAGTACATGGCTTACTTATACACTGACTGAAGTGTGCATCTCTGCTAGAACCAATCACTGCATTGGTGCCATAAATAAACTTCTCTTTCATCATCTTGTGTTTGAAAGCCAACTCTAGGGAATGACATCTGGTCCAGACCCCCATAGAAGCATCCAATTGCACCAAGTGTGGCTCTGACAGACAGTAGCATGTCCAATGCTAAAGGAGGCTACCGCCCTCCTGGAACAGCATATAGAACACTGCAGCGCTAATATAGCCAAGGGCTACAGACAATAGCCAAGGGCTACAGACTCCAGTTCAGAGTGAACCCCCATTTCAACAGAGTCATTTACTCTCAAACACAAGAGAGCGCTCCCATGTTTAAGAGGAATAAATTCCTTCCCTCTTACAAAAAGGGGGAAATACGTGTGGTTCCCAGAGATCGAACCCAACATAGTTTTGATTTTCATTATTTCGAGCTCCCAAAGAAGGGCGGTTCTCAACTTCCTATCTTGGATCTCAGTGTTAAACAAACATTTGAGGCAGTATAATTTCAAAATGTTAACATACAGCACTCTTTCACGTTCAATATGTCAGAACGACTGGAAAATTTTGTGCAATTCTTTTAATCAATTGTCGGCACCCAATAATTATGCTTAACTTAATACCTAAGCATTTTTGTTCAGGGGTGTGAGCATGTCTATGTGCTTTTGGGTCAGTCTGGTGTGCAGTCTGCTGAAGGTGAGACCAACAGTTGAGAAGACGCGTTCAGATGGCACTGATGTTCCAGGAATGGACCAATAACGTTTCACTAATGCTGCCAGTCAAGGGAACCGTGACTCTCTAATTTAACATTTTAGAAACATCTCTTTAATTTGAAATCTAATCACCAACATTAGGTTATTCATTGAAATGGTTTATTGAAATTCAACTGTTGAATCTATAGAAATTCATAATCAACATTCTTATTAAGAATTAACAGTTAATTGATTAACTTAGCATCACTATTTCACATCAGTAAATCTGAAAGATGCCTTCTTCCCCCTCACACAAAATTCCTCCGCTTCGCCCATCGCGGTGTTTGCTACAAATACACAGTTCCACCCTTTGGCTTTTCCCTGAGTCCACGGGTGTTCTGCATTTGTGTAGAGGCAGGTCTGGCTCCATTGAGACCAATGAGGCTCAGAATACTGACTTATACAGACGATTAGCTGATTATTGCCAATTCAAAACCCAGAGTTGTGCAGGACACTCAGCGAGTTCTGACACATCTGTTGTCTCTTGGTGTCAGAGTAAACCTCCCCAAGAGCAATCTCTCCCCATCCTGGAGTGAAACGTTCTTGGGACTTAATTTATACTCTGTATCCATGTGAGCTTGTCTAACAGCAGACTGCATTTTATCTCTCAGGGTATGCCTCTCTTAGTTCAAACCAGACTCAAGAGTGCAGTATCACAAATGCCTCAGACTACAGGGGCTGATGGTGTCAGCCTCTCAGGTTTTGCCACTGGGGCTGTTACGGTGAAGCCACACTGATTCTGGCAAAGCCGCCTGGCACCGCTCCCGCGTCCCACAATTGGCCGCTTGTGGGCGTGTCACCTATTTTATAACAGTTGTGTTTGTTAAATGTTGATTGGGTTTAATGTTGTGTTTCATATCATCGTCCAGTTTGAATAAAAACTTTTAAAATTATGAAAATGTAAGATATTGTATTTGAATTATTATGACAGGCTAGGCTCCCTTATTCATTTTGTGATTTAAATTTAATATCAAATAGGATCCATTCTTGCTTGTTTTCAAATTTTTGGAGGGAGAGCACTTTATAAATAGAAGTAGGAGTATTGGTTTTTATCATTATCTGAATTGGATTAGCCAGCTAATGTCATCAAATTTAGATCTGGTTAGCTAGCTAGGTGGCTGGTAGAAATGATCACAAACAACAAGCAACTAATATATTATTAGTTTTATGGTCACCTTGATTTCACTTAGTCTACGTTTCTCTCACAACTAGATCAGTCTGTGCTTTATTGTTATCCGATAAACATTCTTGTTCAAATCACCAGTTTCTTTGGTAAAACATTTGTGCTGCTATCATTTATTTTATTTTATTTTTTAAATAACATTGTTTGCAATATAGCAGAATATACATTCATTGGCATTCATGCAGACAAACTTCATTAGCTTATCTGATATGGACTAGCCATTAGCTCGTCAGCAGCATTGCATCTTCTGTGAAATTTACACTGTACATAGACTAATGACTGTCTACTCAGCAGAGCCACCGACAACTTCAGAGACTTTCCTCCACGCTGCGTTCCTCTGGTCAGCGTCTCTGCAGGAGGGCAGCGCAGGATTTACGACAATTAAAGGGAGTTCCCCATTGTGCAACTATAGAATGTGGAACTAAATTAGAAAAGGGGGATAATTTACTTGACTGATTTTTAGGGAAAATCTGATTGGTTACCACAACGCGTAGTTGTGCCGCCTGGGGTTTGATGTTAAACTTTGGTCATCTCTCCCACTGCCTTGCTGATGTGCCACCACCTCTCATTTAAATGAATGGAGGTGGTGTCGCTGCCTGGCGTTACTGCGTACAGTGTGGTTTCACCGTTATGGGGTGGATTTCATCCCTCCACCTCAGCCCCCTGCGCGATCTCCATCGCTGTCTCACAGTATCACACAAGCGCTACGCAGCTCTGCGTCACTGGGAAAACACAGACTCTTACGGTACACTCAGGGAACCCCTCTCAGGATCATTCTCATGTGGAAAGACGTGGATGGATAACTCTCAGATATTTTCTTCCCTGTCTAAGGGGACATCATGTGCTCGTACGCTGTGATAATGACTGCGGTAGCATATGTCAATCACCAAGGTGGCATGCGCTCCCTCCAGCTCCATGGTCTAGCCCACAGACTGTTGGTCTGCAGGAGCAGTCACTTTCTGTGGTTACGCGTGACCTATGTTCCAGGTATTCAGAACACAGGCGTGAATCTGCTGTCAGTGGAAACCCACTGTACAGGGAATGGTGTCTCCATCTCCAGACTGTGGAAATGCTATGGTAGAGATTTGGCCGTGCAGCTGTAGATCACTTCAGAGGCGTTTTCCCCCCTTGTTCTCATCTCTCCCACTCCAGCCAGTGTGAGAGCAGAGCTTCACGCTGATCCTAATTGCATGCAGGTGGCAGAAATCACCGTGGCTGGCAGAGATTATCCCTCTCCTTTATGTACAGCCATGCACGCTCCCGCTATGTACGGACCTCCTGTCTCAGGTGAACGGGGAAATACACCACCAAATTCTCTTTAGTCTTGTTCCCCGGTTTTTTCCTAGCTCTTATCCACTTTTACTCGCCACTTTGCATTCGGGTTCCCCAGTCTGTGTCTTTCCTGTTGTCGTGTTTGTCTGGTCTCTATTTTGTTCGTCCGCGTCTTGTCTGCGTTTCCCGTTCCCTGTCAGCCGTGTCCAGCCCTGTCCAGTCCTGATCTCCTCCGGTGCCTACTCGGTCCTGCTCCTGTTCCTGCTCAGTCCAGCTCCAGCTCCAGCTCCAGTCCTGCTCGGTCCTGCCCCTGTTCCTGCTCAGACCTGCTCCCGCTCCAGCTCTGCTCGGTCCTGCTCCTGCTCCTGCTCGGACCTGCTCCAGCTCCAGTCTTGCTCGGACCTGCTCCTGCTCCTGCTCCAGCTCCAGTCTTGTCCAGTCCGGTTCCAGCCTTTCCCAGCCTTTCCCAGTCCAGTTCCTGTTTTCACTAACAGGGCGGTCTATTTAAACAGCCTCCCTCTACTCATTCGGCTGCTCCTCCTGCACGCAAGCGCTGCACGTTGCTTCGTAAATCGGCGCTTCTTCCTGCAATCCAGCTACGGCATGCTGCCAGTGTAAACCATGTCTGCTTGCTACATGTTAGCTGCTAGTCTAAGCTCACAGCCTAGGCACTATGAGGAAGTCTTGCTATTTATTTGCATTGCTCCTTACCTCTAAGCTCTATAGCTGCAGCAGGCAGGCGATCCATTTGGGGCCAGCTACGCAAAGCGTTGTTTAAGCGGCATATTCCAGATATTGAGGATACCTGTCTTCACTGCTAACTGGCCAGGGAGCTTCATTCAAGGAGCGCAGCTTTGCGGCCGCCGCCGCCCCTCCATGGAGGACGCCACGTTCAAGACTGGAAGCTGCTGCCACGTCCATATCTGCTGCTGCAGATTCTTGCCGGGTAATGTCATCAACCTTACTTAAATTCTGCAGAGCTCTGAGTCTAGAGGTAAACGCATAGTATACACAGTGTTGCCAACTATTTCTATGGAAAGTAGCTATGGCCTCCTCTAAAAGTCGCTAAATTGACAACACCGAACATACACATTCGATTGCTGGGACGTCTCACAGAGGGGCTGGTTTCACGAATATCGCAAGTCTTTCGCTAAAAGCGGAAATGTTCCAACATATGCGGGCACAAGTTAATGGCATGCTTATTGTCGAGTTTCTCACCACCAGAGCCAACGCTAGATGCTGTCACTGCTAAAGAATCCCTGGCGTGAATGCGTTCGGCTACCTTCCGGAACGCAGTAGAATTGGGTCGTACGCTACATCCCCGTTTTACGCGAATTTGGGATTCGTGCACGTAAATCTAAGCGGAAATGTCTGAATTGGGAAAACGCCTAAGTTCTCACGCTTGGCTGAGATGGAAAAGTAGGTGTATCGATAAAGAATCTTTGTTAATTGTGAATGGCTAATGGATTAAGGGCAGTCGCTACCACGCAGCTACTAGATAGCCCACATGTCTCACACGGGCTATAGTTTGTGTATTTGTAGGCTAATGACCTACTTCCTGGTGTAAACAGTTATTCCGGAAGTATTGGGCTGCGAGATGGCAGTTAAACTCTGGCTGTTATAGGTTCGGCAGATTGAACATGGGCGGCAGGGCGTGTTGCAAAGAGCAGAGATGCAGAGTCGTCTAAATTGTTCAAAGCTGCATTCTACCCTTCGCTGAATCGCTACACTACAAGGAGTGTTAGACTGTTACCGGCAAGTAGGCTACAGCCAACGTTGTAAAAATGCAAACCAGCTTCGGCTTTCAACTTCAGAAACAGAAAGTTTTCTCCACTGATTCACGATTTGCGCTTAAAAAGCCGGTTCCCTATCGGGACCCAATCATCGCGACAGCAAAATGAAAACATTAAATTCATATTGTTGTTAAATCTGCGAGGATACAATTTGGTTGGCTATCTAATTTAGCTGTCAGATCACGATGCTGAATGATTAGGGATTGCTAATGTCCATTGTAATGAGACAAATTAGGCTTAACGTTGTCTCGTCCAACTGGTTCTCTCAATATTGTGCTGTTGCAAGACGCGAATGCGTACGTTCCGCATTCATAAGTGTATCGTTGTATTCCATGACACTTAAACGGGCGTTTAGGCTTATCACAGCGGAGAAGGGATTTCATGTAGCCTTCTCCACGTCACTGCTCTGACCCCTTCACCGTGCATGTGATCAGGCATGTGACCACACGACTGAGCACATATGCTGAGGAAAAATGTATACCTCCTGCTACGGACATGCTCCGCATAACCTAGGTACTGGCCTCGCCGTCTCTACAATTGCATGCTCACGCGAATGGCGTCGCGCGTCACCCATTGAATCTGCTCCCGGTTATGGCTGGTTCCAGGCAGAATTGTAGCATGTGCTTTCGCAACTTTGTCATAGTTCTTAATCGTACATTGCATTGCAAAAAAATAAAAAAAGACAGGTTCCAATTCCTCTCCTAATATACTCATTCGGTAAGCATATTAGTAATGCAATGTGGCGCTTTAAAGCAGCCCACTGTGCCCAAATGTTAAATAATATTTAAATAGTGACGTATTGAGAAATAATTCTTCGAACCTTATTGCTTCGATGCCCGCCCTCGCCCGGAGTGGCCCTTATGTCAGCGAATTAAACGAAACTCAACACGATCGACAATCGTCTTGGCTTTCGGGACCAGGCTATGCATCTTTCCCAGCGTATCCATTTGGCAGGAGTCGCTTCCGATAGCGCAACGCAAGATCAGCCTCATCGTGACGCCTGATGGGCAGAAGCAGTAAAATGTTCATCCAATCTCTGCATAATGCATTCCCCCAGTTTTTAAGAGATGCATAGACTCTTAAGCCTCATAACTCCGTTCACAACTGGTCTCTCTTTTAAAGCAAGAGTTTCAACCCCGAAGTACCCACTGTTGGAAACTGCATTTCCTTATGCTTCATGGTTCTTTATATGATCTCACCATGGCAAATATGCTTAAATTAGCTATATTTTGTATACACCTCAAGTTTCTAATCTGAGAAAATGAAGGAACTCGTGTCATTATTGCACTGTTTTCCATCCTCTCCTCCATGACCCGGTACCTGTGGTGGCGCCCCCATGCGAGCCCTGAGGAGCCTTTATTGGGAAATGCCATGACGAAATCTGGTTGCCGTCTGCCTCCGTCTCATTGGCAATGTGGTCCCCATTCCGGAGTTCTACACCACCACTCCTGCTCCAGTGCGGCAACGACAGCAGTGATGGTTCCCGGCATCCTCAGTGAAGCTACGGGGCTTTGGACATGTACTCTTCATCCGTTGGCATTGACATAATTTCCGTTCAAAAGCTATGAGCTTTGCAGTATAGGAGCACGGCTGCTACTGTCTACTGGCAAGTACCGGTGTCACAGCCGCCAATGTTTCCTCTATAATCAGTTTCCTGCTGCTGCTAGTGCTGCTGCTACTGCTGCTGCTGCTGCTGCTCCTAGTGCTGCTGCTACTGAAGCTGCTGCTGCTGGTACTGTTTCTGCTGCTGGGTGCTACTGCTGCTGCTGCATTACTGCTGCCACTACTGCTGATGGTACTGCTACTGTGTTGCTGCTGCTGCTGCTACTGTTACTGCTGCTAGTGCTACTGCTACTGCTGCTGCTGGGTGCTACTGCTACTGAAGCTGCTGCTGCTGGTACTGTTTCTGCTGCTGCTGCTGTTACTGCTGCTGGGTGCTACTGCTGCTGCTGCGTTACTGCTGCCACTACTGCTGATGTTACTGCTACTGTGTTGCTGCTGCTGATGCTACTGCTCCTACTGCTCCTGCTGTTTATTGCTGCTGCTGCTGCTGCTACTACTACCGAACGAGGATTCATTACACTAATATGAGTAGTATATTTCCCTCTAATTGGTTTAAATCTCTGTGCTGGGGGGAAATACCAACAAGTTGTTCGTACACATAGCCTAATAATATTTGGTGATTAGTTTGAATGGCCTTGGGCTTACGAGGTAGCTAAGCCACTGACTGACATGCTTGTCACAATCAACAACCTGAGCCGACCAGAGGAGGATGGGTTTCCCCCTTGAGCCTGGTTCCTTCCGAGGTTTCTTCCTATCTGCCACAGGGAGTTTTCCTTGCCACTGTCGCCTTAGGCTTGCTCCTGTGGGGGTTCAGGCCAGGGTTGTCCGTAAAGTGCATTGTGACAACTGCCGTAAAATACACAAATAAATTTGATTGATAGAAGCCAAGGCCATACACGTAGGCACAGCCTTCAACATTACAAATAGTATTTTCCCCTGGTTTAATTTTACTCTTGCTTCAGGGGAAAGGCCAAAAAAAAAGAAAAAAAAAAAAAGGCTTGGTACACATAGCCACTGACCCACAATGTTAGAACGGCCTCGAGCTGACCGGATGAAGGGCCCTTCCGGTAGCTGAATGGCGTTTCACATAGTCTCCGGCTGAAGTGATGACTAAGTACTAACAACATGTCGGCGTATGGTTGTTTTGGGGGATTTTGCTGCTGCCCCCTCCCGGTCTTGTCCATGCATGCTTGTATGGATGGCAATGAGTGAGGATTCATTTACACTGATGCAGGTAGTAGCATATTTCCCCCGGTTTAGTTTAAATCTCGGCGCTCAAGGGGAAATACCGACAAGCTGTCGGTACACATAGCCTAATATCATATCACACATAGTATGTTCCTCTGGTTTATTAATTAATAATACATCTAATTATTGGCCTCAGGGGAACGTCCAACATGCTGTTCGTACATATAACCACTGATCCAAGTAAAAAACAGACGGCCTCAAGCTGACTGGACGAAGGGCTTCCTCCAGGTGGTCGTACACACAGTCATCACATCAGCCGGAGACACTTATGAATAGCGTGTTGGCATATGGTTGTTTCGGGGTTTGGCTGCTGGCCTCCCGGCCTTATCCACGCGGGCTGCGTGGTTGGCGGGAGAGCTCCAGAATAGAGCCATACCGCCAAACATAACTGTATTGCCTTTATTGCCAATAAAGATCTACTTTGATGACAGTGGTCCTGACAGAAACGGATTGATTTCACATTTGAATGCAGTGTTATATCTTATTTAAGGTAAAAAGCAAACAAACCAGAGTCACATGAACAAGTGTAACAACACTTAATATAATAAAATAGTTAATCTAATAACTTTGTCCTTCATGTAATAACTTTGTCCTCTTTACTGTAATAAATGCTGGTTAACCTGTTAGACCTTTACCAGTCTGGCTGTTGATCCGAGCATTCAACAGAGACTGCCCTCCTGGCTGTGACAGAGGCACTTGCCACTGCCTGATCCTACTAGAACTGTCTGAAACATTCGACACGGTTGACCACAAACTACTCATCTCCACCTTGGCTGAGATGGCCATTTCTGGAACTGCCCTGTATTGGTTTGCTTCCTATCTTTCAGATAGGTCCTACCAGGTCACCTGGATGGGGTCTGTCTCTGCACCTCATCCCCTTTTCACAGGAGGCCCACAGGGATCTGTACTGGGGCCTCTCTGCTGTTCTCCATTTACACCTGGTTCGGTCATTAATTTACATGGCTTCTCTTATCACTGCTATGCTGATGATACACAACTCTTCTCTTTCCCTCCCTCTTCCATTACAGTTAATGAGAGAATATCTTCCAACCTGGCTGACATCTCAACTTGGTTGGCCAGCCATCACCTGAAGCTCAGCCTCAAAAAGACTGAGCTGCTGTACATCCATCACAAGACCTCCCCAAGTATCTTGCTACAACGGCAGTGTCCTACCCAGGAATCGAACCTGCGACCTTTCGGTTACAAGCCCAGTTCCTTACCCACTGTGCTACACTGCCACCACTCCCAGGGCACTCTCTCCAGGGCACTCTCAATCTAGGATCACTTATGTGGAAGTATGGTTTTTCTTCATTAGGGGTCCAAGCAGCGAAGCTGGTGGAACCCCATTGTATCTTATTATTATTATTATTATTATTATTATTATTATTATTATTATTATTTTTCTCCGCTAAATGTGTCTGAGGCTCAGCAACCATAAGTCCTAGAGCAACCAAATTTGGCAGGTGGGTTTCTATGGCCCCCCACTACTCAGGCACTAAAAATCACCTATGTCGGCCAGATGGTGGCGCTATAACAAAGGGTAATGCGTAAAAGGCCATAACTCCCACACCATAAGTTAGATCAACACAAAACTTAATCGACTGATGCATCTGAATGTGCTCTACAACTTTGCTTTTGGGAGCACCTATGTGCGCCATATTTTTTGCCCGCCATTTGGACTTTTTATTAGGTGGGGTGCGGAAGAGTTGTTGCTGCAAATTCTAAGTGTTACGACATCTAGTAAACTTCTTTACGGCAAGCGACATCCATGGCGACGCAAGTAATCCGACACCGTTGGGTCTAGTTTTTACCAGTGAGGGGAGGGTCTGACCGTCGGGGAAGGAATGGAGTGCCACCCAGAGTGCATGCTAGGATACCAAAAGTTTGTTAGTAAAAGCTTTTTGAGAGGATATAGGCTATAATTACTTTCCTTGAGCATGGATCCATTTGAAGACAGTATCGGGTGAGTTCGTTTAGTCTTTGAATCTGTCATTATGCTGAGAAATAGCTAAACCATTTTATTGATAGGTGCTGAGTTTCTGTGCAAACGCGCTAAAACACGCTGGTATAATGAAACAATGACGGTAATACATAGTCCGCTTCGTTCCGTTGCTACAAAAACATAACAGACTATCTTGTGTCTACAGCTGCAGTTTCTCGCTGCAATTACTAATATTGAATATAAACAAAAGACGCAATTTATGCTGTACTCTACCAATGTCTAAATACATAATACGGTACTCTGAGCGTAGGAAGCAGTTAGCATGGATGGCGAGTTGATATTTTTTGCTACTACAAGTTTGTTAGTAAAAGCTTTGAGAGGATGAATCATTACTTTTCTTTGGCATGGATCCATTTGAAGACAATATCGGGTGAGTTCGTTCACTCTTTAAATCCGTCATTATGCTAAGAGAAATCGTATTCTCAATTTAATCTCTACATTGACTGTAAGCTTTGGGTTGTAACTAGTTAGCTGTTTCGTAGGTGACTTAGTTAATGCACTCGTCTTAACTATTGCTTGTATTTTTGCATAGACTGCGTTGTTGCTGTTCTTGTTTGTGTTAGTGTTAATCAGTTTAACCTACAGGGTCCAAGTTGAACTATGCGGTTGTTCCCTGCACTTAGAACGGTAGGCTACTGCCCTCTAGGGTTTTCGACACACTTGTTCCTGGTTATGGTTATACATTTTGTTGTAGCCTACGTCGCTCTGGATAGGAGCGTCTGCCAAATGCCTGTAATGTAATGCAATATTCCGTAGCAACAAGATAAACCCGACGTTAGCCCTAAAATATGCCAATACAGCAGTGAAAACGCTGCTCACTGAATAACGAAATAAGCTAGACTAACTTTTTAAAGAAATGATACCATGTCATTCTACAGTCAATATCTGGGAATAAACATTGAATAAATATACAATCTTACCATTGGTTTTACGCGTAGAGACGTCCCTTTTGCGACTGAGTGGTCATATATTGTCTTGGACAATCTGTCTGCGAAATATATGCGCATCTGTCACGCCTGGGTCGGCTATCTTCAATAATAGCTATGCGTAATACCACACCTGTTGCTTACGGCGTTGTCGCCCTTTTTAGTACAATTTGGCTTGATTGACAATTAATTTATTCCGTAGGTGAGAGTATAAGCTTTCTAACGATGTATAACATGTCTGATTTTGCTTTTGGAATAGCGTTTTATAGGTCAGCGTAACCAAAATGTTTCTTATCTGCCAATGTGTAAATAAATAAAACGGTAGGCTACTTTGCGGCCGGCACGCAGATCGCGAGTTGATATTACGTCTTTTTTTCCGTTTTTTCTCAATGTCGTATTTATTATTTGAAATGTGCATTCATGTGTTATTATTCTATCTGTCTCTGTGGCGCTCTGAAATGTGCATTCTCTGCTAAGCTGAGCAATGGATTGGAATATGTGTCTGACGTAGTGTTGCACGGTATGCCAAAACTTCAGCACTTTCTCGGTACTTAAAAAAATAAAATAAAAAAAGAAACAGTTCGGTATTAGAATATTCCGACGTTCGGTAGTTTTGAGTCAAATGTAAAAGCCAGGGAAAATTGTCTCCCGCATTTCTCTCAGCATAATGACGGATTTAAACACTAAACGAACTCACCCGATATTGTGTTCAAATGGATCCATGCCAAAGAAAAGTAATGATTCATCTTCTCAAAGCTTTTACTAACAAACTTTTAATAGCAAAACATGAAAGACCAACTCGCCATCCGTGCTACCTACGCGCAGAGTACCGTATTATTTATTCAGACATTGGCAGAGTACAGCATAAATTGCGTCTTTTGTTTACATTCAATATTAGAAATTGCAGCGAGAAACTGCAGCTGTAGACACAAGATAGTTTATGTTATGGTAGCAACGGAACGAAGCGGACTATACATGTATTGCCATCATTGTTTTATTATACCAGCGTGTTTTCGCGCGTTTGCACAGAAACTCAAAACCTACCAATAAAATGGTTTACCTATTTCTCACCATAATGACAGATTTAAAGACTGAATGAACTCACCCGATACTGTCTTCAAATGGATCCATGCCAAAGAAAAGTACTTATTCATCCTCTCAAAAAGCTTTTACTAACAAACTTAGCCTAGCATACACTCTGGCTGGCACTGTCTTCTATTGCTTCTCCGACGTTCAGACCTTCCCCTCACTGATAAAAACTAGACCCTACAGTGTCGGATTACTTGCGTCGCCATGGATGTCGCTTGCCGTAAAGAAGTTTACTCGATGTCGTAACATTTAGAATTTGCAGCAACAGCTCTTCCGCACTTCACCTAATGAAAAAGTCCAAATGGCGGGCAAACAATATGGCGGACATAGGTGGTCCCAATAACAAAGTTGTAGAGCACATTTAGATGCATCAGACGATGAAGTTTTGTGTTGATCTGACTTACGGTGTGGGAGTTATGACCTTTTAAAGTATGACCCTTTGTTATAGCGCCACCATCTGGCCGACATAGGTGATTTTTAGTGCCTGAGTAGTGGGGGGCCATAGGAACCCACCTGCCAAATTTGGTTGCTCTAGGACTTATGGTTGCTGAGCCTCAGACACTTTTAGCGGAGAAAAATAATAAGAATAATAATCCTAACAAAAACAATAGGGTTCCACCAGCTTCGCTGCTTGGACCCCTAATAATCCTAACAAAAACAATAGGGTTCCCCCAGCTTCGCTGCTTGGACCCCTAATAATAATAATAATAATCCTAACAGATACAATAGGGTTCCACCAGCTTCGCTGCTTGGACCCCTAATAATAATAATAATAATAATAATAATAATAATAATAATAATCCTAACAGATACAATAGGGTTCCACCAGCTTCGCTGCTTGAACCCCTAATAATAATCCTAACAGATACAATAGGGTTCCACCAGCTTCGCTGCTTGGACCCCTAATAATAATCCTAACAGATACAATAGGGTTCCACCAGCTTCGCTGCTTGGACCCCTAATAATCCTAACAGATACAATAGGGTTCCACCAGCTTCGCTGCTTGGACCCCTAATAATAATCCTAACAGATACAATAGGGTTCCACCAGCTTCGCTGCTTGGACCCCTAATAATAATCCTAACAGATACAATAGGGTTCCACCAGCTTCGCTGCTTGGACCCCTAATAATAATCCTAACAGATACAATAGGGTTCCACCAGCTTCGCTGCTTGGACCCCTAATAATCCTAACAAAAACAATAGGGTTCCACCAGCTTCGCTGCTTGGACCCCTAATAATAATAATCCTAACAGATACAATAGGGTTCCACCAGCTTCGCTGCTTGGACCCCTAAATATAATAGGTAGTATAAGAGGTAATTCTGTTCAGCTAATGTATACCTATAAAAAGCATGGAAGTTTACTTCTTCACCTTCTAACATAGACATAAATATTTTCCAATCAATGATTTCAATTAAATGCCACAAACTGCATTTAAACTTAAGATCAAACAGAACCGGATCTTTATTTGTCCTGTAACCGAGGCCACTTAGGAGTGATAGGTTCCCAGTTTTATTTAGTATACATATATATATTATATGTAGTGTATTGTGTTTCCGTTTCTGCCATTACTGTGTCTGTAGTTTGCATGCCTCTGTGTCTAGCCCCTCTGTAGTGTGTCTCAGTATAACACCTCTAGTGTCTATGGCAAGGATGTCACATTCCTATGCTAAATGGCTGCGAGGGTTCCCAGGAAGGAACAAGACCATTTGGCTCCGGCCCGCCACTTAACTCAACCTTTTGATATGTATGACTGCAAACTGTATATCTAGACACCACACAGCGTGATCGGCAGAGATTCTCTCAGCGCAGCGCCCGAATGTGCTGGGTCTGTCTCTCCCTTGCACATTGAATTAAACAACAAATCCTCTGAGGAAACTTTGTCAGCGTGCTCTTCATCGTCCTGCATTTGACTCCACGAATAAGGGCAAAACATCCTAACAGGAGATTGCATGGATTTTAGCTAGGCATAAAAAGGCTTTCACGGATGCTGAAATTGTTAAACAATGCTTTTTGACCTCAGCTGAGATAATGTACCGTGCATAATAATAATAATAATAATAATAATAATAATAATAATAATAATAATAATAATAATAATAATAATAATAATAATAATAATAAAGCAAATACATGCACTGCAGCTTTCAGATTAAACATTAATGAGGAGGATCGAGTTTATTGGGAAAGATATCCAGGAACAGCGAATTGCAGATCTTGCAGCAACACCATGTTACAGCATTGCACTTGATGAGAGCATGGATATAAGCGACATGGTGCAATTGTGTGTGTGGGTTCGCTTTATTCAAAAGAACAAATTTCGGGAGGAGCTGTTATATCTGTTACCACTTCATGGACAGACCAGAGTGGAGGATGATTTGCAGGCACTTAAAAAAACTTAAAAACCAAGAGCTAAAGAATGTGATGCAGCTCGTTGTGCGAGTCATCAACTTCATCGAGGCCAGGGCACTTAATCACCGGGAATTCCGTGCACTTCTGGAGGAATACGAGGCAGAGTACGGGGATCTGGTGATGCACAACTAAGTGAGATGGCTATCGCGTGGCCGGGTGCTTGAACGATGCTGTACTCAACTTCCTCACATCCCTGATTTTCTTGCAAGCAAGGGGAGGGCTGAGCCAAAGCTTGAGGACCCACACTGGATATTACAGCTGACACTCCTCACTGACAACACATCCCAGCTGAATTCCCTTAACCTCCAACTCCAAGGAAAAGGGAAGCAGCCAGGTAACATGCTAAGAGCAGTCACTGCTTTCCAGCACAAGATCACCACTCTCTTCACACCCGACAGAGAATTTCTTCACTTTCCCAATCTAAGAGCCTGCACAACTGATAACCCTGATCTACTGCAACATTTTGACTATGATGAATTTGTAGGCATATGGGAGGAAATAAGAAATTAGTTTGAAAGGAGATTTCAAGATGTTGTGGGGTATAGGGAGCTTTTCAATTTCATTGAGAACCCTTTTAATGTGCCATTGTCAAGCCTTACACCTGCTCTGAAAAACCTTTGTCCAGACCTTGCTGTAATACAGAGTGAGATGCTTGAGCTGCAGGTCAACGATGTACTGAAAACTGAGCTCAGATCAGGCGTTGCTCATTTCTGGAGCATGGTCCCAGCCTCAGATTTTCCACATTTGAAGCTCTGTGTGCAGAAGGTAATGAGCTTTTTTGTGAGCACTTACTCATGTAAGTGCAACAAATGAGCATTGTCAAAAGAAAAGATAGAAGTAGACTTACAGATGTGCATCTTGATTGTTTGACTAGGATTGCAACCACTAACTACAAGTTTTGCATGGAGAAAGTCAAGGGACAGCTAAAACACATGAGAGCCTCAACATATTGATACAAATATAACAGAGAAAAAGACGTTTTTATTCTCTATTAGTAGGCCAATATATACATTTTTGTGAACTTTTTTTTATTTCATGCTGATAATCCTTATGTGTACATACATACATAAGATGAGTTCCACTCCCAGCCTCACACACTCACACACAAGTATTATATCTTAATAATGCAATGCAATTATGAATTGAGAATAAAAAGAGATGTAAGGATGGAAAGCATGGTATTGTATTTTTTTAAACATACACAAAGATGGTAAATATCTTGAGAGTGGTGATAAAAATAAAAAAAACATCTGAGTTACATCTGCAGTCTCTGTGGCTCTTGGAGTAATGGTCTTACTCATACGTGGCTCTCCTAAGAAAAATAGTGAGTACCATCAACTGGAATTACACTGCATCGCCATCTAGTGGCTGTATGAGAACACCACAACTGATTATTGCCACTAACTTTCACTGCTGGTAGACAATAGATATTTTAAAACATGGTGTCTTTTGAAAATTCCACACATTGCACCTATTTTCTGTGTGTTCTTGCCCTATAATCCATCCATTCATTTTATTTGTGCACACTTTTGCGAATATAACAGGCTAATTATTGTGTTGCATTTAATTATTATTGTAACAATGATAATAATAATGATAATAAAAGCCTGATATATTAAGTCATTTTTTTCTTTTAAAACCCCTTATCAACATGTTTGGTAGACCTTGTGGAGTAATATAAACTGCACAAAAAATGTAATAAGTCGGGGCACTTGAAAGAATTAGAATACTTATCTAAGAAATACTCCTGTAAATGATGTTATCCTTTAGATGACAGGAGCTTGAGCCAGAACATCGATCTCTGAATCAGGCTATTCCACACAGCATGCCTGCTTACAGTGGTATAATATTTAGACTATGACTTGGGACTGGAACCACAGAAGAGTGACTAAACTAAACGATGTAACACTGCATCCAAACAGCAGCTCACATGTTGTTCAGATGGACACTCTCCCTCCAAGGTGTACACACATGAGTAAAACTCACCTTCATCAAAAGGTCAGTGTGTGAAAGAGAGTGGGGTAAATGTATGGATTTCATTAGAGTTCATAGCGGGTAGTGAATAATGGAGATGGATGTAGACTGCAATGTTTGACAGACCTGAAACATTTTACTATGCAGGTGGTCAATCTTTTACCATGTCAATCAGACACTCAGCATCCAGTCATCACCTGTGACCTGATACTACAGACTCCACTGAAACCTTACATTCTGCTCAGGAACCACACACCTGGCAACCCTCAAAAGGTTTTATCCTGCTTTTATTTGCTTGTTATGATAGAGGAGTAAGGTATATATGGGCAAAGAAAGAATGCTGGTGGACAGAGGAGTAAACTGAGAGAGAAAGAGCTTTTTAATATTTCACTGAATAGAACCATAATCACAAATTCTATTTAGTTAAGGTCACGCAGTACACAGCACTACTCACCCCAGTTTCTGCAGTTTACAGTTCGGACTCCTCAATCCAGCATAGAGCAGCTCCACTCCTGAATCTCCCAGGTTATTGTAGCTGAGGTCCAGATCTTTCAGGGGTGAGTTTGATGACTGGAGAGCTGAGGCCACAATATTACAGCACTTCTGTGTGAGGTCACAGTTGTTCAGTCTGCAAAGAAGAGTTAATATATTATAGTATTATTATATTAGGGATACATGAAGCATGTATCTAATATGGGAAATGTGCCAATGATAGTGTTCAGTAATGAGGAGTGAAATTGAGGATTTTAAGGTTGATGATGCTCTGAGGAAGATGTCCGTGCTACACTCTCCAACTGCAGTATTTTGGACCTGAAAATTAAACATCCTGCTGGACTGAACTCTGACTGTTCTACAGATGTAATTCTGACCCAAATGTCCCCTTTTCTTATACTGTAAGTTCTCTGAATTGGGGTAATGGCCTCATCTACCTATTCTATGATCTTTTCTCTGGGCTTAACCCTCCCATCCCATACTAGACATGCAGCTGCCGTCTTTCAGAGTGGAGAGCGAGTTCGTTTTCAGTGCTGTAGGATGTTTGGCCACCACCAAAAGTAAAAGGCAACACACATTTTTCAGAGTGGACAGTGACTTTGATTAGTTCCTTTTGGTTTTCTGTGACAAACTTCCCACAGCACTGCAAACTAACACACAGCTAAAGGCAGATTCACTGTAACAGTAAGTAATGCACATGCTCATATATATGTATTGTGGTGAGGGCCTTTTTCTATGGAAAGTAGCTATGGTAGTAACACCGAATATTGGGATGGCAGGTATGCCATCCCGCCAAGTTACGCCTTGGCGGGGGCATGCCCCATACCTATACAGCACCGAGAGTTTGGCACTTTTCAGGGTTCCCCACAGAAATAACCACAACAGCCACAGACACTCAGCCCTTAAAAACATTAAATTCTGTACATTCTGACCCCATTTCAACAGACAGATTTCATAAACAACTTCACATGTCCACACAATAAAGCCCCAAACTAAGGGGATTTTGCGTTTTCTCCTTCTTCTTCTCTTTCTTCTTCTTCTTCTTCTTCTTCTCATTCTTATTTTTCCTGCCGCCTATCCCACTAACAACATGTCTCCCCATTGGACATTTTACTGACACCAGCCAAATCTTCACCTACACGACCCAATCAAAAACGTGCATACACACGCAAAATACCCATACCTTTTTACTCTGAAACATTTCTGATTTAAACAGCTAGACCGCCTGTGGCCTAGTGGGCAAGGTCCCAGTCTTGGGAATGTGGGGTTGCAGGTTCAAGCCCAGCTAGGAACATGTTACTTCAACCTGCTTTTACCCTCACTAATAATTGTCTACTACTTCTCAATTATTGCTTTTGCACTATATCTACCCGCCGTTCACCGAACGTATACACTGCATTATGACGTACCGTCTGCACATTCAGTTATTAACCGGCTACAATATTGCAAAGCCATATGGATTCAATGGGAGCTCTTCTGTGCTTACTGGCCTGTGTTCTTTAAAACCACGGACAGGTTTGCTAATGATATTTCACGCATTGCACAGCTATGTCATGGTGCTGCACTAACAAAGTCACACACTGGTAAACCTCCGTTGAAGGTTTGAATCCCGCCTCGCCCTCAGGCAGATACTTTCCTCTTTTACACTAACATTTTCTTACGCTTATATTTGCTTTACCAAAACTCACTCATGGCCACCCGTATGCATTTCATGACGGCAAATGTATTCCTTTTATTAAAAAAGTTACACCAGTTCACCACTGTGCCATTTCTACTAACTCTTCACTTGGCTACCCTACAAAAACCTTCTTATCAGCAAACGCCACGTTTCTACATTCGTGTTACCTCGCCCTGTTCTCTATCTAGCCACATACAAACAATTACTACGTATGTACGTTCTGCAACTCCCCATTAAAACATTACATTTAAATTCACGACTCACTCATAATTATAGGTACTACTACTGAACAGGACAAAAACATATCAGTGCAATAGATTTCACATGTTGCTTAACCCTCCACTTTAATAATTAATGCTTTTTACAGACTGTTATATATACCGTTCGATAAGGAAACTATGCTCGCTCATGGTCACTTCATTTACTTCGCACTATAGTCTGTGATCATGTCAGCCTTCACCTACATACCCATTCTGCTAAAAACATATTGTTTCAACTACGCAATTTCATCATTTATCCTAATTTATCTCACACTGTTGTTATTTTCTCATATACAAAGCCTGCTGGGACATATGCGTCTGCTCCTATTCTCCACTATCAAGTTTCCCGGTTCTAGCTTAGCAAAACAGCGAAGAGGATTCCTACCTGCTGATAAGCCTATCAAAATGCCTTATAAACCTTACAAACACTAAAAGTGCATCTCCACGAAATAACAGACTGTAAACACCTCACAGCTAGACCAATGAGGGTTTGTAGCTGGAGGGGAAGGCACCACGTGTTTTCCCTTGGCTGGTGTGATTCAAAACCGGAGATGTTAGTTATTTTTACTCTGTTCGTAAGAACAGGGCACAATTACACTTAAGAATGCACTGGTTCCGTTGCCACGGGTAAGACGGGCCTGAAACTGACCAGTAACATTCTTGTTACTCTCCGTTCGCAAACGGGGCTATGCTGTCATCAGAGATATATCTGATCTGTCGCCGGACCGTCAATATTCCAATGGGAGCATCAGAATACTCACAAATGAGCGGAACAACACATCAAATATATCCATGACCACAGCAAGTAAGCGTAACAGTTACTAGGTTTTACTCTCGTAATAATCTGACTCCAAATGAAATTAGAATTTAAAATTTGGTTTTAACTCTACGTGGAACTTGGAGTGGTTACACTCGACTCTATCTTGTGCCATCATTCCTCAATATATGCTCCCGGGTTTAGCACTATTGTTAAATCTCAGTTCGGTGAAGCCCCCAGAGGGTAGGAGGCGGACCACCATAATACATGCCTTCCTTTGTGCATAGATAGTTATGAGCCCAGGACAGTGTGTATCTATCGGGTTCCTTAAGGCGAATTTGACAAGAACCGGCGTATAACGCCCATGGGTCTTCTTAAGCCAAAACACCAGAAACAATACAACACCAATCCCGTTAGCGGGCAGATCGTGGAAGTCGATTACGATCTTCCTTGTCTAGCTACACACAGAGCACAGAATATGTGCAATGTGGGAAGTCGATCACGATCTTCCTAGATTTCTTTGTCTCCCTTCCTTTTAAGCCAAATCCCGCGTTTGGTCGAGGCGGCATTGCCATAAATTAACCTGGCCGAATAATAAAATCTGGAATTTCGGCCCCCACCATTCGGAGGCTGTTGTTAAAACAATTAGTGGGGAAATTGGGAAAAGGAGATCATTACCAGAGAGGACATTCCATTGTGATAGTTTTTCCCTGAGTTTCTGAAACTATGTTTTATTAAATATTATTTGGTATGAAAAATATTTCATTCAATTTATTGAATACATTTGATTTAATTTCGGCGAGGCAAGATAGCCTATATTGTTTGTAGTACCGTAACTTGGCGTCATTTTGATATCAATACTTTTAATGGCAGGCATGGATTTTGGCAGTCTGATTGAATGAGTTATAGACGGTGTATGTCTTGTATGTGTGAGTAACTTGGCATTTTTGTACGTTGAAAACATGTTTTTTATGAGATTTACTTCATTATCCAAAGTCCTTTCTTAAAAAGGATTTTTGGTATGCATCACAATTTCTTTATGTTCCGTTTCTTTATCTTACAATCTCTTCAGGTGCACGTCCTTTCCTCTCTTATAGCATAGTGTCCAGTCCATCTTGCCATGTCTGGTAAATAAAATCTCATAAAAAACACGTTTTCAACGTACAAAAATGCCAAGTTACTCAAAAGTATTGATATCAAAATGACGCCAAGTTACGGTACTACAAACAATATAGGCTATCTTGCCTCACCGAAATGACAAGATGTATTTCAAAGCAATGCTACCCAATATTTCCTCAATTCTTTCAAGTCACTTGGCCCTGTGTGTATAAGCATGCACTACATGGACAGGCCAAACATATGTGTGGATGGCTCTCTCACAGTCAAGATTGATTGAATAGGCGTGTATATGTCCAATTTGTATTGGTATGTATGTATTTCGCTGCCCAGCCTTTCTGTTGCGTGAATGATAGTATGTTTCTTGGTATAAGTGTGTGTTCGTAAATGTGAATGTAACATGCTGCGAGGGAAATGTCCCCATGGGGATAAAGAAGTTCTCTATGTATGTATGTACAATATGCATTTTACATGCAGTATTTATTGTACGTAGCAAATATACAATAACTTGCACATGTACTCAAATTCAGTTCAGAAGCAAGTATAAACATGTTTTCTGGAGAAATATGCTTCCTGTAGTTACTCAGCAGCAGTTTTGTACATTAATTTTAATGTGTTCCATGAGGCAATTCGAAATATTTGACTCTTTGATCTGACACAAAGTTTGCATGACATTGTAAAATGGTAAGATTACAAAACACAGGGCCAAGTGACTTGAAAGAATTGAGGAAATATTGGGTAGCATTGCTTTGAAATACATCTTGTCATTTCGGTGAGGCAAGATAGCCTATATTGTTTGTAGTACCGTAACTTGGCGTCATTTTGATATCAATACTTTTGAGTAACTTGGCATTTTTGTACGTTGAAACGTGTTTTTTATGAGATATCATTTCTTTTTGCAAAGCGTTTTATTATGAGAGTGAGAAATGCGAAGTGACCCTGTAAGAAACGGTTGTGGATTATGGCTATCGTTGTGTGAATTTGTATACAGTCTGATGAGCGTGTACCGTTCAGCAGTTTCGGTTTGCTATATATTTAAAAACAGTGGCTGTGACAAAGGGTGCGGTGGCGTATAAGTGTAAACGCATGAGAAACGCAGATGGAATATGGCCAGTGTATGTACTCACGGATTTGACGTCCATCCAACGAGCCTTGACTGACAAAAGAATCAGCAAGCCCGTAGAATTATAACTCCCTAGGTCGCAACTTGTGTAGCCTTCTGTCGTGCTCCGTTTTGTCTGTTATTTCGTGGAGATGCACTTTCAGTGTTTGTAAGGTTTATAAGGCATTTTGATAGGCTTATCTGCAGGTAGGAATCCTCTTCGCTGTTTTGCTAAACTAGAACCGGAAAACATGATAGTGGAGAATAGGAGCAGACGCGTATGTCCCAGCAGGCTTTGCTTATGAGAAAATAACAACAGTGTGAGAGAAATTAGGATGAAATTATGAAATAGCGTAGTTGAAACAATATGTTTTTAGCAGAATGGGCATGTAGGTGAAGGTTGACATGATCACGGGGTATAGTGCGAAGTAAATGGAGTGACCATGAGCGAGCTTGTATTCCTTATCGAACGGTATATATAACAGTCGCTATAAAGCGTTAGCCGTTAAAGTGGAGGGTTAAGTAACATGTGAAATCTATTGCACTGCAGTGTTTTTTTCATGTTCAGTACTAGTAGTTATAATTATGAGTGAATCATGATTTTAAATGTAATGTTTTAATGGGGAGTTGCAGAACGTACATACGCAGTAATTGTTTGTATGTGGCTAGATAGAGAACCGGCGAGGTAACATGAATGTAGAAACGTGGCGTTTGCTGATAAGAAGGTTTTGTACGGTAGCCAAGTGAAGAAAAGTAGTTAGTAGAAATGGCACAGTGGTGAACTGGTGTAACTTTTAAATAAAAGGAATACATTTGCCGTCATGAAATGCATATGGGTGGCCATGAGTGAGTTTCGGTAAAGCAAATATAAGCGTAAGAGAACGTTAGTGTAAAAGAGGAAATTATCTGCCTGAGCGCGATGCGGGATTCGATCCTTCAACCAGACGTTTACCAGTCTGTCACTTTGTTAGGGCAGCACCATGACATAGCTATGCAATGCGTGAAATATCATTAGCAAACCTGTCCGTCATGAAATGCATATGGGTGGCCATGAGTGAGTTTTGGTAAAGCAAATATAAGCGTAAGAGAACGTTAGTGTAAAAGAGGAAATTATCTGCCTGATGGCGAGGCGGGATTCGACCCTTAAACCAGACGTTTACCGGTCTGTCACTTTGTTAGGGCAGCACCATGACATAGCTATGCAATGCGTGAAATATCATTAGCAAACCTGTCCGTGGTTTTAAAGAACACAGGCGAGTAAGCACAGAAGAGCTCCCGTTGAATCCATACGGCTTTGCAATATTTCAGCCGGTTAACAATTGAACGTGCAGACGGTACGTCATAATACAGTGTATACGTTCGGGGAACGGCTGGTAGATATGGTGCAAAAGCAATAATTGAGAAGTAGTAGACAATTATTAGTGAGGGTAAAAGCAGGTCAAAGAAACATAACCCTCGCTGGGCTTGAACCTACGACCCTGTATTCCCAAGACTGTAACTTTACCCACTAGACCAAAGGCGGACTAGCTGTTTATAATGAAAATGTTTCAGAGTAAGAAGGCATGGGTATTTTGCGTGTGTATGCGAGTTTTTCATTGGGTCGTGTAGGTGAAGATTTGGCGGGTGTCGGTAAAATGTCCAATGGGGAGACATGTTATTAGTGGGATAGGCGGCAGGAAAAATAAGAAGAGAATGAGAAGAAGAAGAAGAAGAAGAAGAAGAAGAAGAAAGAGATAGAAGAAGAAGAAGAAGGAGAAAACGCAAAATCCCCTAAGTTTGGGGCTTTATTGTGTGGACATGTGAAGTTGTTTATGAAATCTGTCTGTTGAAATGGGGTCAGAATGTACAGAATTTAATGTTTTTAAGGGCTGAGTGTCTGTGGCTGGTGTGGTTATTTCTGTGGGGAACCCTGAAAAGTGCCAAACTCTCGGTGCTGTATAGGTATGGGGCATGCCCCCGCCAAGGCGTAACTTGGCGGGATGGCATACCTGCCATCCCAATGATTGCCTCTTTAACTGTTAAAGCTTTCTATTCATGGTTATTGGCAACTCTCATATTTTCTCATATGATAAAGTACTCTTTCTCCTACAGCGCATCCAAAGTACGTGGCTTACTTATACACTGACTGAAGTGTGCATCTCTGCTCGAACAAATCACTGCATTGGTGCCATAAATAAACTTCTCTTTCGTCATCTTGCGTTTGAAAGACAACTCTAGGGAACAACATCCGATCCAGACCTCCATAGAAGCATCCAGTTGCACCAAGTGTGGCTCTGACAGACAGTAGCGTGTCCAATGCGAAAGGAGGCTACCGCCCTCCAGGAAGAGCATATAGGACACTGCAGGGCTACTATAGCCAAGGGCTACAGACTCCAGTTCAGAGTGAAACCCCCGTTTCAACAGAGTAATTTACTCTCAAACACAAGAGAGCGCTCCCATGTTTAAGAGGAATAAATTCCTTCCCTCTTACAAAAAGGGGGAAATACGTGTGGTTCCCAGAGATCTAACCCAACATAGTTTTGATTTTCATTATTTCCAGCTCCCAAAGAAGGACAGTTCTCAACTTCCTATTTTGGATCTCAGTGTTAAACAAACATTTGAAGCAATATAATTTCAAAATGTTAACATACAGCACTCTTTCACGTTCAATATGTCAGAAAAATTGGAAAATTTTGTGCAATTCTTTTAATCAATCGTTGGCACCCAATAATTAATTAATAATGATTAACTGATTAGAGTAAAATCTACTCCATGGCCTATAAAAAGAATGACTTAAAATATGCTTAGCTTAATACTTAAGCATTTTTTAAGGAGTATGAGCATGTCTGTGTGCTTTGGGGTCAGTCTGGTGTGCAGTCCACTGAAGGTGAGACCAGCAGCTGAGAAGACGCGCTCAGATGGAACTGATGTTCCAGGAAAGGACCAATAACGTTTCACTAACACTGCCAGTCAAGGGAACCGTGACTCTCTAATTTAACATTTTAGAAACGTCTCTTTAATTTGAAATCTAATCACCAACATTAGGTTATTTATTTAAATGGTTTATTGAAATTCAACTGTTTAATCTATAGAAATTCATCAATCAACATTCTTATTAAGAATTAACAGTTAATTGAGGCTCAGAATACTGACTTATACAGACGATTGGCTGATTATTGCCAATTCAAAACCCAGAGTTGTGCAGGACACTCAGTGAGTTCAGACACATCTGTTGTCTCTTGGTTTCAGAGTAAACCTCCCCAAGAGCAATCTCTCCCCATCCCGGAGTGTAACGTTCTTGGGAGTTGATTTATACTCTGTATCCATGTGAACTTGTCTATCAGCAGACTGTATTTTTTCTCTCAGAATATGTCTCTCTCAGTTCAAACCGGGCTCAATAGTGCTGTTAAGAATGAGGGGCTTTATGAGGTGGATTTCATCCCTCCACCTCAGCCCTGTGCGCGATCTCCATCGCCGTCTCACGGTGACACACAAGCACTCAGCAACTCTGCGTCACTGGGAAAACACAGACTTTTACACTCAGGGAACCCCTCTCAGGATCATTCTCATGAGGAAAGACATGAGGACACACACATCCCTCTCTGGGGTGGGGGGTCTCAGGAGGGTTACATGGTGAATCAATTTTCTTTTATCTATTAACTATATGGACAGCTCTCAGATATCTTCTTCCCTGTCTAAGGGGACATCATGTGCTCGTACGCTGTGATAATGACGGCAGTAGCATATGTCAATCACCAAGGTGGCATGCGCTCCCTCCAGCTCCATGGTCTAGCCCACAGGCTGTTGGTCTGGAGCAGCCGTCACTTTCTGTGGTTACGCGTGACCCATGTTGCTTTAGGCTTGCTCCTGTGGGGGTCTAGGCCATGGTTGTCCGTGAAGCGTATTGTGACAATTGCTGTGAAATACGCTATACAAATAAAATTTGATTGATTGATTGATGTTCAAGGAATTCTGAACACGAGCGCTGATCTGCTGACAAGGAGAAACCCACTGTACGGGGAATGGTGTCTCCATCCCCAGATTGTGTAAATGCTATGGCAGAGATTTGGCCGTGCAGCTGTAGATCTCTTCACAGGCATTTGCCCCCCTCACTCCCATCTCTCTCACTCCAGCCAGAGTGAGAGAGTAGACCTTCACACTGATCCTAATCACACCCAGGTGGCAGAAGTTTCCTGTTTCACTGGGGTACAAATATGAGGTTGCATAAATGTAAAATCTCTTTGTCATCCATCACTATGGGCTAAGGGATCAGCTGAGCCCCTGTGCTGAGGCCGTCTCAGGACCCCCTGGTGCTGCACACTGCTAAGGGATCAGTGGGCAGGGAGTGGGGGAGCCCCGATACTCCCAGGGAGAGCAGGGCAGCAGTGCAGTACTGCATGACAGGGGAACATCTGCACGCTGTGTTTATACATTAAAATACAGGAATAGGCAGTCAGCAGGCTGTACGGACCCAGCAGCGGTCTATATTGCGATTAAAACTCAGACAGCAGTGTATTTACATGCACGTGTAACATGTTGCAGACAAAGATCACTCCATTTCAATATTGGATGTAAAACTCCAGGAAGCACTGTCGGACATCCATCCATCATCCATCGATTATCTATACCCGCTTATCCGGGACAGGGTCAGGAGGGGTGCTGGAGCCTATCCCAGTGTGCATTGGGCCAGACAGGCTGCCAATCTATCGCAGGACACACACACCATGCACTCACACACTCATACCTATGGGCACTTTACTGTCTTCAATTAGCCAACCTGCATGTCTTTGGACTGTAGGAGGAAACCGGAGTACCCGGAGGAAACCCACGTGGACACGGGGAGAACATGCAAAATAAAGGCCATTCTCCACACAGAAAGGCCCAGGCCAGATGTGGCAGGGCTTGGTTTGTGGGAGAAATTCAGGGCAATTAGAGGACCACACCTACTGGTTAAGCAGACACACACCTGGATGATGTTACGAATCAATCCAGGATTTAGAAGTGTGCTTCTTTCCACAGTAGGCGTCTGAGACCGGGATCCCCCACGATGGTGAGAGAGAGCACGTACAGACCAGAGAAAAGGCTGAAAAGCGCTCGTATAATTTCATTTATTTTGTCTTTGTTATTTTAGTTTATTGTTTTTGTCCAGATCACGTGAGGGTGATGAGCGAAGGTTTTTCATTTGTGTTTGTTTGTGTTTGTGCTCTCTCTCGCTACTTCCAATAAAACGCTGGAGATATCTGGAATTTACAAATCTCCCTGTGTCCAGCTCTTCTGTCCCTATCAGGGTAAGTCACGGTGTGTGACGCCAGATTTGAACCCAAAACCTTCTTGCTGTGAGATGACAGTGCTACCAACTGCACCACCGTGCCACCCTCAGACCAGTATTTTCAGTCAATGCCCTTGTTAAAATGTTCAGCACTCTGAATACTGAACACACGTGGTATTGCGTGCAAGAACCTCTCCCTTAACCTACATATAAAATGTATTTTACATGACTTAATTTAACAATTATTATTGAAAATGACATTTAGAAATTAAATAGACAAATTCTTTGATAGGTCAGTCGACAGTAACCTGGTAGAATCAAGTGACACGCCAAAACAAATTCTGTATCAGGTCAGAAGAGTAAATAATTCTATTAAATAAGGAGTCAATTAAAATAGTGAATTGAAATGATGCACTCTTGAAATTATGCACTTACTGAATGTAGGCTCACTACATCTAAGGTACAAAACAGAAGAAATTAAACAATATTCTGATTTGAGATTACCAGAAAAGAGAGAGAGACTAAAGAGCCAGACCTTATCAAAGTATGCCCCTCTTCCAGTGCCACGGGGACAAAGGAAATGAGCTAAAATGCACAACCAAAAGGGGGGGGGGCAGGCTCATTTATGACAAGGACTGGCCTATCTAAAAGCTGACAGTGTGCTTATTACATTAAAGTGATCTTATGTTGTTGAAAGCAGGGCTAAATAGTCATGAGAGAAATATAATAGGTAGTATAAGAGGTAATTCCGTCCAGCCATTGTATACCTATTTAAAGCATGGAAGTTTACTTCTTCTTCTAACATAGACATAAAGATTTTTCAATCAATGATTTCAATTGAATGCCACAAATTACATTTAAGCTTAAGATCAAACGGAACCGGATCATTATTTGTTCTGTAGCCACAATGGGCCTCTGGCCTCGTAAATACCTTTGTCTTCTGGTTTGTTTTTTCCGAGACAGGAGGTGGGACCCATAGGTCACCTGCCTAGATCAGGGTATCAGAGTGGCGTAAAGGACATTTCCTTTAATGTTCGTGGAAGGGAGGGTAGGCAGCATGGCTGCACCCTCATGCAAAACAGGGAATTTTAGCTTATTTTTCCAGCAAATATGGATTGATGTCACATTTGAATACAGGGCTATACCTTATTTAAGGTAAAAAGCAAACAAACCAGAGCCACATGAACAACTGTAACAACGGTTAATATCATAAAAATGGTTAATCTAATAACTTTGTCCTCTTTACTGTAATAAATGCTGGTTAACCTGTTTGACCTTTACCAGTCTGGCTTTTGATCCGAGCACTCAACAGAGACTGACCTTCCTGGCTGTGACAGAGGCACTTGCCACTGTCTGATCCTACTAGAACTGTCTGAAGCATTCGACATGGTTGACCACAAACTACTCATCTCCACCTTGGCTGAGATAGCCATTTCTGGAACTGCCCTGTCTTGGTTTGCTTTCTATCTTTCAGATAGGTCCTACCAGATCACCTGGATGGGGTCTGTCTCTGCACCTCATCCTCTTTTCACAGGAGGCCCACAGGGATCTGTACTGGGGCCTCTGCTGTTCTCCATTTACACCAAATCTCTTGGTTCGGTCATTAATATACATGGCTTCTCTTATCACTGCTATGCTGATGATACACAACTCTTCTCTTTCCCTCCCTCTTCCATTACGGTTAATGAGAGAATATCTTCCAACCTGGCTGACATCTCAACTTGGTTGGCCAGCCATCACCTGAAGCTCAGCCTCAAAAAGACTGAGCTGCTGTTCATCCATCACAAGACCTCCCTACTGCGGGAGCTTTAATCACTGCTGGCGGCACCACAGTGACTGCCTCTCACTCGCAAAGAGCCTGGGGGTGGTCCTGGATGACCGGCAGGACCTCAAGGAGCACGTCAAGGCAAGATCATAGTCCTGCAGATCTCTCCTGTAAAACATCAGGATGATTTGACCACACCTGACTATGCACTCCACCAGCTACTTGTCCAGGCTACGGTGACCTCACGTCTTGAGTACTGCAACTCCCTCCTTGCAAGCCCAGCAGCTTATGCCATACAGCCACTATAGATGATTCAGAATGCTGTTTATCTTCAACGTTCCTACGTTCTCTCACATCACTCCCCTGCTGAAGTCACTCCACTGGCTACCGATTGCCGCCAGGATCAGGTTCAAAGTCCTGACCCTTGCCTGCACTGCAGCCAAAAGAACAGCTCCCCTCTACCTATAGGACACGATTCAATCCTACACGGCAACTTGACCACTCCACGGCAGCAGGGTGACTTGCACTCCCTCGGGGTGAATGGCTCTCCGTACCACAGATCTTCTCCACACTAGCTCCCCAGTATTGGAATGAACTCCCTGTTCCTCTACGAACCACTCAGTCATTGCCCATCTTCTGCCATAGTCTGAAAACACATCTCTTCAATCTGTACCTGGACTAACTATCACTACTCATTACATCACATTACATTACAGGCATTTAGCAGACGCTCTTATCCAGATCGACTTACACATAGCATTTTACACATAACATTTTACATTGTATCCATTTATACAGCTGGATACGTACAGAAGCAATTCAGGTTAAGTACCTTGGTACAACAGCATTGTCTTACCCAGGAATCGAACCTGTGACCTTTCGGTTACAAGCCCAGTTCCTTACCCACTGTGATACACTGCCACCACTCCCAGGGCACTCTCTGCAGGGCACTCCCAATCTAGGATCACTTATCACTTGTACCCTTCTACCTTATTCCTGTAGCACAGTGTTACTCATTACGCGGCTCGTGAGACTTTGTTTTGCGGCTCATATAGATCCACTGATAACAATAAGAATATAGCTATAACTTACTTCTATATGTTCCATGTCCTGTTTTAGCACATTGAAATGAATTATCCAGCAGATGGCAGCATACTGAAGATACGTCAAAGAACGTAGGCTACGTAACAGCGAGGGATCATGGGTAGTCGTTTAGCCTATGTTTGTAGCTTTGCATTTGCGAATGGTTTTGCAAGTTTAGCACGTAAGCCTAAATTCGATATTCCATAAAAGAAAAGTGATTCTTCATTAGCTGACTGTGACGAAGTTAGAAACAGGCCCGAGGAGAAAGAGCAACGTGAGGAAAGAACGGGGGAAAATGCAGATCAGTTTGGCCGAGAAGCCCAAGACACCAACGCTGCACCAGCAAAGAAAAAGGTGCGGTCAATTCAGGACGAACACCAAAAATTTCAGGATACATGGACTGATGAGTTTTTCTTTTTGCAATACGAATCCACTCCATTCTGCTTAATTTGTTAATGGTCTAACCTTGAACGCCACTTTAGTGCTTTTCACGCCAAGTACAACATGTTGTACCCACCAGGTAGCAACCTGAGGACTAATACAATTAAACAGTTGACACAGACTCTGACTGAGCAGCAAAAAATGATGGCGAGATCAGTCTCTGTTGCCGAGAAATCGACTGAGGCCACTTAGCAGATCGTATGGATTTTAGCTAGGCATAAAAAGGCTTTCACGGATGCTGAAATTGTTAGACAATGCTTTTTGACCTCAGCTGAGATAATGTACCGTGCATAATAATAATAATAATAATAATAATAATAATAATAAAGCAAATAGATGTGTAAACACCTCACAGCTAGACCAATGAGGGTTTGTAGCTGGAGGGGAAGGCACCGCGTGTTTTTCCCTTGGCTGGTGTGATTCAAAACCGGAGATGTTAGTTATTTTTCCTCTGTTCGTAAGAACAGGGCACAATTATACTTAAGAATGCACTGGTTCCGTTGCCACGGGTAAGACGGGCCTGAAACGGACCAGTAACATTCATGTTACACTCCGTTCGCAAACGGGGCTATGCTGCCATCAGAGATATATCTGATTTGTCGCCGGACCGTCAATATTCCAATGGGAGCATCAGAATACTCACAAATGAGCGGAACAACACATCAGATATATCCGTGACCACAGCAAGTAAGCGTAACAGTTACTAGGTTTTACCCTCGTGATAATCTGACTCCAAATGAAATTAGAATTTAAAATTTGGTTTTAACTATACGTGGAACTTGGAGTGGTTACACTCGACTCTATCTTGTGCCATCATTCCTCAATATATGCTCACGGGTTTAGCACTATTGTTAAATCTCAGTTCGGTGAAGCCCCCAGAGGGTAGGAGGCGGACCACCATAATACATGCCTTCCTTTGTGCGTAGATAGTTATGAGCCCAGGACAGTGTGTATCTATCGGGTTCCTTAAGGCGAATTTGACAAGAACCGGCGTATAACGCCCATGGGTCCTCTTAAGCCAAAACACCAGAACCAATACAACACCAATCCTGTTAGCGGGCAGATCGTGGTCGCCTATCTAACTTGAAGACCTCACTAAAGACGTTCGCTGTACTAGACCCCTGATCAGTAGGTTCTAGTCATAATTGTCCCCCTGAGTATTTAATCGGAATTTCAGCTGAAAAGAAGACAAAATTGATTAGAGTCACAAAGACCACGCAAGTTAAAAATAAGAAGAATTTATTGAACAGGCAGGTAGGTCATTAGCTTCAAATTAACAATCAATTTATAATATGGAAAGTTTTAAAACATAAATACAGAGGAAAAAATTCTTACCCGGCCTGTTAACTACACACGAAATCACAGAGTCTGCGCAGTGTGGGAAGTCGATTGCGATCTTCCTTGTCTAGCTACACACAGAGCACAGAGTATGTGCAATGTTGGAAGTCGATTACGATCTTCCTTGTTCAGCAGCGCACAGAACACAGAATGTGTGTCGTGTGGGAAGTCGGTTACGATCTTCCCCGATTGCTTTGTCTCCCTTCCTTTTAAGCCAAATCCCGCGTTTGGTCTAGGCGGCATTGCCATAAATTAACCTGTCCGAATAAAATCTGGAATTCCGGCCCCCACCATTCAGAGGTTGTTGTTAAAACAATTAGTGGGGAAATTGGGAAAAGGAGAGGATTACCAGAGAGGACATTCCATTGTGACAATTTTTCCCTGAGTTTCTGAAACTATGTTCTATTAAATTTTATTTGGTATAAAACATATTCCATTCAATTTCTTGACTTTCCCTGATATGTCCATACCAAACATGTCCAGAGGATGTAATATTATGGTGCAGTTGTCATGAAAATACCCTTTTGGTGAACCAATTTACATGTAATCCATGTTATTATTACATAAGGTATAATACAGTAATACAATGAACACATGTGCATGGTTTGTAGGGTTTTCCGGGGTTTGTAAATATGATAAACAGATGGTTTATAGTCCAGATCCAGAAAAGAAATAAAAAGTGTAATGACAGAGGGGACCACAGAAGGGCACTGTGTTACTGTCAAGCACAGTTGCCCCACCATTTGGCCAGAGGCCTGATGATCTTTTTACCCTTAATGGCCCCAACACACACACCCCCACAACCCTAGACAAAGAGACTAGTTCCCCTTATCTTAGTCGTGTCCAGATGGCAACATTCCAGAGAGCCAACGGCTTGCTCACACAACCATAAACAGCTAGTCCAGTTCCCCTAATCTCAGTCTTGTCCAGAGGGTAACAGTCCAGAGAGCCAAATGGCCTGCTCATCCAGAGGAAGTCCGAGTAACCTATTGTTTTATTACAAGGCTCTCGGGTCCTTTGAAGTACAGGAAGTCCCAGCGTGCAGGCTCGTTCAAATGCCAGCCTTTTCTGGGTCCCAGTTTGACTCCCCTCTTGCACATGCACTGCAGCTTACAGATTCAACATTAATGAGGAGGATCGAGTTTATTGGGAAAGATATCCAGGAACAGCGAATTGCAGATCTTGCAGCAACACCATGTTACAGCATTGCACTTGATGAGAGCATGGATATAAGCAACATGGCGCAATTGTGTGTGTGGGTTCGCTTTATTCAAAAGAACAAATTTCGGGAGCAGCTGTTATGTCTGTTACCACTTCATGGACAGTCCAGAGCGGAGGACGATTTTCAAGCACTGATGAACTTTTTTGCAGAGAAACAAATCGACTGGTGGAAACTTGTGTCGGTGTGCACCGACGGATCTGCAAGCATGAGAGGGAAGGAGAGAAGGGACTTATCGGACTGATGGAAGACAGCATTCCCATGTTTGTCTCCTTTCATTGTATAATTCATCAGGAGGCACTGGTGTCAAAACTTAAAAACCAAGAGCTAAAGAATGTGATGCAGCTCGTTGTGAGAGTCATCAACTTTATCGAGGACAGGGCACTTCATCACCGGGAATTCCATGCACTTCTGGAGGAATACGAGGCAGAGTACGGGGATCTGGTGATGCACAACAAAGTGAGATGGCTATCGCGTGGCCGGGTGCTTGAACGATTCTGTACTCAACTTCCTCACATCCCTGATTTTCTTGCAAGCAAGGGGAGGGCTGAGCCAAAGCTTGAGGACCCACACTGGATATTACAGCTGACACTCCTCACTGACATCACGTCCCAGCTGAATTCCCTTAACCTCCAACTCCAAGGAAAAGGGAAGCACCCAGGTAACATGCTAAGAGCAGTCACTGCTTTCCAGCACAAGATCACCACTCTCTTCACACCCGACAGAGAATTTCTTCACTTTCCCAATCTAAGAGCCTGCACAACTGCTAACCCTGATCTACCGCAACATTTTGACTATGATTAATTTGTAGGCATATGGGAGGAAATAAGAAATGAAATGGAAAGGAGATTTCAAGATGTCGTGGGGTATAGGGAGCTTTTCAATTTCATTGAGAACCATTTTAATGTGCCATTGTCAAGCCTTACACCTGCTCTGAAAAACCTTTGTCCAGACTTTGCTGTAATACAGACTGAGATTCTTGAGCTGCAGGTCAACGATGTACTGAAAACTGAGCTCAGATCAGGCGTTGCTCATTTCTAGAGCATGGCCCCAGCCTCAGATTATCCACATTTGAAGCTCTGTGTGCAGAAGGTAATGAGCTTTTTTGTGAGCACTTACTCACATGAGGCAACATTTTCTATAATGAGCATTGTCAAAAGAAAAGATAGAAGTAGGCTTACAGATGTGCATCTTGATTGTTTGACTAGGATTGCAACCACTAACTACAAGTTTTGCATGGAGGAAAGTCAAGGGACAGCTAAAAGACATGAGAGCCTCAACATATTGATACAAATATAACAGAGAAAAAGTTTTTCATCTCTATTAGTAGGCTAATATATACATTTTTGTGAACTTTTTTTTATTTCATGTTGATAATGCTTATGTATAATTGCATATGTACATACATACATAAGATGAGTTCCACTCCCAGCCTCACACACTCAAGTATTATACCTTTTAATAATGCAATGTAATTATGAATTGAGAATAAAAAGAGATGTAAGGATGGAAAGCATGGTCCTGTATTTTTTTTTAAAACATACACAAAGATGGTAAATATCTTGAGAGTGATGATTTAAAAAAAAACATCTGGGTTATATCTGCAATCTCTGTGGCTCTCTGAGTAATGGTCTTACTCATAAGTGGCTCTCCTAAGAAAAAGAGTGAGTACCACTGAACTACGGCATCAACTGGAATTACACTGCATCGCCATCTAGTGGCTGTATGAGAACACCACAACTGATTATTGCCACTAACTTTTACTGCTGGTAGACACTAGATTTTTTAAAACGTGGGCTCTTTTGAAAATTCCACACATTGCACCTATTTTCTGTGTGTTCTTGCCCTATAATCCATCCATTCATTTTATTCGGCACACTTTTGCGAATATAACAGGCTAATTATTGCGTTGCATTTAATTATTATTGTAACAATGATAATAATAATGATAATCAAAGCCTGATATATTAAGTCATGTTTTTCTTTTAAAACCCCTTATCAACATGTTTGGTAAACCTTGTGGACTAATATAAACTGCACAAAAAATGTAATAAGTCGGGGCATTTGAAAGAATTAGAATACTTATCTAAGAAATACTCCTGTAAATGATGTCATCCTTTAGATGATAGGAGCTAGAGCCAGAACATTGATCTTTGAATCTATTCCACACAACATGTCTGCTTACAGTGGTATAATATCCAGACTATTACTTGGGACTGGAACCACAGAAGAGTGACTAAACTAAACGATGTAACACTGCATCCAAACAGCAGCTCACATGTTGTTCAGATGGACACTCTCCCACCAAGGTGTACACACATGAGTAAAACTCACCTTCATCAAAAGGTCAGTGTGTGAAAGAGAGTGGGGTAAATGTATGGATTTCATTAGAGTTCATAGCGGGTAGTGAATAATGGAGATGGATGTAGACTGCAATGTTTGACAGACCTGAAACATTTTACTATGCAGGTGGTCAATCTTTTACCATGTCAATCAGACACTCAGCATCCAGTCATCACCTGTGACCTGATACTACAGACTCCAGTGAAACCTTACATTCTGCTCAGGAACCACACACCTGGCAACCCTCAAAAGGTTTTATCCTGCTTTTATTTGCTTGTTGTGATAGAGGAGTAAGGTATATATGGGCAAAGAAAGAATGCTGGTGGACAGAGGAGTAAACTGAGAGAGAAAGAGCTTTTTAATATTTCACTGAATAGAACCATAATCACAAATTCTATTTAGTTAAGGTCACGCAGTACACAGCACTACTCACCCCAGTCTCTGTAGTTTACAGTTTGGACTCCTCAATCCAGCAGAGAGCAGCTCCACTCCTGAATCTCCCAGGTTATTGTAGCTGAGGTCCAGATCTTTCAGGGGTGAGTTTGATGACTGGAGAGCTGAGGCCACAATATTACAGCACTTCTGTGTGAGTTCACAGTTGTTCAGTCTGCAAAGAAGAGTTAATATATTATAGTATTATTATATTAGGTATACATGAAGCATGTATCTAATATGGGAAGTGGAGTGTTCAGTAATGTGCCAATTGAGGATTTTAGTGTTCTGAGGAAGAGCTACACTCTAATGATTTTGGACCTGAAAATTGAAATTGAGGATTTTACAGATGGTTGACCCAAATGATGTTCTCTGATTGGGGCAAAGACCTTTTCTATAATCTGTTCTCTGGGCTTAACCCTCCCATCCCATACTAGATGTGCAGCTGCCATCTTTCAGAGTGGAGAGCGAGTTTGTTTTCAGTGCTGTAGGATGTTTGGCCACCACCAAAAGTAAAAGGCAACACACATTTTTCAGAGTGGACAGTGACTTTGATTAGTTCCTTTTGGTTTTCTGTGACAAACTTCCCACAGCACTGCAAGCTAACACACAGCTAAAGGCAGATTCACTGTAGAAACAGGAAGTAATGCACATGCTCATATTTATGTATTGTGGTGTGGTCCTCTGGAGGACTGAGTTTCAGCGCCTCCACTCCACACTCAGACCTGGACAGCGCCGGAGGGACAGGGCTGAGTTTCAGCGCCTCCACTCCACACTCAGACCTGGACAGCGCCGGAGGGACAGGGCTGAGTTTCAGCACCTCCACTCCACACTCAGACCTGGACAGCGCCGGAGGGACAGGGCTGAGTTTCAGCACCTCCACTCTGCACTCAGACCTGGACAGCGCCGGAGGGACAGGGCTGAGTTTCAGCACCTCCACTCCACACTCAGACCTGGACAGCACCAGAGGGACTGGCTGGCTTTCCCCTCACTGAGTGACTAACAGAGTCTCTGATTCTCGTTTTTTTTTTTTTTGTTGTGGCAGACTCAGATATGCCCCTCCCCATGGCCTGAATTTTGGACCCACCTGCACTTCCCTAGCACTTTTGCTCCCCCCAACATTTGAGTAGCCTGATCTCTCTCTTTGAGTAGTCTTTCACCTCGTCTTTCGTGTTTCACTTTTCCCGTCTTCATTCATTGTGATACCGCTGTCACAATAAAAGTCCTCAACAGGCATGTTGCCAGCACTGTCTGCCTCGTCTGTGCCTCGTTCCCATAGCATACAGTATGGATGTGATAAAAGTTTATTAAAGGATATGAAAGATATGGAATTGCAGGTATCTGTAAGTGGGTGGAAAATCACAACCTGTACCTGTACAACATGCCATATAAATGATTTGCAAATGTAGCACACAATGCAAATCACGCAAACTATGCAGACTACACAGAAGTATAAAACAGTCCTTAGAAGGACCATCACTGTAAACCCTTGCAGGAGGACATGCAACACATACAGGAATGATATATTCAATCATTAGGTCACACCAGTAGTACAATGCCCCCTATTTACTGTCAGTATAATTACCATGCAGCACTCCTGTCCTGTCACTCCTGTCCTGTCTGGGGGGGGGGGGGGGGGGGGTCTCCTGGGGATGGCGGTAGGTACTAGAGTTTTGGTCAGGTCAGACTTTATTTTGTCAAATGTAAACTAGTGTGGATTGTGGGAGATGTTCTCTGGATAGCATTTAACGGAAGCTCAAACTATTGGGATGGCAGGTATGCCATCCCGCCAAGTTACGCCTTGGCGGGGGCATGCCCCATACCTATACAGCACCGACAGTTTGGCACTTTTCAGGGTTCCCCACAGAAATAACCACAACAGCCACAGACACTCAGCCCTTAAAAACATTAAATTCTGTACATTCTGACCCCATTTCAACAGACAGATTTCATAAACAACTTCACATGTCCACACAATAAAGCTAAGGGGATTTTGCGTTTTCTCCTTCTTCTTCTTCTTCTTCTTCTTCTTCTTTTCTTCTTCCTCTTTCTTCTTCTTCTTCTTCTTCTTCTCATTCTTATTTTTCCTGCCGCCTATCCCACTAACAACATGTCTCCCCATTGGACATTTTACCGACACCAGCCAAATCTTCACCTACACGTCCCAATCAAAAACGTGCATACACACGCAAAATACCCATACCTTTTTACTCTGAAACATTTCTGATTTAAACAGCTAGACCGCCTGTGGCCTAGTGGGCAAGGTCCCAGTCTTGGGAACGTGGGGTTGCAGGTTCAAGCCCAGCTAGGAACACGTTTCTTCAACCTGCTTTTACCCTCACTAATAATTGTCTACTACTTCTCAATTATTGCTTTTGCACCATATCTACCCGCCGTTCACCAAACGTATGCACTGCATTATGACGTACCGTCTGCACATTCAGTTATTAACCGGCTACAATATTGCAAAGCCATATGGATTCAATGGGAGCTCTTCTGTGCTTACTGGCCTGTGTTCTTTAAAACCACGGACAGGTTTGCTAATGATATTTCACGCATTGCACAGCTATGTCATGGTGCTGCACTAACAAAGTCACACACTGGTAAACCTCCGTTGAAGGATTGAATCCCGCCTCACCCTCAGGCAGATACTTTCCTCTTTTACACTAACGTTTTCTTACGCTTATATTTGCTTTACCAAAACTCACTCATGGCCACCTGTATGCATTTCATGACGGCAAATGTATTCCTTTTATTTAAAAAGTTACACCAGTTCACCACTGTGCCATTTCTACTAACTCTTCACTTGGCTACCCTACAAAACCTTCTTATCAGCAAACGCCATGTTTCTACATTCGTGTTACATCGCCCTGTTCTCTATCTAGCCACATACAAACAATTACTACGTATGTACGTTCTGCAACTCCCCATTAAAACATTACATTTAAATTCACGACTCACTCATAATTATAAGTACTACTACTGAACAGGACAAAAACATATCAGTGCAATAGATTTCACATGTTACTTAACCCTCCACTTTAACAATCAATGCTTTTTACAGACTGTTATATATATCGTTCGATAAGGAAACTATGCTCGCTCATGGTCACTTCATGTACTTCGCACTATAGTCTGTGATCATGTCAGCCTTCACCTACATACCCATTCTGCTAAAAACATATTGTTTCAACTACGCAATTTCATCATTTCTCCTAATTTATCTCACACTGTTGTTATTTTCTCATATACAAAGCCTGCTGGGACATATGCGTCTGCTCCTATTCTCCACTATCAAGTTTTCCGGTTCTAGCTTAGCAAAACAGCGAAGAGGATTCCTACCTGCTGATAAGCCTATCAAAATACCTTATAAACCTTACAAACACTAAAAGTGCATCTCCACGAAATAACAGACTGTAAACACCTCACAGCTAGACCAATGAGGGTTTGTAGCTGGAGGGGAAGGCACCGCGTGTTTTCCCTTGGCTGGTGTGATTCAAAACCGGAGATGTTAGTTATTTTTACTCTGTTTGTAAGAACAGGGCACAATTACCCTTAAGAATGCACTGGTTCCACCGCCGCGGGTCAGATATGGGTGCGCTGCTTCATATCCCGCTTAAGACTGGCCTGAAACGGACCAGTAGCATTCTGGTTACTCTCCGTTCGCAAACGGGGCTATGCTGTCATCAGAGATATATCTGATCTGTCGCCGGACCGTCAATATTCCAATGGGAGCATCAGAATACTCACAAATGAGCGGAACAACACATCAAATATATCCATGACCACAGCAAGTAAGCGTAACAGTTACTAGGTTTACTCTCGTAATAATCTGACTCCAAATGAAATTAGAATTTAAAATTTGGTTTTAACTATACGTGGAACTTGGAGTGGTTACACTCGACTCTATCTTGTGCCATCATTCCTCAATATATGCTCACGGGTTTAGCACTATTGTTAAATCTCAGTTCGGTGAAGCCCCCAGAGGGTAGGAGGCGGACCACCATAATATATGCCTTCCTTTGGCGTAGATAGTTATTAGCCCAAGACAGTGTGTATCTATCGGGTTCCTTAAGGCGAATTTGACAAGAACCGGCGTATAACGCCCATGGGTCCTCTTAAGCCAAAACACCAGAACCAATACAACACCAATCCCGTTAGCGGGCAGATCGTGGTCGCCTATCTAACTTGAGGACCTCACTAAAGACTTTCGCTGTACTAGACCCCTGATCAGAAGGTCCTGGTCATAATTGTCCCCCTGAGTATTTAATCGGAATTTCGGCTGAAAAGAAGATAAAATGGATTAGAGTCATGAAGACCACGCAAGTTAAAAATAAGAAGAATTTATTGAACAGGCAGGTAGGTCATTAGCTTCAAATTCACAATCAATTTAAAATTAAAATATGTAAGGTTTTAAAACATAAATACAGAGTAAAAAGTTCTTACCCAGCCTGTTTAGCTATACACGAAATCACAGAGTCTGCGCAGTGTGGGAAGTCGATTGCGATCTTCCCTGTTCAGCTACACACAGAACACAGAGTAGGCTATGTGCAATGTGGGAAGTCGATTACGATCTTCCTTGTCTAGCTACACACAGAGCACAGAGTATGTGCAATGTGGGAAGTCGATTACGATCTTCCTAGATTGCTTTGTCTCCCTTCCTTTTAAGCCAAATCCCGCGTTTGGTCGAGGCGGCATTGCCATAAATTAACCTGGCCGAATAATAAAATCTGGAATTTCGGCCCCCACCATTCGGAGGCTGTTGTTAAAACAATTAGTGGGGAAATTGGGAAAAGGAGATCATTACCAGAGAGGACATTCCATTGTGATAGTTTTCCCCTGAGTTTCTGAAACTATGTTTTATTAAATTTTATTTGGTATGAAACATATTTCATTCAATTTCTTGAATTTCCCTGAATACGTCTATACCAAACATGTACAGAGGATGTAATATTATGGTGCAGTTGTCATGAAAATACCCTTTTTTTGAACCATTTTACATGCAATCCATGTTATTACTACATATGGCATAATACAGTAATATAATGAAAACATGTGCATGGTTTGTAAGGTTTTCCGGGGTTTGTAAATATGATAAACAGATGGTTGAGAGTCCAGATCCAGAAAAGAAATAAAAAGTGTAATGGCAGAGGGGTCCACATAAGGGCACTGTGGTACTGTCAAGCGCAGTTGCCCCACCATTTTTCCAGAGGCCTGATGATCTTTTTACCCTTAATGGTCCCAACACACACACCCCCACAACCATAAACAAAGAGACTAGTTCCCCTTATCTTAGTCTGTCCAGATGACAACATTCCAGAGAGCCAAATGGCCTGCTCATCCAGAGGAAGTCTGAATAACCTATTGTTTTATCACAAGGCTCTCGGGTCCTTTGAAGTACAGGATGAGTCCCAGCATGCAGGCTCGTTCAAATGCCAGCCTTTTCTGGGTCCCAGTTTGACTCCTCTCTCATTGACAATGGAGCAGGACAGAAGGGTATACAAGTTGCAACCTAGGGAGCTCTAATTCTACGGGCTTGCTGATTCTTTTATCAATCAAGGCTCGTTGGATGGCCGTCAAATCCGTGAGTACATACACTAGCCATATTTCACCTGCGCTTCTGATGCGTTTACACTTACGCCACCGCACACTTTGTCACAGCCACTGTTTTACATATATAGCAAACCAAAACTGCTAAACGGTACACGCTCATCAGACTGTACAAATTCACACAGGGATAGCCATAATCCATAACCGTTTCTTAAAGGGTCACTTCGCATTTCTCCCTCTCATAAGAAGAGGCTTTGCAAAAAGAAATGATATCTCATAAAAAACACGTTTTCAACGTACAAAAAGCGCATCCAAAGTACGTGGGTTACTTATACACTGACTGAAGTGTGCATCTCTACTCGAACAAATCACTGCATTGGTGCCATAAATAAACTTCTCTTTCGTCATCTTGTGTTTGAAAGACAACTCTAGGGAACAACATCCGATCCAGACCTCCATAGAAGCATCCAGTTGCACCAAGTTTGGCTCTGACAGACAGTAGCGTGTCCAATGCTAAAGGAGGCTACCGCCCTCCAGGAAGAGCATATAGGACACTGCAGGCCTACTATAGCCAAGAGCTACAGACTCCAGTTCAGAGTGAAACCCCCATTTCAACAGAGTCATTTATTCTCAAACACAAGAGAGCGCTCCCATGTTTAAGAGGAATAAATTCCTTCCCTCTTACAAAAAGGGCGAAATACGTGTGGTTCCCAGAGATCAAACCCAACATAGTTTTGATTTTCATTATTTCCAGCTCCCAAAGAAGGACGGTTCTCAACTTCCTATTTTGGATCTCAGTGTTAAACAAACATTTGAGGCAATATAATTTCAAAATGTTAACATACAGCACTCTTTCACGTTCAATATGTCAGAAAGATTGGAAAATTTTGTGCAATTCTTTTAATCAATCGTTGGCACCCAATAATTAATTAATAATGATTAACTGATTAGAGTAAAATCTACTCCATGGCCTATAAAAAGAATGACTTAAAATATGCTTAGCTTAATACTTAAGCATTTTTTTAAGGAGTATGAGCATGTCTGTGTGCTTTGGGGTCAGTCTGGTGTGCAGTCTGCTGAAGGTGAGACCAGCAGCTGAGAAGACGCGCTCAGATGGCACTGATGTTCCAGGAAAGGACCAATAACGTTTCACTAACGCTGCCAGTCAAGGGAACCGTGACTCTCTAATTTAACATTTTAGAAACGTCTCTTTAATTTGAAATCTAATCACCAACATTAGGTTATTTATTTAAATGGTTTATTGAAATTCAACTGTTTAATCTATAGAAATTAATCAATCAACATTCTTATTAAGAATGAACAGTTAATTGATTAACTTAACATCACTATTTCACATCAGTAAATCTGAAAAATGCCTTCTTCCACATAGGCATTTATCCCCCTCACACAAAATTCCTCCGCTTCGCCCATTGCGGTGTTTGCTACAAATACACAGTTCCACCCTTCGGCCTTTCCCTGAGTCCACGGGTGTTCTGTATTTGTGTAGAGGTGGGTCTGGCTCCACTGAGACTAATGAGGCTCAGAATACTGACTTATACAGACGATTGGCTGATTATTGCCAATTCAAAACCCAGAGTTGTGCAGGACACTCAGTGAGTTCTGACACGGTTTCAGAGTAAACCTCCCCAAGAGCAATCTCTCCCCATCCCGGAGTGTAACGTTCTTGGGAGTTGATTTATACTCTGTATCCATGTGAACTTGTCTATCAGCAGACTGCATTTTTTCTCTCAGAATATGTCTCTCTCAGTTCAAACCGGGCTCAATAGTGCTGTTAAGAATGAGGGGCTTTATGAGGTGGATTTCATCCCTCCACCTCAGCCCTGTGCGCGATCTCCATCGCCGTCTCACGGTGACACACAAGCACTCAGCAACTCTGCGTCACTGGGAAAACACAGACTTTTACACTCAGGGAACCCCTCTCAGGATCATTCTCATGAGGAAAGACATGAGGACACACATCCCTCTCTGGGGTGGGGGGTCTCAGGAGGGTTACATGGTGAATCAATTTTCTTTTAGCTATTAACTATATGGACAGCTGTCAGATATTTTCTTCCCCATCTAAGGGAACATCATGTGCTCGTACGCTGCGATAATGACTGCAGTAGCATATGTCAATCACCAAGATGGCATGCGCTCCCTCCAGCTCCATGGTCTAGCCCACAGACTGTTGGTCTGGAGCAGCCGTCACTTTCTGTGGTTACGCATGACCCATGTTGCTTTAGGCTTGCTCCTGTGGGGGTCTAGGCCATGGTTGTCCGTGAAGCGTATTGTGACAATTGCTGTGAAATACGCTATACAAATAAAATTTGATTGATTGATTGATGTTCAAGGAATTCTGAACATGAGCGCTGATCTGCTGACAAGGAGAAACCCACTGTACGGGAAATGGTGTCTCCATCCCCAGATTGTGTAAATGCTATGGCAGAGATTTGGCTGTGCAGCTATAGATCTCTTCACAGGCATTTGCCCCCCTCACTCCCATCTCTCCCACTCCATCCAGAGTGAGAGAGTAGACCTTCACACTGATCCTAATCACACCCAGGTGGCAGAAGTTTCCTGTTTCACTGGGGTACAAATATGAGGTTGCATAAATGTAAAATCTCTTTGTCATCCATCACTATGGGCTAAGGGATCAGTTGAGCCCCTGTGCTGAGGCCGTCTCAGGACCCCCTGGTGCTGCACACTGCTAAGGGATCAGCTGAGCCCCTGTGCTGAGGCCGTCTCAGGACCCCCTGGTGCTGCACACTGCTAAGGGATCAGTGGGCAGGGAGTGGGGGAGCCCCGATACTCCCAGAGAGAGCAGGGCAGCAGTGCTGTACTGTATGACAGGGGAACATCTGCACGCTGTGTTTATACATTAAAATACAGGAATAGGCAGTCAGCAGGCTGTACGGACCCAGCAGCGGTCTATATTGTGATTAAAACTCAGACAGCAGTGTATTTACATGCAGGTGTAACATGTTGCAGACAAAGATCACTCCATTTCAATATTGGATGTAAAACTCCAGGAAGCACTGTCGGACATCCATCCATCATCCATCGATTATCTATACCCGCTTATCCGGGACAGGGTCGGGAGGGGTGCTGGAGCCTATCCCAGTGTGCATTGGGCCAGACAGGCTGCCAATCTATCGCAGGACACACACACCATGCACTCACACACTCATACCTATGGGCACTTCACTGTCTTCAATTAGCCTACCTGCATGTCTTTGGACTGTAGGAGGAAACCGGAGTACCCGGAGGAAACCCACGTGGACACGGGGAGAACATGCAAAATAAAGGCCATTCTCCACACAGAAAGGCCCAGGCCAGATGTGGCAGGGCTCGGTTTGCGGGAGAAATTCAGGGCAATTAGAGGACCACACCTACTGGTTAAGCAGACACACACCTGGATGATGTTACGAATCAATCCAGGATTTAGAAGTGTGCTTCTTTCCACAGTAGGCGTCTGAGACCGGGATCCCCCACGATGGTGAGAGAGAGCACGTACAGACCAGAGAAAAGGCTGAAAAGCGCTCGTATAATTTCATTTATTTTGTCTTTGTTATTTTAGTTTATTGTTTTTGTCCAGATCACGTGAGGGTGATGAGCGAAGGTTTTTCATTTGTGTTTGTTTGTGTTTGTGCTCTCTCTCGCTACTTCCAATAAAACACTGGATATATCTGGAATTTACAAATCTCCCTGTGTCCAGCTCTTCTGTCCCTATCAGGGTAAGTCACGGTGTGTGACGCTGGATTTGAACCCAAAACCTTCTTGCTGTGAGCTGACAAGTGCTACCAACTGCACCACCGTGCCACCCTCAGACCAGTATTTTCAGTCAATGCCCTTGTTAAAATGTTCAGCACTCTGAATACTGAACACACGTGGTATTGCGTGCAAGAACTTCTCCCTTAACCTACATATAAAATGTACTTTACATGACTTAATTTAACAATTATTATTGAAAATGACATTTATAAATTAAATAGACAAATTCTTTGATAGGTCAGTCGACAGTAACCTGGTGGAATCAAGTGACAAGCCAAAACAAACTCTGTATCAGGTCAGAAGAGTAAATAATTCTATTAAATAAGGAGTCAATTAAAATAGTGAATTGAAATGATACACTCTTGAAATCATGCACTTATTGAATGTAGGCTCACTACATCTAAGGTACAAAACAAGAAATTAAACAATATTCTGATTTGAGATTACCAGAAAAGAGAGAGAGACTGAAGAGCCAGACCTTATCAAAGTATTCCCCTCTTCCAGTGCCACAGGGACAAAGGAAATGAGCTAAAATGCACAACCAAAAGGGGGGGGCAGGCTCACTTATGACAAGGACTGGCCTATCTAACAGCTGACAGTGTACTTATTACATTAAAGTGACCTTATGTTGTTGAAAGCAGGGCTAAATAGTCATGACAGAAATATTCTAGGTAGTATAAAGAGGTAATTCCATCCAGCTATTGTATACCTATAAAAAGCATGGAAGTTTACTTCTTCTTCTAACATAGACATAAATATTTTTCAATCAATGATTTCAATTGAATGCCACAAATTACATTTAAACTTAAGATCAAACGGAACCGGATCTTTCTTTGTTCTGTAGCTACAATGGGCCTCTGGCCTCGTAAATACCTTTGTCTTCTGGTTTGTTTTTTCAGAGACAGGAGGTGGGACCCATAGATCGCCTGCCTAGATCAGGGTATCAGAGTGGCGTAAAGAACGTTTCCTTTAATGTTCGTGGAAGGGAGGGTAGGCAGCATGGCTGCACCCTCATGCAAAACAGGGAATTTTAGCTTATTTTTCCAAAAATGGTTAATCTAATAACTTTGTCCTTCATGTAATAACTTTGTCCTCTTTACTGTAATAAATGCTGGTTAACCTGTTTGACCTTTACCAGTCTGGCTTTTGATCCGAGCACTCAACAGAGACTGCCCTCCTGGCTGTGATGGAGGCACTTGCCACTGCCTGATCCTACTAGAACTGTCCAAAGCATTCGACACGGTTGACCACAAACTACTCATCTCCACTTTGGCTGTGATGGGAATGAGCTGCTGTTCATCCGTCACAAGACCTCCCTACTGCGGGAGCTTTAATCACTGCTGGCGGCACCACAGTGACTGCCTCTCACTCCGCAAAGAGCCTGGGGGTGGTCCTGGATGACCAGCTGGACTTCAAGGAGCACGTCAAGGCAACATCACAGTCCTGCAGATTTCTCCTGTATAACATCTGGATGATTCGACCATACCTGACTATGCACTCCACCCAGCTACTTGTCCAGGCTATGGTGACCTCCCGTCTTGATTACTGCAACTCCCTCCTTGCAAGCCCACCAGTTTATGCCATACAGCCACTACAGATGATTCAGAATGCTGCTGCTTATCTTCAACGTTCCCACGTTCTCTCACATCACTCCCCTGCTGAGGTCACTCCACTGGCTACCGATCGCCGCCAGGATCAGGTTCAAAGTCCTGACCCTTGCCTGCACTGCAGCCAAAAGAACAGCTCCCGTCTACCTATAGGACACGATTTAATCCTACACGGCAGCCTGACCACTCCACTCTGCGGCAGCAGGGTGACTTGCACTCCCTCGGGGTGAATGGTTCTCCCTACCACAGATCTTCTCCACACTAGCTCCCCAGTATTGGAATGAACTCCCTGTTCCTCTACGAACCACTCAGTCATTGCCCATCTTCTGCCATAGTCTGAAAATGCATCTCTTCAGTCTGTACCTGGACGAACTATCAGTACTAACTCTTCACTGCTTATTACATCACATTACATTACAGGCATTTAGCAGACGCTCTTATCCAGATCGACTTACACATAGTATTTTACACATAGCATTTTACATTGTATCCATTTATACAGTTGGATATGTACTGAAGCAATTCAGGTTAAGTACCTTGGTACAACGGCAGTGTCCTACCCAGGAATCGAACCTGCAACCTTTCGATTACAAGCCCAGTTCCCACTGTGCTACAATGCCACCACTCCCAGGGCACTCTCTGCAGGGCACTCCCAATCTAGGATCACTTATCACTTGTACCCTTCTACCTTATTCCCGTAGCACAGTGTTACTCATTACGCGGCTTGTGAGACTTTGTTTTTCCAGCTCATATAGATCCACTGATAACAATAAGAATATAGCTATACTTACTTCTATATGTTCCGTGTATGTCCTGTTTTAGCACATTGAAATGAATTATCCAGCAGATGGCAGCATACTGAAGATACGTCAAAGAACGTAGGCTACGTAACAGCGAGGGATCATGGGTAGTAGTATAGCCTATGTGTGTAGCTTTGCATTTGCGAATGGTTTTGCAAGTTTAGCATGTAAGCCTAAATTTGATATTCCATAATGCCGTTTGATATAAGGTTATATCAAATATTGACTCGGCCTCTGCCCACTCAAAATGGGCAGATTTATGACTAGAAAAAAGCAGAACGAGAAAAGTGATTCTTCATTAGCTGACAGTGACGGAGTTATGAACAGGCCCGAGGAGAAAGAGCAACGTGAGGAAAGAACGGGGGAAATGCAGATCAGTTTGGCCGAGAAGCCCAAGACACCGATGCTGCACCAGTAAAGAAAAAGGTGCGGTCAATTCAGGACGAACACCGAAAATTTCAGGATACATGGACTGATGAGTTTTTCTTTGTGCAATACGAATCCACTCAGTTCTGCCTAATTTGCCAGAAGACTAGTGCCAATTGTAAACGGTATAACCTTGAACGCCACTTTAGTGCTTTTCATGTCAAGTACAACATGTTGTACCCACCAGGTAGCAACCTGAGGACTAATAAAAGTAAACAGTTGACACAGACTCTGACTGAGCAGCAAAAAGTGATGGCGAGATCAGTCTCTGTTGCCAAGAAATCGACTGAGGCCACTGGATTTTAGCTTGGCATAAAGGCTTTCACGGACACTGAAATTGTTAAACAATGCTTTTTGACCTCAGCAGAGATAATGTACCGTGCATAATAATAATAATAATAATAATAATAATAATAATAATAATAATAATAATAAATATAACTGCGAGCAGCAATGAAGGGGCCAAGCACTACAGGGGCACCAGGTAGACAAGCAACCAGAACAACCCCTGAACAAGACACCAGTCCATCACAGGGTGAACAGGCACATTGACACGCACTCTTACACTTACACCTATGGGCAATACATCATGTCCAATTGACATTACCTGAATGCATTTGGACTGCGGTAGAAATCCAGAATACCCAGAGGAAACCCGCATGAATACAGGGACAAGGTACAAACTGAAAGTGGACGCACCCTGAACTTGAAGCCACTTGATACAATGAATAAAATAGGGTATGCTGATATATTTTCTACGTTTTACATGAAATTGTTAAATTTAAAAGAGAATAAAACGCAATCACGTTTTCAAATGAATAAGTTATTTAAATTAAATGAATATTTTAAAAAAATAGCCTACTGGGATTTCTAATACCATTGAACCATCTCCTTGTGAACAGCAACCATTTTATAGATAAATGGCACCATCTGCTGTTGTTAATGTATAATGACATTAAAAAGTCTAGACTTTCATGGCAGAAAGCATTTGAAGCATTTTTAAAAAAAGTCTAATTTGCGGAAGATCTAATGGGCGGAGCTTATGGGTCCTTATGGGAAAGTTGTTACGCTTGACGAGTTGCATGAATTTCATGAATGTAGCTCAAATGGGGCCAGAGATATGCTTGTTCAAAGTTATCCAAAAAAACACCTTTTAGCTCATGATAGCGCCACCTTATGGCCAATTGGCTTCATATTTTCTCCCTGTCCATTTGGAGTTGTACCCTATACCAATGTGCTGAGTTTTGAAAAAATCAGCATAGTGGTTATGCCTAAACAGGAAATGAGCTCTCTAGCGCTCTCTTTTGTTTGATCGGGCCAAAAGAGTAAATAGAAGGTTAGCCTCCACTTATGGGTACTGATATGCCTACGAAGTTTCGTGGTGTTTGGTCAAACCGTTCAGAATTTATACACCTTTATGCTAAAAGCCACGCCCTCCAACATACTCATTGGCTCATAGTGGCCATATCATTTGGTCAATCAAAATTCTGTGACTAACTTTTGGTCAGCACCACCTGTAGATGATATGTCTCGAATTTGGTGGTGATCAGATCAACGCTCTAGGACTAGTTCGCAGAAGTAGGTTTTTCGAAAAATTCAAAATGGCAGAAAATCCCATATGGCGGAAATTAACGCCAATGGGTGTATTGAAATAGGCATGACCCAAGGATTCAGGGGGAAACAAGATCACAATCCTAGGACAAACGGTTCAAAAGTTATAAGCAAAAATGTACCTTGAAGTTTGGCCTGTTGGTGGCGCTACAGAGATGGATGGATTGACCCCAAATGCGATGCCTGGATACATTGGACTGACCTTTATCAATGTGCCAAATTTTATAAAAAACCACCAAGGGGTTCTATGGGCTGCCATAGACTGCCATTGCGGAAAGTATAATAATAATACTAACGATTACAATAGGTGCCCTGCACCTTCGGTGCTTGGCCCATAATAATAATAATAATAATAATAATAATAATAATAATAAAACAAATACATGCACTGCAGCTTTCAGATTCAACATTAATGAGGAGGATCAAGTTCATTGGGAAAGAAATCCAGGAACAGCGAATTGCAGATCTTGCAGCGACACCATGTTACAGCATTGCACTCGATGATAGCACGGATATAAGCGACATGGCGCAATGGTGTGTGTGGGTTCGCTTTATTCAAAAGGACGAATTTCGGGAGGAGCTGTTATGTCTGAGAACCCTTTTAATGTGCCATTGTTAAGCCTTACACCTGCTCTGAAAAACCTTTGTCCAGACCTTGCTGTAATACAGAGTGAGATTCTTGAGCTGCAGGTTAAAGATGTACTGAAAACTGAGCTTAGATCAGCCGTTGCTCATTTCTGGAGCATGGTCCCAGCCTCAGATTATCCACATTTAAAGCTCTGTGTGGGGAAGGTAATGAGCTTTTTTGTGAGCACTTACTCATGTGAGGCAACATTTTCTATAATGAGCATTGTCAAAAGAAAAGATAGAAGTAGGCTTACAGATGTGCATCTTGATTGTTTGACTAGGATTGCATCCACTAACTACAAGTTTTGCATGGAGAAAGTCAAGGGACAGCTAAAACACATGAGAGTCTCAACATATTGATACAAATATAACAGAAAAAGAAGTTTTTCATCTCTATTAGTAGGCCAATATATACATTTTTGTGAACTTTTTTTTATTTCATGTTGATAATGCTTATGTATAATTGCATATGTACATACATACATACATAAGATGAGTTCCACTCCCAGCCTCACACACTCACACACAAGTATTATACCTTTTAATAATGCAATGTAATTATGAATTGAGAATAAAAAGAGATGTAAGGATGGAAAGCATGGTACTGTATTTTTTTAAACATACACAAAGCTGGTAAATATCTTGAGAGTGATGATAAAAATAAAAAAAAATCTGAGTTATATCTGCAATCTCTGTGGCTCTTTGAGTAATGGTCTTACTCATAAGTGACTCTCCTAAGAAAATTAGTGAGTACCACTGAATTACGGCAGAAACTGGAATTACACTGCATCTCCATCTAGTGGCTGTATGAGAACACCACAACTGATTATTGCCACTAAATTTTACTGCTGGTAGACACTAGATTTTTTAAAACGTGGTGTCTTTTGAAAATTCCACACATTGCACCTATTATCTGTGTGTCCTTGCCCTATAATCCATCCATTCATTTTATTTGTGCACACTATTGCGAATATAACAAGGCAATTATTGCGTTGCATTTAATTATTATTGTAACAATGATAATAACAACGATAATAAAAGCCTGATATATTAAGTCATGTTTTTCTTTTAAAACCCCTTATCAACATGTTTGGTAAACCTTGTGGAGTAATATAAACTGCACAAAAAATTTAATAAGTCGGGGCACTTGAAAGAATTAGAATACTTATCTAAGAAATACTCCTGTAAATGATGTCATCCTTTAGATGATAGGAGCTAGAGCCAGAACATTGATCTTTGAATCAGGCTATTCCACACAACATGTCTGCTTACAGTGGTATAATATCCAGACTATTACTTGGGACTGGAACCACAGAAGAGTGACTAAACTAAACGATGTAACATTGCATCTAAATAGCAGCTCACATGTTGTTCAGATGGACACTCTCCCACCAAGATGTACACACATACCCTACCGGCCAATAGTTAATGCCCGGCTTTACCAGCAGAATAAAATACCATTTTATTCACAATCCTTTCAGAAACACCACAATTCTGCAGCACACACAGGTGTGAGATGAAGGAGTGTTAGATGAAGGTGAGAAACTCACCTTCATCAAAATGTCAGTGTGTGAAAGAGAGTGGGGTAAATGTATGGATTTCATTAGAGTTCATAGCAGGTAGTGAATAATGGAGATGGATGTAGACTGCAATGTGTGACAGACCTGAAACATTTTACTATACAGGCGGTCAATCTTTTACCATGTCAATCAGACACTCAGCATCCAGTCATCACCTGTGACCTGATACTACAGACTCCACTGAAACCTTACATTCTGCTCAGGAACCACAAACCTGGCAATCCTCATAAGGTTTTATCCTGCTTTCATTTGCTTGTTGTGATAGAGGAGTAAGGTATATATGGGCAAAGAAAGAATGCTGGTGGACAGAGGAGTAAACTGAGAGAGAAAGAGCTTTTTAATATTTCACTGAATAGAACCATAATCACAAATTCTATTTAGTTAAGGTCACGCAGTACACAGCACTACTCACCCCAGTCTCTGCAGTTTACAGTTTGGACTCCTCAATCCAGCATAGAGCAGCTCTACTCCTGAATCTCCCAGGTTATTGTAGCTGAGGTCCAGATCTTTCAGGGGTGAGTTTGGTGACTGGAGAGCTGAGGCCACAATATTACAGCACTTCTGTGTGAGTTCACAGTTGTTCAGTCTGCAAAGAAGAGTTAATATATTATAGTATTATATATTGGGATTGGGATGGCAGGTATGCCATCCCACCAAGTTACGCCTTGGCGGGGGCATGCCCCCATACCTATACAGCACCGAGAGTTTGGCACTTTTCAGGGTTCCCCACAGAAATAACCACAACAGCCACAGACACTCAGCCCTTAAAAACATTAAATTCTGTACATTCTGACCCCATTTCAACAGACAGATTTCATAAACAACTTCACACGTCCACACAATAAAGCCCCAAACTAAGGGGATTTTGCGTTTTCTCCTTCTTCTTCTCTTTCTTCTTCTTCTTCTTCTTCTCATTCTTCTTCTTCTCATTCTTATTTTTCCTGCCGCCTATCCCACTAATAACATGTCTCCCCATTGGACATTTTACCAACACCCGCCAAATCTTCACCTACACGACCCAATGAAAAAACTCGCATACACACGCAAGATACCCATACCTTTTTACTCTGAAACATGTTCAGTACAAACAGCTAGTCCGCCTTTAGCCTAGTGGGTAAGGTGACAGTCTTAGGAACACAGAGTCGGAGGTTCAAACCCAGCTAGGACCATGTTTCTTTAACCTGCTTTTACCCTCACTAATAATTGTCTACTACTTCTCAATTATTGCTTTTGCACCATATCTACCCGCCGTTCACCGAACGTATACACTGTATTATGACGTACCGTCTGCACGTTCAATTGTTAACCGGCTACAATATTGCAAAGCCATATGGATTCGACGGGAGCTCTTCTGTGCTTACTCGCCTGTGTTCTTCTTTAAAACCACAGACAGGTTTGCTAATGATATTTCACGCATTGCATAGCTATGTCATGGTGCTGCCCTAACAAAGTGACAGACTGGTAAACGTCTGGTTTAAGGATCGCATCGCGCTCAGGCAGATAATTTCCTCTTTTACACTAACGTTCTCTTACGCTTATATTTGCTTTACCAAAACTCACTCATGGCCACCCATATGCATTTCATGACGGCAAATGTATTCCTTTTATTAAAAAGTTACACCAGTTCACCGCTGTGCCATTTCTACTAACTAGTAGAAATGGCGATTTCTTCACTTGGCTACCGTACAAAACCTTATCAGCAAACGCCACGTTTCTACATTCATGTTACCTCGCCCTGTTCTCTATCTAGCCACATACAAACAATTACTACGTATGTACGTTCTGCAACTCCCCATTAAAACATTACATTTAAAATCATGATTCACTCATAATTATAACTACTAGTACTGAACATGAAAAAAACACTGCAGTGCAATAGATTTCACACGTTACTTAACCCTCCACTTTAACGGCTAATGATTTATAGCGACTGTTATATATACCGTTCGATAAGGAATATAAGCTCGCTCATGGTCACTCCATTTACTTCGCACTATACTCCGTGATCATGTCAACCTTCACCTACATGCCCATTCTGCTAAAAACATATTGTTTCAACTACGCTATTTCATAATTTCATCCTAATTTCTCTCACACTGTTGTTATTTTCTCATAAGCAAAGCCTGCTGGGACATATGCGTCTGCCCCTATTCTCCACTATCATGTTTTCCGGTTCTAGTTTAGCAAAACAGCGAAGAGGATTCCTACCTGCAGATAAGCCTATCAAAATGCCTTATAAACCTTACAAACACTGAAAGTGCATCTCCACGAAATAACAGACAAAACGGAGCACGACAGAAGGCTACACAAGTTGCGACCTAGGGAGTTATAATTCTACGGGCTTGCTGATTCTTTCGTCAGTCAAGGCTCGTTGGATGGACGTCAAATCCGTGAGTACATACACTGGCCATATTCCATCTGCGTTTCTCATGCGTTTACACTTATACGCCACCGCACCCTTTGTCACAGCCACTGTTTTACATATATAGCAAACCGAAACTGCTGAACGGTACACGCTCATCAGACTGTATACAAATTCACACAACGATAGCCATAATCCACAACCGTTTCTTACAGGGTCACTTCGCATTTCTCACTCTCATAATAAAACGCTTTGCAAAAAGAAACGATATCTCATAAAAAACACGTTTTCAACGTACAAAAATGCCAAGTTACTCAAAAGTATTGATATCAAAATGACGCCAAGTTACGGTACTACAAACAATATAGGCTATCTTGCCTCACCGAAATGACAAGATTTATTTCAAAGCAATGCTACCCAATATTTCCTCAATTCTTTCAAGTCACTTGGCCCTGTGTTTTGTAATCTTACCATTTTACAATGTCATGCAAACTTTGTGTCAGATCAAAGAGTCAAATATTTCGAATTGCCTCATGGAACACATTGAAATTAATGTACAAAACTGCTGCTGAGTAACTACAGGAAGCATATTTCTCCAGAAAACATGTTTATACTTGCTTCTGAACTGAATTTGAGTACATGTGCAAGTTATTGTATATTTGCTACGTACAATAAATACTGCATGTAAAATGCATATTGTACATACATACATAGATAACTTCTTTATTCCCATGGGGACATTTCCCTCGCAGCATGTTACATTCACATTTACGAACACACACTTATACCAAGAAACATACTATCATTCACGCAACAGAAAGGCTGGGCAGCGAAATACATACATACCAATACAAATTGGACATATGTGACAGGTGCTGGTGTTTTGGTCCGCAAGTAGGGCAAGGTCATTTTTCAGTTTTTTACAGATTATGAAAGTGCAGATTGTAAGCTTTCAAATGATGTGTCATACATTGAAATCTGAAAAGGTTTTAAGAAGATATGCTTATTTGAATGTTGGTACTCCTAAAATCAAGTAGCAGAGAAAATCCCCTTGAAAGATCTTGAACTTTTCACACTTCTCACAGGGAGATAATGGGTGGGAACAATAGCTAGTTAACTCCACCCCAACCACTCCCCCACTAGAGTACCTGTAAATCCTTGCCCATTTAGGGGTTACCCTATTTAAAGCTTTATAACTCCAGATGTGAACACCAGAGACTAGAAAAATGTCTTAAATGAAGCAATACATTTGTACCATTTATAATACTAGCTTAGATTATTTCTTACAAAATTATGAATATAAAGTAAAGTGCCACAAATGCAATGGTCAAGGCAAAAAATCTAAAATGAAATTGCTCCTTTTTTAGTTCGTAATGAAATACTGTGAGATTGCGGGTTAAAGTATACATGTCCTGGATCAAAAACTTCTTGACCACAAGTTCATAAAATCTAAGGGTGGATATGTAGAACTACTAAAGCTCTATGAAGCAAAAAAACTAAGCAGTGTACCCAGCATCTCCAAATCTACCCAAAATGTCTAAATTATTAACACTGGTCTAAAATAGCTAAGGGTCCAGAAACAAATCCAAAATCTCTCCAAAAAGGAATATAATGCTTTTTGTCCATTGTAAAGCATATGAGCCCCTTACGAAGGTTTAAGATGAAACATAGATATAATTTAAACATTACATAATACCACTAACCTATTTAAAGACACTCCATTTCTAAAATAACGTATATAACCGAAATATATTGAGCAGTAATACTTACATAGCAATGATGAAATCTTATCTATGTTCAGTAGATGGAGACACAGACAGTAAATCAATGTCAGGTAGGTCTATCAGCAAACATATGGCTTAGCTATGCCCAGAAGTCCTCAATAATAATGGTATTTTCCAAGGAATTACGAAAAATCGTTGACAATGTTTCGTTAGGTGCGACGTCTTTTAATGCTACCATATATAGAGCGAATGCCATGGTAAGAAAATGTTCGGTTACGCTAACCTATAAAACGCTATTCCAAAAGCAAAATTAGACATGTTATACATCGTTAGAAAGCTTATACTCTCACCTACTGATTGCGCGTCCGCCATTGTAGCAACCTCACAGAGTAAACAAACATAGGCTACTACCACACGGCTTTATTTGTGGGCGGTGGCTTGACCGAAACAAAGTGACAATAGCCAACGAAATCAAACATGCTAATTAAACTGCACCCCCATCACGCCTCCAAAACCCGGCTGTAAGAATCACTAAAACAAGCCGACTTTGCTGACAAATTATAAGTATTTAGTGACCCTAAAAATGTTGTTTATTCTATTGAGTGCCTTCTTCAACACTTTAACTTTCGTAATATGAAAAAAAGGAAAATAGTAAAAAAAAAAATTTAAAACCTTTTTTGCCTCCTAGCGCGATTTCAAGATTTCCGACTTGCGGACCTTTTCTCCAGCACCCGTCACATATACACGCCTATTCAATCAATCTTGACTGTGAGAGAGCCATCCACACGTTTGGCCTGTCCATGTAGTGCATGCTTATACACACAGGGCCAAGTGACTTGAAAGAATTGAGGAAATATTGGGTAGCATTGCTTTGAAATACATCTTGTCATTTCGGTGAGGCAAGATAGCCTATATTGTTTGTAGTACCGTAACTTGGCGTCATTTTGATATCAATACTTTTGAGTAACTTGGCATTTTTGTACGTTGAAAACGTGTTTTTTATGAGATTAGGTATACAGGAAGCATGCATCTAATATGGGAAATGTGCCAATGACAGTGTTCAGTGATGAAGAGTGAAATGAAGGATTTTAAAGTTGATGATGCTCTGATGAAGATGTCTGTGCTACACTCTCCAACTGCAGTATTTTGGACCTGAAAATTAAACATCCTGCTGGACAAATGACCCAAATGTCCCCTTTTCTTATACTGTAAGTTCTCTGAATTGGGGCAAAGGACTCATCTACCTTTTTATGATCTTTTCTCTGGGCTTAACCCTCCCATCCCATACTAAACGTGCAGCTGCCATCTTCCAGAGTGGAGAGCGAGTTAGTTTTCAGTGCTGTAGGATGTTTGGCCACCACCAAAAGTAAAGATGTAAAAGGCAACAGACATTTTTCAGAGTGGACAGTGACTTTGATTATTTCCTTTTGGTTTCCTGTGACAAACTTCCCACAGCATTGCAAGCTAACACAGCTAAAGGCAGATTCACTGTAGAAACAGGAAGTAATGCACATGCTCATATATATGTATTGTGGTGAGGGCCTCTGGAGCCCCGCAATTCCCTGCCATCAGCCACCACTCTGCTCCACTTCACCTGTGTCTCACCGGCCCAGCCTGTAGCACCATGGACAGCGCCAGAGGGACAGGGCTGAGTTTCAGCACCTCTACTCCGCACTCAGACCTCGACAGCGCCGGAGGGACAGGGCTGAGTTTCAGCACCTCCACTCCACACTCAGACCTGGACAGCGCCGGAGGGACAGGGCTGAGTTTCAGCACCTCCACTCCGCACTCAGACCTGGACAGTGCCGGAGGGACAGGGCTGAGTTTCAGCACCTCCACTCCACCCTCAGACCTGGACAGCGCCGGAGGGACAGGGCTGAGTTTCAGCACCTCCACTCCGCACTCAGACCTGGACAGCGTCGGAGGGACAGGGCTGAGTTTCAGCACCTCCACTCCACCCTCAGACCTGGACAGCGCCGGAGGGACAGGCTGAGTTTCAGCACCTCCACTCCGCACTCAGACCTGGACAGCGCCGGAGGGACAGGGCTGAGTTTCAGGACCTCCACTACGCACTCAGACCTGGACCTGAGATACAGTCAGGCCACCGGCAGCATACCAGTGCTTTTTCCACACCACTTTCCCCTTTGCCTGAGTAGCTGCTGGCCCTATATAGGCCTCATGGTCTCACTCCAGGGTGTGCTGGCTTTCCCCTCACTGAGTGACTAACAGAGTCTGTGATTCTCGTTTTTTTTTTTTTTTTGTGGCAGACTCGGACGTGCCCCTCCTCATGGGCTGAATATTGGAACCACCTGCACTTCCTTAGCACTTTTGCTTCCCCCAATATTTCAGTAGCCTGATCTTGTCTTGTGTTTCACTTTTCCGATGTCTTCATTCATTGTGATACCGCTGTCACAATAAAAGTCCTCTACAGGCATGTTGCCAGCACTGTCTGCCTCGTCTGTGCCTCATTCCCACAGCATACAGTATAGATGTGATAAAAGTTTATTAAAGGAGATGAAAGATATGGAATTGAAGGTATCTGTAAGTGGGTGGAAAATCATCACCTGTACCTGTACAACATGCCATATAAATGCTCTGCCCGTTTGCAAATGTCGCACACAATGCAAATCATGCAAACTATGCAGACTGCACAGAAGTACAAAAAAGTCCTTAGAAGGACCACCACTGTAAACCCTTGCAGGAGTACATGCAGCATATACAGGAATGATATATCCAATGTACAAAGTCCCTTATTTACTGTCAGTCTAATTATCATGCAATGCCCCCAACCCTGTAGAAGGGGGGGGGGGCGAGGTCTGCTGGGGATGGCGGTGGGTACTATGGTTTTGGCCAGGTCAGACTCTATTTTGTAAAACGTAAACTAGTGTGGATTGTGGGAGATGTGTGGATTTAAGGGAAGCTCAATCAATTTAATTCATTATCCAGTGTCCTTTCAAAAAAAGCATTTTTGGCATGCATCACAATTTCTTTGTGTTCCTTTCTTTATCTTACAATATCTTCAGGTGCATGTCCTTTCCTCTCTTATAGAATAGTGTCCAGTCCATCTTGCCATGTCTTGTAAATAAAATGATTGCCTCTTAACACTGTTAAAGCTTTCTATTCATGGTTATTGGCAACTCTCATATTTTGTCATATGATAAAGTACTCTTTCTCTTACAGCGCATCCAAAGTACGTGGCTTACTTATACACTGACTGAAGTGTGCATCTCTGCTCAAACAAATCACTGCATTGGTGCCATAAATAAACTCCTCTTTCATCATCTTGTGTTTGAAAGCCAACTCTAAGGAATGACATCCGATCCAGACCTCCATAGAAGCATTCAGATGCACCAAGTGCAGCTCTGACAGACAGTAGCATGTCCAATGCAAAAGGAGGCTACTGCCCTCCTGGAAGAGCACATAGAACACTGCAGCGCTACTATAGCCAAGGGCTACAGACAATAGCCAAGGGCTACAGACTCCAGTTCAGAGTGAACCCCCCCCCCCCCCCCATTTCAACAGAGTCTTTTACTCTCAAACACAAGAGAGCACTCCCATGTTTAAGAGGAATAAATTCCTTCCTTCTTACAAAAAGGGGGAAATACGTGTGGTTCCCAGAGATCAACCCCAACATAGTTTTTATTTTCATTATTTCCAGCTTCCAATGAAGGACGGTTCTCAACTTCCTATCTTGGATCTCAGTGTTAAACTGAAACACAGCCAACTACAAACCACCCAAAAGAAACCCGAAAGAAAGATCTCCCCTGCCTCATACTGCTGGGTTTATGTTGGCTCACAGGCAGGTGGAGGCAATCAGGTAATTAGGCAATCAGGCAACTACCTCCACCTGCACTACCCAGCCAGAGGCAGGGACGTAACACCCCCACCAATAAGACAAAAAAAGACAAAAAAAACTATAAGGTACATTGGTCTTTTTTTTCAATTTACTCTACAAAACTACAAGAAAACCAAAAAAAAACCAGGGAAGTCTGCCACTGCAGGGAAGTGTGTGTCTGCGCACATCCTTGCCGCCGCAGGGAAGTGTGTGTCTGCACGCGTCCTCACCGCCGCAGGGAAGTGTGTGTCTACGTGCGTCCTCGCCGCCGCAGGGAAGTGTGTGTCTGCATGCGTCCTCGCCGCCGCAGGGAAGTGTGTGTCTGCGCATGTCCTCGCCGCCGCAGGGAAGTGTGTGTCTGCGCACTGTGTCCTCGCTGCCGCAGGGAAGTGTGTGTCTGCGCGTGGCGTCCTCGCTGCCGCAGGGAAGTGTGTGTCTGCGCGTGGCGTCCTCGCTGCCGCAGGGAAGTGTGTGTCTGTGCACTGTGTCCTCGCCACCGCAGGGAAGTGTGTGTCTGCGCACGGCGTCCTCGCTGCCGCAGGGAAGTGTGTGTCTGTGCACTGTGTCCTCGCCACCGCAGGGAAGTGTGTGAGTGTCCGCAGGGATGGCAGATCCCGGACGAGCCCCCATTTTGTTACGGCCGGCTCAAAAAAGCAGCAACAACCAGTCCAATGTACCAAAAATAAAAAATCCAAAAACTGATCTAAAAACTCAGACATTTATTAGAATAAATAAACTAAAACACAACCTAAAACAAAAGAAAACCCACAAAAGTTAACCAAACAAAAAGGATCTTTACAAACACCAAAACCACAAAGCAAACCACAAGCTACACAAAAGAAACCCCAAAGAAGATCTCAAAGAAAAGAACCTTATGCAACCCACAAAACACAAACACAAACACACAGCCAACTACAAACCACCCAAAAGAAACCCAAAAGAAAGATCTCCCCTGCCTCATACTGATGGCCTTGTGTTGGCTCACAGGCAGGTGGAGGCAATCAGGTAATTAGGTAATCAAGCAACTGCCTCTACCTGCACTACCCAGGCAAGCAGAGGCAGGGGACGTAACAGATTTTCACCATAATGAAGAAAAACCCCCAAACACCTGTTCTACAAATCAGAAACACCCTCCATAATACAGGTATGGATGTGTCAGGAAGTCTGCAGAAGACTTCACAAACAGAATGACAGAAGCTACACTGCAAGATGCAAACCACAAGTTAGCATTAGCATAACACATCTGTCTACAATCAACACACCCACCATCTCAATACATAAAACCCACATTGATCATCTTACCGATCACCAAAAAAACTATTCTCCTAAATTGGAAATCTAGAAATTCTTTAAGTATCACACAACAGCAAAACCTTCTCACTGAACACATACCAATGGAACAAAAATAACTGCCTCACTTAAAAATCTAAGTGACTTCACCACTGTTATATGTAAACATTGTAATTGTATCAATAAAGGTGTCCTCCATCAAGTGGGGGAGTTGGTGGGCCAATTGAAAAATAAAAAATAAATTCATAATTAATTAACACTGAAAAAAGTGTTATAGCAGTGAAGACATATTGCAACACTCATGCAGCCAACAATTCACATCAACTTTTAGCACTAAGAAGCTAAACTGTCATCACCATGAATGAGTGTTTATAGCAGGTAAGCCTGCACTGAGGGACTTGAATCTTTTACCAGAAGGTAGAAGTAGGAATTTAGGGTAAAAGATGTGAGTGGGGTCAGATACTATTTTCTGTGCCTGTCTGATAACGGACTCCTCATATATCGTCTGAAGAGATGGGTGTTTCCCAACCCCCATAATATTCATAGCAGTCTGCACTAGAGCCCGACCGATGCCAGATTTTTGGGTCCGATGCCGATCCCGATTTTGGAGAGTCCTAGCCCACCGATTACCGATGTTTTGACCGATATTTTGTCAAAAAGTGCAACATTTTCAAATCAATTTGAAAAACTTATTTTTTATTAAAGTTTCTATATTTAAGAACATTTAACTTATAAGCAAACAAATAAAAATAAACACACAAAGAACTTTTTAGATGAAAAAAGTAAAAGATGATATTAAATTAAATATATATATTAACACCATCTTTAAGTGTGTGAAATCAAAATAACTCCACACCTTGCTTTTACTCCTTTCTTTTCCAGCCATCTATAAAAAATTAATTTTAAAAAATCAGTTTTCCAGTTTCAAACATATATTTTTATGAATATTATTATTATTGTTGTTGTTATTAATTTGTTATTATTTCTTAGTATCTATTCTCAGTACATTAATTATATTTTCTTATTTTATTCCTACTACATGATCTTAAAGAGTAAGACATTATCTAGCGGAGCTAAAGAGTGAATCAAGTGTAACGTTAGATGAAATTAAATTGACTGGATGAAAAATCCAGTCAAAAGATCAGGCTACGTGAAAAAAACTACAATGCGCTTTCGTGCAGGTTACCCGCGCTAACTGGTGGTTGATTCACTTCTCCAACAGCAATCCTTCTCTCGTGTTATCACGACAAAGCTAGATAACATGGCTTAAAATGATCCATGTTAGAAGTGTTTTATCTGCGTTTTTACTGTCTGGTTAGCTTGCTACAATGACGCGTGAGTAGATGACACACTCGCTTGCAATAACGCGTTGGCTATTGACACAGCATCATATAGTAGCTAATATCATTATCTCAGATAAAAAAAACAAATGTGTGATGCATTCAATCACCATTTTATTTTGGCTGGTTATTTATTTGAGAATACAGCGATGTGCTCTGGAAATGTAGATCCTACGCTGCTTAGGCCCTATGTGCTCACTGCCACTTCACAAAGGCTTGCTAGCCAGCTAGCTTGCTAAAGTGAACCAAACATGTTAGCTAGCTCGCTCGCTTGATAATGAGGATTGATAAACATAGTGGTCGTATAAACGCATTTAATTAAAAACTTTAACTAAATATACATACCTTTATTGCGGCAATCGAATCTGTGTGGACAAGTCTTGCAGTGGAGAATATTGGATGAGGCACGAGTGACAAACGTCTTATTACAGAAGTAGCGCGTCAGCTGCCGCAGTTCACACTTGTATTAGAGCTCCATCTACTGGATGATTCTAGTAAATAGCAATTACTACGTTCGAACTGACAAGTACAGATAAATAATCATTGTTTTTTTGTGTATTATACTTATTAAAATATCGGGACACATCGGCCGCATAACTGCCAATCCCGATGTCGTCAAAAAAGTCAAATAATGGCTGATATATCGGCCAAACCGATATATCGGTCAGGCTCTAGTCTGCACCAGATGAACCATCAGACAGTTCATTAGTACAGTCAAGTTACCAAACCATTGGTACCTGTGCCACTGTGGCTCTTTCACCTTTGCAATCACGCCTGTATTGTAATAATCTGGGAATAAAGCAACATACCGATGAAAACATACTGAAAAAAATGATAGATCTATTTTTCTTGAAATATACATAATAATAAAAAAATAATCCACCATCTGTATGTCCTGTTCCGACTGCTGTTGCAGGCGGGACCAGCTTTTCTATGCACATCCGGCCATGTAATAAAAAAACAAAAAGCTATCTAGTAAACATTAGGCTATACGTGGTAGGCTACAGTGTGGGCAGTCCCCATATTGAGAGAACCATATAAAATATTGCGAGCTAGCCTGCTAACGACCGAGATCTGAGACTCGGGGGACTTCCTGATTGCCTTTGCAATCCCACAGCGCTCAGAGTTACACGAGCCGGCTGGAGTTTGCAAGGTTTGTTATGAATTAGCGGTAGCTAGCTCCGAATGGTAGTACATCAGAATATTTTGATGTTTAATGTTAGTCATTTTTATTTACTTTCTAACTTAGGCTACTACCTTACAGATGGATGGAAATCAAGCGGCCAAAACCAGACTTCGTTTTTGAAGCTCATTTCCTGGTGTTGTAGTTCCTGGTTGCTCACTAGCGCCACTACGGATGGCTCCAGTATAGGTGTTTTCATATCCGGTTTCCATGTAAGTCTACGGTACAAATGCGATCAAAATACAAAGTCAATAATTTTTTCTCACAAGAACAAATAGTCATAATAGGTGTATTTTATTCGTCTTATGACTGTCCATGGGTCGATTTCATGATTTATTGCGTCATTTGGGCACAGTGCCAATATTTGTTCTGGACCAATGAGGTACAGCTTGCGTCACTTCCGGATTACTGCGTAGGACTGAGCTACCGGAGGGGCTACAGTCTATGGTCACTGGGGTGGGCGGTGGCGCCTCTCGGCCTTGACATTGCGGCTCCGGCCACGGTCCGCCTGTGCTAAGTCTGAAAATGCAGGCATCCCATTTCGCGGTGATTTCATTATGGCGTGTGCTATTTACAGCTGCACTAGACGACCATAAAATAATCCTCTTAAGTTTTTCGGTAGCCTACTTAACTAAATAATTACTTGGCAGAAAGCGTAATCAGCTTGCTATATTTGGTAGTCCAGTAGTAGCCTATGCTAAAACAGTTCGCAACTTCGGCTACCAAGCCATTTGACTAGCTAGCTAACCTTAACCGGCAAACATTCAATCTGTCAGACGTGTTTGACGTCTTGTCAGTCGTGTACATTCCGTAAATTCCTGGGCCATGCTTCACGCATGTGACAAAGCTACTATAATCCTGATTTTGGGATAAACACTTTTTCAGTTTCACGAAGCGAATTAAGAGTCTCAAGGTTCATTTGCTGAATAACATACAACACGCGATGAAATCACACACACAGAATTTAACGAAATTAACCATCTTGGCATTTAGAAAGGAACATGTTTTTAGCATTTAAGAGACCGACAAGCTAGGCATTTAAGACAGTGGTTCTCAGAATCGGTCCTGGGGGCTCCTTGCGTATATTGGCTTTTCTCCATTGGTTTTGATGATTTACAAGAAAAAAATAATAGCCTAATATTAATAATTAGAAATTCAATGTAGGCTACATTATTTTTGTCTTCATGCACCAGGTGGAAAACTTGCTGTACAAAGTGCGTTGTCATATTTACACACCTGCAGATCAGTTATTAAAATACTTGGTAGATTTGTTAATCACCGCTGACAGTGTTGATTTTTATTCGGTAGAAAGTGATTTGCGAACGATCGGTCAGCTAGCGTCACCTAGCAAGTGAACACCACAAACGGCGATGGAGTAGGCTAGCTAGTAGCAGTTACTGGCTCATTAACTGACTGTGGCGAAAAACCTACGACGATAACTTGCTCGGTTAACAGCAGGTCTACCAGACAGTTATACGAAAATTAGCCTAGTCAAATCACCAGTAGCCTACACATCTCTGATTGATTGACCATCAGTGTAGTCAATGTTCTTCCCCTGTGGTTCATATTGCTAATGCGTGAGCTAACCACGGATAGCCTACCTAGCTCACTGGCAAACTGATATGCTAGCTAAGCATATTCGTTTTGCTGAGAAACATAAATTGAAGATAACTGAACATAGCCTAATTGTATTTTTAATGTCATACAAATAACGTGATTACATGACACAGTACAGTCACGGATAGAAATTAAACTCCGTAAACATCAGATAATATATTTTAAAACATAACGGCAGACAGTCAGCTAGCCTCAAGTTCGTTCTGCAATCGTTCGTTCAGGTTGATGGGCTTTTCCGCACCGGACTGTCAATCAAATTGTAAAAATCACAAGCCCGCTTAACTCTATGGTTTTGGCTCCAAATCGAGACAATGGCCGCGCCCGCCATTGAGCTTCAAAACGTATTTTCGGAGACCCACGGAGAGTCAATGGGTGACGTCACAGTAGTTTTGTCCATATTTTTTACAGTCTCTGATGGAAATAGAATTTAACTGCATCTATGGTAGTCATGGAAAGGTCAGAGTTCAGGAAAGTACCCGGATGTGCTGCGATGTAGCCACAAATGGCAAGTGCATGGCTGTTCGTAGGGAAACCTCAAAAATTTAGATCTTACAAAACATTTTTCAAAAAGTCTCGTGGGTGTTTGGGGCCCATTTAATTTGAAACTGTTGAAACTGCCACAGCACGCCCCTGGCCACAGCATTTAGTCTCTTCTCACATATTTCACACTCCACATACTGTTGGAATCCAAGCATAGAAAGTTCAAGCTCACAGTGATTAAAATGCTCTAGAATGAAAGTTGGGGCTCCAGGTGTGTGTTGTACTCCCTGAAACATTTTCCTGTTTGGTGGGCATTCTTAAAGTGCTCCTGTTCAGATTCATGGGCAAATCAATCAGTCACATAATCATAAGAAATGCTTTTTTGATTTAGAGGATAATTACTTTGATGGAGCATGCATTTTTTCAGCTATAGTTATAATCAGTTACAATAGTAAGAGCTTGGGAAAAAAAGCTCCCAATGCATTTTACAGCTAAGTACCCTGTTATGCTATTGGTAACCTACCATGCTGAAGTTGACTCCTGATTCAAAACTTCTGGTCTACTTTAAATAGGTTCGTTTGAATAATCCTACTTAACCTTCCAAGTAGCCCAATACAGGCTAATATAAATAAAATAATAATTTTTGGATTTAGAATTAAAACGTCTCAAACTGTTGACACTTGTTTATGACAGAAGGGATCCTTATGTATGTTCTACCCCATTTATGCGAAATTTTACTGCAGAATTTTTACGTTACATTAAATTTATTTGGCAGACGCTTTTATCCAAAGCGATGTACAAAAGTGCATTTCATGGTCATGGACAACTACAAAACACAGGTTCAATAAGATACAATACTCATTTTGTACAGCTATTTTTAGCCAAGAACACAGTTTAGTTCACACCGTGAACACTATTCTGACCTAATTTATGCCAAGCCAAACTATATTTAAAGTGAATAATTGCACTTCAAACCTTCTATGTAATCCAATGGAAGCCAAATGAAAAAAGTGAAAATTTGTACTGGAATTTCTCCTCAAAATTACATAGTTCAGAGAGGGATTATTTGAAATTTAAAGTGGTGGGGACCTAATCCAGGAAGGAACTGGACCTGTCGTTGAGGACCAGACCGAACTGGACATTCTGATTCAGGTCCGGGTCTGGGTCTGGAACTGGAACGAGTTTCAGACTAGTCACCGCAGCTCTACGTGTCCTCCTACCCCTAAAGCCTTTGTATTGCAATGACAAACTTAGCCTGAATAATAAATAGACCTACAGAATGAAAATAAATTGTCTTAAACTAGCTGGTCAGCACACTTACATCTGAGAAACGCTATAAGCTATGACACAGGAAATGATGAAACTGACACAACGCAGTTAGTCAACACAAATCCAAATATAGCCAAGGCAAGTAAGATCAACAATCCCGCTGCAGTTACGCAAGACACGGCATTCAGTAGAATTACAGGTCATAAAATTAGGACAGGCACTGACTAAGATAAAGAGTACAAAACCTTCCAGCAAGGTGAGGATTATCTGAACTATATTTAATTTTCTGAACCCAGCAGTTTTAATCGTTAACACCCTGGTTTGGCATCCAGCACTCTGAATACCGAACACAGTGCATCAGCAGCTAAAACACCTCACTTATCAAACATGTAAAATATATTTATTTGACTTAATTTGGTAATTATTAGCAAATATATCAAATCTAAAGACAAGGTTCAACTACCTTAAAACAATTAACAAAGGTTATAGACATGGACAGTCACACGAGAAATGATTGAAAGAAGATACCAAACCACAGTGTGTATTTGTCCCAAAGTAATCTAAGGATGTGCCAAGACCAAAATTTAAAAACAAAAAGGCAGCAGAATATTTAAATAAAAACCAGAGATGACATGTAGACACCAGACTTAGATGCTAGAATGCTAACTACAAGAAAGCCACATATTTTATCTAGTGGGAGGGGAGGGGGGAGGGGAATGGACACCCCCTCTGACACACACACACACACACACACACATGCAGACCCACATTCACATACAGACCCACACTCACACACAGACACACACACACATACAGACCCACACTCACACACAGACACACACTCACACACAGACCCACACACACATACAGACACACACACACACACACACATGCAGACCCACACTCACTCACAGACACACACACACATGCAGACCCACACTCACTCACAGACACACACACACAACATACAGACCCACACTCACACACAGACACACACACACTCACATGCAGACCCACACTCACACATAGACACAAACATTCACACCTCCAATGGCTACCCCCAAATTCGTTCTCTCTAGGCTGTCCTGGCCGAGTGTTTTGAAGCTTCCTATGGTTCAGAACAGCCAAATGGTGAATTAGACAAACTAAAATGTAAAATCAAGATTTTGGCTAGCTGTTTTACAACTTGTTTGATCCACTAAATAACATCTGCATGGATAAAACTACAAATTCATAAGAAATTGTCCCACACTGCAAATTAATGTGTTTAAAAAAAAAGAATCAGCCTATCGATTATATTGTTGTCATCAGCTAATTGCTAATTATTCAGTCGTCAACCTCGTGCCAATTATTTGTGAGCTAACTCCTAAATGCTAACTGAGTGAATTGCACAGAAACATGCCCATATTGGCTATACATTTTTAAATCGGCTAAATGTTTCGGAAAGTCCTGCGAATCGCATAATAACATAGGCCTGTGCCAGGTTCATGCAGGAATTCACATCCAAAGCACAGTAGGTGAAATTACTTTCACTAGGAACAAGAGTCTGAAGTTGGAATCAGTCGCTGCATGACTCTCGTTCTCGTTTGTGGAAGTCCATCCATCCATTATCTATACCCGCTTATCCTGGTCAGGGTCACAAGGCGAGAGGCATGAATACACCCTGGACAGGTCACCAATCTATCACAAGGCACAAACAACATTCACTCACCATTCACACACAATCGGAGTACCCGGAGGAAACCCATATGAACACGGGAGAACATGAAAACTTCACACAGAAAGGCGCAGGCTGGGATTCAAACCCAGAACCTTCTGGCTGTGAGGCAACAGTGCTACCAGCAGAATAAAATGTCATTTTATTCACAATCCTTTCAGAAACACCACAATCCTGCAGCACAAACCGATGTGTGATGAAGGATTAAAACTTGCCTTCAACAAAAGGTCAGTGTGTGAAAGAGAGTGGGGTAAATGTACGGATTTCATTAAAGTTCATAGCAGGAAAATGGAGATGGATGAAGACTGCAATGTGTGACAGGCCTGAAACATTTTACTGTGCAGGTCAATGTTTTACCATATCAATCAGACAGTCTGCACCCAGTTCTCACCGGTGACCTATTCCTACAGGGACAGGGATCGTTCAACATTAGTACTCTCTTTTATTGATCTATTATCCCTCATAGTTAGTTTATGTTTTAAAAAGATTACTTTCAGAAAGGTCCTGAAAATGAATGGGAGTGAACTGGTAGCTGGACAAGCAGGAGGAACGGCGATGCCGTTAACGGTTAACAGGGACAGCTAGTTGCTAGTATTCACGCTATCCAAATACAATGGGGTACCGTAAGCTCCACAAAATTACTTGTGAAATATCCCTTTAATTATCTTGGTACCTAATTCATTTCATATGAGGATTGTGGGTATGCATCACAAGTTCTTTGTGTGTTCTTTTTCTTTATCTGCCTAGTGATTTTGGTCCATCCCCTCTCTCCTCTTCATTTAACTGTTTTCATTACAAATGGCTAACTTAACTGTTCACTCCCAGTACAGTTCATTGGTGCTGTTGACCAATATGTAAAATATGTCCATTTCTTCTAAAACAAAGACTCTTTCAGGCAAGACTCACCCAGAAAGGGACATGATGAGGAATCATGTGTCATGCTAGCAGCCATTGTAGAGGCTGTGTTAGAAAAACACAGACAATATTTCGAGACACAACTCAAGGCTTGCCCGTTTGCAAGCCAAAGTTAAACTAGCCAAAACCGCTGCCTCGCTGCACCAGGCCAAACAGGATCAGCTCGAGGCTAAAATGGCGGAGCTGGAGGATAGGAGCAGATGGTGCAACCTTCACATTGTTAACCTACCAGAGAATTCCGAACAATCCGACCCGGTTGGTTTTCTTACCAATTCCCTCAAAGAGTGATTCCCCTCTCTGGCTGACAGGACTATAGAAGTAATGAGGGCCCACCGTTTCTATGGCGGCTGATCAAAAACAGCAGACGGGCCTGGAACATTGATTATTAATCTGCTGGGGTACACGGATCGACAGCATATTTCGTAAGCAGCCAGGAAATCACCAGTGAAGTTTAATGGGATAGCCATCAATTTTTATCCAGACTTCAGTGATTACACAGCACAGCGGCACAGAGCCTTCTCTTCTCTGCTGGCAGTAACCTGTGATCGCGGTCTCCAGACATTCCTAATATACCCAGCCTCTCTCAAGCTCACTTACGATGGTGCACAGCACCTTTTCAAGTCTCCAGCTAGGCAAGTGGGTTCATCAAATGCCCTTCCTGCTAGAGCTGTTCCAGTCAACTGTAAGAGCTGGTATAGTGAAGTGGAAAGGTATGGGAGCAACAACAGCTCAGCAGTGAAGCGGTAGGCCACACAAGCTCACAAAATGGGGTGCTGAAGCTTGTAGCGTAAAAATCATCTTTCCATGGAATGCAATACTCACTACAGAGTTCCAAACTACCTCTGGAAACAACATCAGAACAAGACCTGATCGTCAAGAGCTTCATGAAATGGGTTTCCATGGCCTAGCAGCTGCACATAAGCCTAAGATCACCATGCGCAATGCCAAGCCTCGGCTGGAGTGGTGTAAAATAGACTACCATTGGACTCTGGAGCAGTGGAAACGCGTTCTCTGGAGTGATGAATCACGCTTCTCTGTCTGGCAGTCTGACTGACGAATCTAGGTTTGGTGGAATGCATAGTGCCAACTGTACTAGCCCGAATAATGCCAACTGTAAAGTACAGAGGAGGAAGAATCATGGTCTGGGGCTGTTTTTCATGGTTTGGGCTAGACCCCTTAGTTCCTCTGAAGGGAAATCTTAATGCTACAGCATATAATGACATTCAAGAGAATTGTGCGCTTCAACTTTGTGGCAACAGCTTGGGGAAAGCCCTTTCCTGTTTCAGCATGACACTGTTCCAGTGCACAAAGCAAGACACATAAAGAAATGGTTTGCTGAGTTTGGTGGGGAACAGTTTGTCTGGCTGGCACAGAGCCCTTACCTCCACCCCATCAAACACCTTTGAGTGAATTAGAAAGCCTTGAGCCCAACATCAGTGCCCAACCTCACTAATGCTCTTGCAGCTGAATGGAAGCAAATCCACACACTCATGTTCCAAAATCTACTGGAAAGCCTTCCCAGAAGAGTGGAGGCAGTTACAGAAGCAAAGGGGGGTCCAACTCCATATTAATGCCCATGGTTTTGGAATGAGATGTTCAGGTGTCCACATACTTTTGGAAATGTAGTGTATGAGCATACCCCAGTCAATACGCTTATATGCAAACTCGTATTCACACAATCATTACAGGCTTTGAAAATGCAACAGTACATTTGTTTTCTTCCTTGTGAGAAAAATTCAGACATACTCATACACAACCATACTCACAAATTCTTTTTCATTAAAGGCATACAGTACACAGCACTACTCACCCCATTCTCTGCAGTTTACAGTTTGGACTCATCAGTCCAGCACAGAGCAGCTCCACTCCTGAATCTCCCAGGTTATTGTAGCTGAAGTCCAGATCTCTCAGGGGTGAGTTTGATGACTGGAGAGCTGAGGCCACAATATCACAGGACTTCTCTGTGAGGTCACAGCTGTTCAGTCTGCAAAGAAGAGCTCATATATTATAATTATATTAGGAATACATAAAACATATGGCAATGATACAAATTATTGTGTTCAGCGATGAAGACTGAAACTGAAAGTAAACTGAAAAACTTAAAAGTAAAAAAGGGGTATAGATAAGTCTCTCCTTTGTTCTCTTCTAATCAGTAATTAATTATGCATAGACCAGGAAGAGAAGGGGAAGCCCCCTTTTTCAAACACATGGCAGGGATTCAAACAACGTTTGTTCTTATAATTAAAACTTACAATTAAAAGCAAGGAATGTTTTTTCTTCACAAACAGTTTGGCAATTACAGAAATAAGTATAACTAATTCACCAAGTATAAGTATAACTAATGTCTTAGCTTTGTCTTGCTTCTCAGCTGTGCGTCTTTGGCTTTGACCAGTTTTAATGTGGGAGAGACAAGCTGTGGTTTGGTTTTGTCTTTCATTCATTTCTTTCATGATTATCTTTTGCTTCATTTCCAGGACTGTCTAATATCGTTTTTGATCATGTAGTTGAGCCTGTGTTATTAAATTAGATGTTTAATTGGGCCCTATTTTCTCAGTCAAGGCACAACTGTCAAACACTAGCAGCAATGCAAGGCGCTGGTGAATTTGGGTATTTCAGTAATTTCTTGACTCCAGGCACTAGCGCAACTGCGGCACAGTTATAAAAGAGGTTCAATAAGAATAAAATGACTGTTGGTGTGGTTGGGTTTGGTTTCATTATTGCCAATCAGATCACCCCATTTATTTCCCTTTAGGAAACACAGCCATATGCTAATTTCACCATGGCTGAAGAGCAAGCGTGTTGTGATCATCTCTAGTGAAGGGAGGAGAGTTTTCTCTAGCATAATTAGAAGTCTGTACAACACTAAATTCCTTGGCCTTACAGCAGGGCCCCTCTGTCTCCAGGCACCGAACCTCCCAAGGACAACAAGAAGTTAAAAATATTGTATGTATGTGTGTGTCTATGTGTGTGTCTGGTTTTCTTTAACTCTGTCTCTTATGTAAGCTCTGGAGAGCTTGGCTTTCCTACTTATCCTCCCCCTGCCATCCTGCCAGGGAGGAACCAGCTATGACACCATGCTGCCCAGGACTCTGAAAGCAACTGATCGATAAAGACCAAACTATTATATCTGATATAAAGCTTGTTTATGTAACACCGAAGACTAAGAGGTCACCGTGTGCTTATTCAGTATTCATGCTATATGACTAGACACAGCCAAACATTTACTTTGTTAAATCTTACAATATGCATATGTATTAACCATGTGCCAATCAGAATTATGTATGTTATTGTTAACCACTTTTTGTTAATAAAAGCAGGGACCGGACTTATCCATCTTGTTGTTTGTGCCAATCAGATGTAGAATTATGTATGTTATTGTTAACCACTTTTTGCTAATAAAAGCAGGGACCGGACTTATCCATCTTGTTGTTTGTGCCAATCAGATGTAGAATTATGTATGTTATTGTTAAAACACTTTTTGCTTGTGAAAGCAGGGACTGCCACTGCTTTCTCCAGTTCAGGCTTATCCATCTTGTTGTGTGTAGGTTCCGGACTCTTTCTGCAGAAATAAATCCTATTTCTTACATGGATATACATCACCGTGCTGGTTATTCTAAGGGGAAAATTTTCTCTGCCCAACATTATGAACAATTACAACCATTATGAGGACCTCTACAAACCAATGAAGATGAAACTGAATAGTTTAGATTCATTATTTTGTTAATATTTAAACAAAAACAGTGTGTTTTCTGTTCATATGCCAGTGCTAAGAGGTATAATAAATGGTTCTGTTCCCAAGAACAGTTCCGCAGGGAGAATATTCCCAGACTGGCCAGGAGCAGGAGGCAGCTGGCAGAGACAGCCTCCAGTCGACCTCTCCATCCTGCTGCTGCCACTACTGTTTCAGCTAGGCAGACATCGCGCTTGTGCACCAGAGGACAGGAATGAAGCATTTCGTCTGGATTTTACTATAGCTTTTTTATTTCTTTGCTGTCAATTTTTGTTTCATACCACTATTTAAAATAAACAAAAAAATTATTTACTTCAACTAAGTGTCATTCATTTCAGACATGCACTTGATAAGATGAATGAACACTCACTAGTGGAACAACTCCACAGGCAACCAGTCCCTGCTCTCTCGTGCACTCTGTGCTCTGTAATATCTGTAGTGATTGTCACATGCGACTCTGCTTCTCTCCGTATGAAAGTCCTGTAATGTGTCCTCTGTGAGGGTCTATGTCACATCCATGGTGTATGGCTATGTAGTGTAGAACACAGCACACCACAAAGAATGCACTGACTTTCTGAGGGCTGTACAGTGATGTACCACCCAGTCCATCCAACATTCTAAAATGCATTTTCAACATTCCATAGGCCCACTCAATCATTGACCTAGCCCAGCCAAACACATGATTAAAAGCAAGTTTCCAGTGCGTTCTGGGCTCATTGTAAACACTATCTGAGGGGTGTAAAGCCGGTCTCCCACCTGTCTCATTCAAGTAGCTTACACAATTAACTCCACTGCCCAAATAGCTGGCATTGGACTGCATAACTGAATACAGCTTTCCTTTAAAATAGTTCAACTGAAATAAACAAAATATTTCTTGTATCTGTGTTATTGTGTTTATGGACTCACATGTGTGGCACAGTTATAATGCCAAAATAGCACGAGTTAAAACCTGGTATGGGTTGGTTTAACTGCAAACGCATTATTCAACACCAAACTAACACAGTGCAGAATGTTTCTATTGGCACATCCCCGATTGCACCAACAAACCCATGTTGACACAACCAGATTAACATTACATTACATTACATTACAGGCATTTAGCAGACACTCTTATCCATAGCGACGTACAACAATTAACCACAGACCATAAAACTAATAACCCTGGTGAAAGTGAAAAATATGACACAAGCAATTACAGGTGTGTTTGTGCCTGTGCTGTCACCAAAATAGGGCACATTTTCTTAATTCTGTAACTTAATATAGCATCTCTTCATTTTAATCTGCTTGAATTGTATGTTCTGATAAAGAATTACTCTGATATCAATAAACGTCTTATTTATTTCACAATTGCTATCTTTGCAAATAATTAGTAAATGTATTAAATTAGTAAATAGTAATAGTAAATTAAATCAAATATATGATAGTGATGAGGTTTTGCATTTGATGCTTCTTATGTTCTGGATATAAAACATCAAATGAGGGCACTAGTTAAAACATCTTGATTGAGAAATATTTTTTTAAAAACCAAATTTTCACTTGCCTTTATTGCACTTTATTCTTAATAGAAATTTAAAGTCGGAAAAGATGTGGTCAATCATCTACGTTATTAATGACATAATACTCACATGGCCTTCCTGCAGTTCCTGACTACAGGTACCAGTCTCTGATGACCTGCTGCTGATGTGTTGTAGGTCTTCAAGTCAAACTCATCCAGGATCTCCTCTGACATCAGTAACACAAAAGCCAGAGCTGAACACTGGTCTGGTTCCAGCTTTTTATCAGAAAGTTTTCCTGATCTCAGGGAATTCTGGATTTCCTGCACTAGAGAGTTGTCATTCAGTTCATTGAGACAGTGGAACAGATTGATGGTCCTCTCTGCTGAAGACTCCTCTCTGATCCTCTCCTTAATGTACTGGACTGTTTTTTCTAATGCTCTCGGGTGATCTGCTTCCTTCTGGCCTGTGTGTCTGTGTCTGTCTGTGTCTGTGCATCTGGTCAGGTGATCTGCTTCCTGTCTATTCTGCTTCCTCCTGTGCGTCTGGTACAGGTGATGTGTCTGTGCATCCTCTGTGCATGTCTGGTACAGGTGATCTACTTTCTGTCTTTGCATCTGAATGATCTGCTTCTGTCTGTGTCCTCCCAGATCTGCTTCCTGTCTGTGTCAGTAGTCCTCCTAAAAGAGTATGAATGGACTCCAGAGAGAGGCCAAGAAGGAATCGGAGGAAAAGGTCCAGGTGTCCATTCTTACTCTTTAAGGCCTGATCCACTGCACTCCTGTGTAACTCAGACAGCTGCACTCTGTCACTGTGAGGTTTTGATTCTTCTGCTCTGAGTACATTTCTGTTCTCATTTACACATGAATGAAACACAAACAAGGCAGCCAGATACTCCTGAATGCTCAGATGCACAAAGCAGTAGACCTTCTCCTGATACAACCCACACTCCTCTTTAAAGATCTCTGTGCACACCCCAGAGTACACTGAAGCTTCACTAACATCAATGCCACTCTCTCTCAGGTCCTCTTCATAGAATATCAGATTGCCCTTTTCCAGCTGTTGAAAAGCCAGCTTCCCCAGTTTCAGGATGATTTCTGTATCTGATGCTGACATCTTCTTTGGGTCTGTCTCATCAGTGCCATGATACTTCTGATTCTTCACATTAGTCTGAATGAGCAGGAAGTGTGTGTACATTTCAGTCAGCGTTTTGGGCAGATCTCCACTCTCTGCTTTACCCAACATTGTCTCCAGAACAGTAGCAGAAATCCAGCAGAAGACTGGTATGTGACACATGATGTAGAGACTCCTGGATGACTTTATGTGTGAGATAATCCTGCTGGCCAGGTTCTGATCTCTGATTCTCTTCCTGAAGTACTCCTCCTTCTGTGGGTCATTGAACCCTCGTACCTCTGTCACCTGGTGGACACACTCAGGAGGGATCTGATTGGCTGCTGCTGGTCGGGAGGTGATCCAGAGGAGAGCAGAGGGAAGCAGATTCCTCTTAATGAGGTTGGTCAGCAGCACATCCACTGATGATGACTCTGTTATATCACAGCACTTCTTATTGCTTCGGAAATTTAGAGGAAGTCGACACTCATCCAGACCATCAAAGATAAATAAAACTTTGACTTCATCACCTTCAACACTTTTGATCTCTTTCACTTGTGGAAAGTAATGCTGCAGAAGTTGCATTAGACTGAATGCTTTTTCCTTCTTCAAATTCAGATCTCGGAAAGGAAGAGTGAAGATGAAATCAATGTCCTGATTGGCTTTTCCTTCTGACCAGTCCAGAATGAACTTCTGCACAGAGACGGTTTTCCCAATGCCAGCGATGCCCTTTGTAAGCACAGTTCTGATGGGTTTCTCTTGTCCAGGTAAAGGCTTAAAGATGTCATTGCAGAGGATTGCAGTCTCCTGTGTGGTTTGTCTCTTGGATGCTGTCTCAATCTGTCTGACCTCGTGTTCATTATTAACCCCCCCACTTCCCCCCTCTGTGATGTACAGCTCTGTATAGATATCATTCAAAAGGGTTTGGTTGTCCTGCTTTGCTAAACCTTCAAATATGCATTCAAACTGCTTCTTCAGATGAGTTTTCAGTTCCTGCTGGGCTCTTTTTATGGATTCATCTGAAAAGAGGAAATATGATAAATAACTGTTTAAAATAAGATTAAAATTTCCCTTTCAATTAACAGATTTTAAGAAGAAACAATCAATAAAAATATTAATGCACTCAGTGTTCACAGTATTTTACACATACAGTATCATAGTGTTACATACTTCTATCAGTATGTTACACACCTCACACAGTAATACACGCCTGTATCACAGTGTGTAACACACCCCTCACACAGTATTACATACATTCCATCCTTGAAATTGAATTTCTTGCTGCACGAGCATCAGTGTCACTGTCACTCTCGCTATAATCGTTTTTGATTGAATGAACACAAATGGGGTTTTTTTTCATTATGGTGAAAAGGAGAACACACTTTTTCGATTCTGAATTCCCAACCTACTGCCAGTGTCTGATGATGCGTAGCTATCCCTCCAACAAGAGTGACTAGCTACACGGAAGAGGGAAGCTAATTTTTGGAATCATATTAAAGAAAACTGCTGTTATTTTCTGGCAAGTTAACAATTTATATGTTGCTATTTGATTATACCTGAAGCATTTCTGACATTGAACATGAAAATGAACTTTAAAAATTTTTCTTTCTGAAAAATCGTCAAAACGGGATTGACCAGAGTCTTACACAGGTTTTATATTGCAGACTTACAATTTGACAAGAGAGTTAGGGATCGGATCCATAAAAATACTTGAATGGCGACTACGCTGACCACTATCCTAAAGTATGGTACCCGATACCAGGCCACTATTAGCTGGGGCTTTATTTTTCCCAAATAGCGTCCAAATGATATCTCAAAGCCACAGAGCTAAGCGTTTCTCTAAAGATGGCCAGTCACCCTGAAATACAACGCAGTGTGACATCAAGTACAATTTCTCAATGCAGAATGATGGAAGCTGTCTCTGAGGAAAAAACATAGATAAAAAGTTACAATCTGCTGCCTCCTACTGTCAGAACCCCGCAAGTAGCCTATTTCCCTCTGGCTGGCAGAACCTCTGCCGTAGAGGCAAATGCATCAAATGAAACCCTAAATCACTGTATTGAAAATGCAGGTGCCAGACCAGGTAACATTAAACGTAGGTTAATAAGACATAGGAAAAATGATTTCATGAATCAAAACATAGTTACCCATTCTTACTCTTACAAACAGCAAGAACCCCACCACCCCTACCTAAGGGACAGTGAAGTCAATTAAACTGAAAAAATGCTTTTATCATTTAAAAAAATGTTTCTCATCTTGATTATTAACTACTGTACTCAATGAACCCCTAATGAAATTAAAAAAAAAACTACATAATGTTAGGCTAAAATGTTTTGTTATTTTTTGTTTGTTAATATTTTTTCTTTCCTCTTTAGCTGTATGTTTGATTTGCATAAGCTTAGGTAATGAAAAGAAAAAACCAAAAAGCTTCCAGGGGTGTAATACATCTTCAGCCATTATGCTTTATTCAAACTTCCACAAGTTTTATTTTGTAAAGACAAGCTCCTGCACATGACCTGGGGGCAGTCTGCGTTGGGGAGACACAACATCCCTTGCTATATTGAAAGGTGCTTGAAACACTCCTTGGGGGGCAGGTCAGATATTTTAGAGTCACATGAGCCAGTGCTGGGTGTGTCATTAGCCAACAACCTGTAATGTTTTAACTCTAGTAAGGCCTCGTTGTTTTGCTGCGTACTACCGCTTACAAAACCGTACATTGCAAAACTATTTTCTTGAAGTAAAGTACACAACTGAATCAATTTTAACATTTGTATTTCTAACTTTTAGCGGTTTTGTTATATAGGCTAAGGGAAAATGTATCGAGGCATATTACAGGAACATTGAGAAAAGCGCTAAAATGTGCATGACAAAACGCAAAACAGAAAAAGTAGTTAAAGAAATACAAAGTGCAATATGCACCGTCACTCTCCTCTTATCAATTCCTCAGAGAACGCGCAGCTTTGGTGGTTTGCTGGAACCGCACACACACAAATCGGATATATTTCACTCAGTTGTCATGTAGCTATTCTATTCAGTTTATTCAAAGTCTCAGTTTCAGAGAAAACACAAAAATATATCGATGGCGTTACCTCCATGGAGTTCTAAGCCTATCATTTATATAACTACAGCGTCCGCAATTGTTCATCCCCACCCTAAAGGCTTTATCAACTTCATCACAGTTGCAGTGAATGAATTCTACATGATTGTATGTGTGAAAGTACTTTCAACAGCACTTTATTGGGAAATTCTTCTCAAAGTAAAGGTCATTCAGTTGTTCAATAGGGTGCAGAGTAGACAGCGACACGTTCGCACCTGGGTCAAAGCACCTGTTGTTGTCTCTTGTCTAGCGGGGGGCTTTGTGAAGAAAATGGCACAGACTGCCTGTATTTCTGTACTGAGTTGATTTTTTATTTTAAAAACACAGTTATTTAAGCACAAATATTTAGGAAAGTCATGGAAGGAGGATGATATAGGCATTTATGTTATAGGCGCTGGAGTAATTTTAATTATAAAGTCCCCAATGCATGATTGACACGCTCTGGTCTATCTAGTGTTAAAGGAAACTCTCACTGCAGGTGTGTGTGTGTCTAACTGAGAAACTTGGTGCTGACTTGTGAGAAAATCACATGAGAGAAAATAGATCCGAATCTGAATAATATAGGCCAAATTCGAGAGGAGAAAACATTCGGGGAGAACGCATTATTCGAGTGTTGCCAAATGTGGTATTTGTATTCGGCACCATCCCTAAGTGACGTTGAATGAGGGTTCATTATTGGGGCACGGATGGCAGGAGCATCAGTCTCAAAGACTGCTCAACTGCCTAGTGTTTCAATAGGAACAGTGACCAAAGTGATATCTGCATTTAGATCCATGGGAAAGACATCAGTAAATAGGGTCAGAAATTGTGGTCGGAAGCGCACATTTGATGACTGTGATGATTGTGCATTAGTGCGTAAGGAAAAACAGAAGAGCAACTCTTCCTCAGGTGACTGAGAATGTCAATCCAGGATGTGATCACACTTCCAGCAAGAACAGGTCATCAACAACTACATAGAGAGGGATATTATAGTAGGGCTACAGTGCACAAACCCTAAATGCCCATTTGAGAGTTCTGTGGTGCAAAACCCATTGGCACTGGTCTACAGAGATGCGGAAAAAAGTGATATGGTAAGAAGAGTCATCCTTCACCATATTCTCGACAAGTGGGCGAGTGCATGTGTGGCATACACCAAGAGAACGGTACAGGCCTGAATGCTTGACCCCTACAGTGAGGGGGTCTGGTGGCTCTGTTATGCTGTGGGGGGTTGGTCCACTTGTCCCCTTAAAGGGAAGGATCACTGCAAATCAATACAAAGTTAATGTGAGTGATCACCGTTATCCTACGATGAAACATTTTTATCCTGATGGGAGTGGTCTCTTCCAGGAGGACAATGCCCCCATCCACAATGACAAAGGGGTCTGAATGGTTTGATGAACTGAAAATGATGGAATCATATGCTATGGCCATTGCAGTCACCAGATCTCAACCCAATTGAACACCTATTGGTGATTTTGGACTGATGTGTGCAAATCAATACAAAGTTAATTTGAGTGATCACCGTTATCCTACGAAGAAACATTTTTATCCTGAGGAGTGGTCTCTTCAATGCCCCCATCCACAATGACACGAGGGGTCACTGAATGGTTTGATGAACATGAAAATGATGTGAATCATATGCTATGGCCATTGCAGTCACCAGATCTCAACCCAATTGAACACCTATTGGTGATTTTGGACTGATGTGTTAGACAGCGCTCTCCACCACCATCATCAAAAATGAGGGAATACTTTTGGAAGAATGGTGTTCCATACCTCCAGTAGGGTTCCAGATACCTGTAGAATTTATGCCAAGGCACACTGAAGCTGTTCTGTCGGCTCGCGGCTGCCCACCTAACTAAGAGACTTCATGTTGGTTTTTCCTTTAAATTTGTGCCCGTCTGTATATACACACATACAAATATATGTATATATATATATATATATATATGTATATATATATATATATATATATATACTTTACAATTACAATAATATAATATATATGATATATATATATAATATATATATATGTGTGTATATATATATGTATGTATATATGTATATATATATATATAGTATGCTATTGGGGTTGCCCAACTGCTCTGCTACAGGTGAATTAAACTTTTATCATTATATATATATATATTGTACGATATGTAGTGTTTAGATTATGGCCTTAGAGAGGGAAACAGTGAATAAGAATGTGGCCTGGCCTCCCCATCACAAGCATCAAAGCAAATGTGATTGGGGCAATTCAAAATCCACTGATACCCTAATCTAGGCAGACAATCTATGGGTCTCACCCTGCATAGCTATGTGCCTAACAATTCAATGCAATCTTTAGGTAGGCCAGTCCTTTTTATAAATGAGTCTGACCCCCCTTCCCTTCTCTCCTACACCTTAACTCGGCATCACCCAATCAGGGCAAACATCCTCAAGCCATGCTGGGTAAGGCATTTAAGATAGCCACAGGAAAAAGTTGTTTTGTTGTGTTTTGTTTTGGAGCATTGAAGAAGAAGAGTTTTTCTCTTTTTATTTTTGTGGTGGTTCCTTGGTTGTGTGTTTTTAGCTGGTTTCCTTTCATCCTGTGGTGCTTAAACTGGAAGTGGGTAACACTTTGCTAAGGTCTGGCTTATCTGTCTCTCTCTTTTCTGGTATTTCATAAGCAATTGTTTAATGTTTTGTTGTATGTCTTCTGTTCTGTAATGTAGAAGTAGTGAGCCTGCATTAAAAGAATGTATGATTTCAATGCATTAATCTATTTGACTGCTTTGTAGTAAATTCAATTATTTAATCTTAAAACCTAATATAGAGCTTGTTTTGACTTGGTTGATTCCACCAGTTTTCTGTAGACTGACCTATCAATGAATTTGGCGATTAAATTTATAATTCTCATTTTCAATAATAATTATTAAATTAAATCACATAAAATATATTTCACATGTTGGTTAAGTGAGGCGGTCTAGCACGCAATATCACTCGGTTCAGTATTCAGAGTGCTGAACATTTTAACAAGGGCATTGACTGTTGGAACCGCTGGATTCAGAAAATAAAAATATTCTTAATTAATCCTTACTTGTCACACAATATATATATATATATATATATATATATATATATATATATATATATATATAAATTTTTTAAATATATATATACTGTAGCAATCTGCTAGTGAGGTAGCCTAACTGCTCTGCTACAGGTGAATTCATCTTTAGCACAGTGGTTAGTGCAGCCACCTCTCACCTGGCAGACCTGAGTTTGTCACAATATTTTATCCCAGGTTCAGAGGTCACAGTATTTTATCCCAGGTTCAGAGGTCACAATATTGTATCCCAGGTTCAGAGGTCACAGTATTTTATCCCAGGTTCAGAGGTCACAATATTTTATCCCAGGTTCAGAGGTCACAGTATTTTATCCCAGGTTCAGAGGTCACAATATTTTATCCCAGGTTCAGAGGTCACAATATTTTATCCCAGGTTTTATTTTATCCCAGGTTCAGAGGTCACAGTATTTTATCCCAGGTTCAGAGGTCACAATATTTTATCCCAGGTTCAGAGGTCACAATATTTTATCCCAGGTTCAGAGGTCACAATATTTTATCCCAGGTTCAGAGGTCACAACAGTGCAGGAGAAAAAATTCACTGTGTTCTATAAATGCAGATATTGGTCTGACATTTGTGCTGTTTATTGATCATAATATTTACACAGCCAGTGTTCACAAAGAGAAACTACTTCGGGTGAAAAGTTGAAAACGAAAAAAAGTTGAAAATCTAATCTCTCGTTAGATTTTTTAAGATAATGCATTTGATTTGCTTTCTGAGCGTGTCATCATTGTTCTGTGGCCAATTAAAACTCTGGAATATAAAAAATAAATAAATGGTACTGTGCATGGCAAAAAAAAAAGGCTAGTAGTGCTGCCGTGTTTGTCATCTGTATAAGGAAGTTAATTCCAAATTAGTTTGTGATACTGTACATTACGTCCTCTACAACAAGCTGTCAGTGGTAAGCTAGGATTATATAGCTACGTTTTTCATGGCCGCTGTGGCAATGTTACTGCAATGTAGTCACTAAATGTGCTGCCTGATAGATGGGGGGACTCTTAAGGATTTCCACTAGCCCAAGTGAAATGTTACTATCCCTGTTTTTAAATTCACAACATGTTTACTATTAAGTCACTCCAGATTCAAAACGTGCACATTCATTCTTGTTCTATGAATTGTAAAATTTCCATCAATAATACTACTCATAAAATAACAAAATGTATTCATACAGTAAAGATCAAGGCTACATTGAGAAAACAATCTCGAGTGAAAGTGTTGGCCCAACAAGTTAAAAAGCAGCAGCAGGATATAGGCTACATGAGGCAGCATATGCAAAAAAAAAGTTTGATTTATTTGGATTAAAAATTCATACCTAGAATTAGCTCCAAGGAGCGCTGGAGCGGGGCCTAGCACGTGTGGAAAATGTATTCCTAAAAACCTAGATAGGTTGGCCTAGACATTTTTTCACAGGCCAGCCCAATAATTTATTTCTGCCTACGCCACTGTAGCTTGCTCATGAGTAAATAAAACAGAAATCACTTCAATGGTTATCTATTATTTTTTCTATTATCATATAGGCTGTGTGGCAGAAATACATTTTGATCAGAATGCCAAACCATAATTTGTAGCTTATTTCATCCTGCTTCTGATAATAAAATTATGAACACCAAATATTTATTTTTGCCATTTAGCACGACCAATGCAGATTTTTCCCAACTGAACTTGTGGATCTCTCGCTTGATGTCAGGAGGAGAGGGCAGATATTTTGCTATTTTCACACTGCAGACGCAGTACAAATGTGCTTCCCACGACGAAGGAGGATAAAGAGGTCGTCATATTCTCGGTTTGCACATCTGCAGGCGCACAAGTAGGACTCAAACACCCCGTTGCAGGGTCATGCTTTTGCTTTTGGAACGAGCTTCTTTACAGCATGAGACACCCGGAGGCCCTCATAATCTAATACTTTTATACTGACTGCTGAGTTTGATTCCTGGATACAAACTCAGGGCAGACTGTCTAATGGGACAGTGGTCTAGGTACTGGTTTTTGAGCACAAGATTCTGCCTTTAAACCCCCCTCAGGGACATTTAATCTTGTTCATTTGCTTGTCATTGTTATCACAGCTTGAGGCAATATTTTAATAAATTTAAATGTAAAATAAATAAATGTTATTTTTGGCCTTTTATATAAAGTATGTAATATTGTCAATGTAAAACAGCACTATGAAAGTGTAGATGCTGTAAATCAGAACACTGATCACTGTTAGATTTGCTATCTAAACTCGTTTCAAAATTCTAATTGACACACAGTAGCAATGAGAAAAAGCTCTTACTGCGCTCATCTCTTTCAGTGAATCAGCGAGATCCTTCTGCTTCATGTTCCTCAAGATGTCGAGTGTGATCTTCAGAGACCTCTCACTACCACAGGTCTCCAGCATCTTCTCAACTATGTACATTCTCTCAATGCATTCTGGGTAATCATCAGCTTCATGACTGTCAAACAATTCATTAATAAACTTCATAAACTTATCCAGCCAAGTAGGATCTTCAGACAGACTCTGATCTTCAAGACAGCATTCAGGGCAATCCTGACTCAGATGGCTCTGGAACAGTTTCAGCTTTTCATCCTTCAGCTTCATCAGAGTGCGCAGGAGAGACTGAAACAAAAATACATGCATAGTGTGAAATAAACACATGTAGAGGTGTGCTGCATCAGTGTGAAATAAACACATGAAGAGGTGTGCTGTATCAGTGTGAAATAAACACATGAAGAGGTGTGCTGTATCAGTGTGAAATAAACACATGAAGAGATGTACTGTATCAGTGTGAAATAAACACATGAAGAGGTGTGCTGTATCAGTGTGAAATAAACACATGAAGAGGTGTGCTGTATCAGTGTGAAATAAACACATGAAGAGGTGTGCTGTATCAGTGTGAAATAAACACATGAAGAGGTGTGTTGTAACAGTGTGTGAAATAAACACATGAAGAGGTGTGCTGTATCAGTGTGAAATAAACACATGAAGAGGTGTGCTGTATCAGTGTGAAATAAACACATGAAAGGTGTGCTGTATCAGTGTGAAATAAACACATGAAGAGGTGTGCTGTATCAGTGTGAAATAAACACATGAAGAGGTGATCTGTATCAGTGTGAAATAAACACATGAAGAGGTGTGCTGCATCACAATAATAAATGAACACATGACAAATAAAATGGGCCATAATACATGCGAACAGTAACATTGAAGTTTTGCGATGCTACATGTAAGGATAGAAATGTATCTGCAAATTATCCTGGATAAAGACGTGACTCCTTTATATTGACCAACTCTGTCATTCCTGCAGTCTTCTGGGGGAATCTGGGGGCTGTTAGGGGACAATAGCTATTCGTTAAAGACACGGCTGAAGATAATATAATAGAGTGTGTGAATAGTCATTCAATCGAAAACTCACAAAACCATGCACGGTAGCCCAATAGAGAGGAAGTTTGGAATGCTGAAAATGCACTTCAGATGTTTGCATAAGTCAGGTGGAACTTTACAATACAGCCCTCAGAAGGCCTGCATATACTTTGTTGTGTGTTGTGTGTTGCATAACGTTGCCAAAGTCATGGATGTCTCAGACATAAATGAGGACACATTATAGGACTTTAGAAGGCGTGATGCTGAACTGTATGTGCTGATGCACATTAATGAACCGAGATACCCCAGCAGCACGGGCGAGGAGGAATCAGCTGGCAGAAGAGCTGCTTCATCTACAGCCTGTTATGCAGACAGAATGGTTCATTTGATTTAAAAAATCCACAACATTGCCCAGCGAATACTGCATTTATTTCAACATTTTAAATCACTTTTTTATGATTTATTTTCAGATATGTTCTGCGGGATTCACTGAGCATGCTGGTCGTTTTTTTAGATCTCCGAATTTTAATGGACTCGCACAGAAACAGGTCTTTTATGACAGAGGTAAATCCGTTTTTTCTAAGTCTTTTTAAATCCACCATTATATTATCAATCCACCAAGGTGCAAGTGCAGGTGGCTTTTATAAGGAATGTGAGATGATATGCTGATTGGTTTATCACATGTTTATGCCCAGGACACACCTATAAATTAAGACAGTAGGATCAGCCCATTGGAACCTTGTGCCTTACATTGCGCTCAAATAATCCACTGTTAAACAAGTATAAGTGGGTTTGGACAAAACCTAAATGCACTTGTACCATGCACTTTAGACCATGCGCTAAGATCATTAAAATAGACCATTTTTTATTGCATTTTTTTAAATGTTTAAGTAAAAAGCTGGTTTATTGTGTTCATATGATATTCCACTTCAGATGGTCATGAATAATATAAAAAAGGTGCAATATGTTATTAATGTTAAGGGCAATGTCAGGCACTTGTAAACATTATCCTTGCACTAAATTATATAGGCATTATATATACTCAAATGGATTTACTGCACAAAGAAAACACATAACCAATTAAAAAAGATCTCATACCTTTTTTGCGGAAGATAATTTATCTGAACTCTTCTCTTCGAAAGAGCTGGACTTCAGTGACTGCTGGATCCTGTGAACAAAACATGGAGACAGAGCTTCCAGTTAAACTCATCCTATTACTACAGCTCTAACTCACAGCACATGGAGACAGAGCTTCCAGTAAACTCATCCTTTTACTGCAGCTCTAACTCACAGCACATGGAGACAGAGCTTCCAGTTAAACTCATCCTCTTACTGCAGCTCTAACTCACAGCACATGGAGACAGAGCTTCCAGTTAAACTCATCCTCTTACTGCAACTCAAACTCACAGCACATGGAGACAGAGCTTCCAGTTAAACTCATCCTCTTACAGCAGCTCTATCCTAGAAGAATCTGTTTTACACAATGTGTACTGAACCATTTGCATAGTTTCTCTCTTGTACACACATCAGAGTTAGAAATGAATGAGTGGTACGCACAGAATGCACAAAGCAAGTTCTGTCAGGAAACTCAAAAATCGCAGCTGACCAATCGGTTGGCTCCATTAACCGCATACTCGTGCGTTTCCACAATCATCCAGTTGCATACACACAACACTCTTCTCTTACCCATCCAATCACAGGCACACATCACCAATGGAGTGCATTATTAAACCACCAATCAGACCTCTCAGTGCTGCTGCTTGCCTGCGCTGCTTTTGCCTGCTTCACTGCTGCTGCTCAGAATTACGCTGACCCTCCACCACCCCATCATCACCTGCTGTTTGGATCTGCTCCTAGATACTGGGGGGTTTACTGGTATTCCTCCTGTTTAGTAGGGGAGATGTATAGTACTCCCTGTTAATACCTGAAGCAGATCCATTCACCGCCAAACCCAAAATATGTATTTACATATCCACGTAAATATTTTAGTAGGTACTTAGCCCCTGAAGAGACGTGGGTGAGAACATTTTTTTAAATATTATTGCGTTCCCTCGCAAAAAAAATGTAAAAAATTAAAATAAAGATAAAAGATGTTAGCTGTTAGACTATTGTGAATACATATAGCCTACACTCCATTCCTCTGACACACACATAATAAATAATTAGATAATATGTATTTATATTGGTTAGCGAGGGCTAGTTAGACCATTCTGAATACGTATAGCCTTGCGACTGTCACACAGAGTACATAAATACATTATGTGTTTATTTACTCATGTCTATGTGTTAGTTAGAGAGGGACAGCTAGGTAGACTACTGTGAATAGCCTACTCGCAGTCATTCCTCTGTCACAAACTGTCGCTTGCTAGCTATATCTTATGCTCAGCAATTTGTGCACAGGAGCAAATATTAATACACATGCCTAGCATCGATAGCTATACAGCTGTCGGGGTAGCAGGGTTGATGACTGGGTTGCCAGACTGGGGATCATTCCCCTAAATGTAGGGGATTAAAAACATTATTTGGGGAAGTATTACAATAAAAATGTGTTTGGGTCAATGACAGATGGGGGATTTTAAAAGGAGGTACAGGGGGAAATTGTGAGAAATTTGTGTGGGAGTCAGTTGAAGATGGGGATTTTTGAGGAGTTTGGATGTTGAACTACCAGTTGCTTCCTGGAATGATCAGTTTTGCGATTCGACCTGCTTGTGTTTTACTGTGAACTTGGCTTTAAATATAAAGATGTCAGCTGGCTAGACTAATCGATCAGCTTTACTTTGAACATTCCATTGAACAAGTAACAGTAAACAGATGTGCTAGCTACATCATACGGCCTCATAGAATTGCGATTAATAAAGGCTAACATCACACAAGCCCTTGCTTCATGTAAGTCCGATCACCACTGCAGTGAAGTTAACAGTCAACTGGCTACGATTCCTGCGAGAAATGTGTAGTCACGCTGAAGTGCACACGTGTCGTCCACGATCTAAAGCTCCATTTTGCACTGCCTAAAGCTACTCTTAGCAACTAACATTGGGAAATGAACATGTCATTATTTTGATCCAGTGCTCAAACATTTGGAACATTTGCTTAGCTTTTAATTCATTATTCAGCCACTTAGCACACCAAGAACTAGATAGCTGGCCTAGTTAAGAACCCATCTGATTAAGAACTGCTTGCTGGCTAGCCAATAACCAACCCATTAGCAGTTGCTAGGCTTCCTGTTGTAGTATTTGTTGGATGAATGAGGATGATGGTTGTTTCATTAAACGTTTATTGACACAAACTGGGATTCATCATTGTATGTACAGAGGTTACCCGTGAGACATGACTAATGTAAGAGACTGACAAGTGACACTGCACTATATTGGTTGGTTTACTTTACTGCCCTGCGTATGAACACGCGTATAAAATAGTCCATTTATATGACACCTGGCTGTCTACTGCTGGTAGATTGACAGAAGTGCTATGGAGCATTTAGATCTTTAAACAAATGGGTACTTAACTATGTAGTTAGCGCCCTAAGTGGCTAATGTCGCAATCGCTAGCTGAATAATGAATAAAGTTAAGCAAACGTTGAGTTGCTTGATCAAAATAACGACGCTTCCTTCCTTGTCATCATAAGAGGACAGCCTGAGGGCAGTTCATCAACCCTGCCAATCCTGACAGAAGCTCTAGCCAGACAGACAGCCAGATATGAAGATATAGAGATCTACAGTTGAGGCCAAAAGTTTACATACACCCAGGCTAATGATATTCAAACTCAGTTTTCCGCAACTCTGCACATGTCATGTTACCATACATTTCTTTTGGCAAGTCAATTGGGGTATCTACTTTGTTTACATCAGAAGGCATTTTAAAACAATGGATTAGAGACAGATTTATTTCAGCTTTAATTCACTATATCCAAAATCCAGAGGGTCAAAAGTTTACATACACCAAGTTCATTGTCACTTTAAACAGTCTGGAAGATTCCAGAAATTGATGTCATGACTTTTTAGAAGCTTCTGATTAGCCAATTGTCATAATTATGAGTTAATTGGGAGTTATTTGGCACCTGTGGCTGTATTCAAGGGCCTACCTTTAGAGCCACTGCCTTTTTGCCCTTGATACCATGGGAAAATCCAAGCCACTCAGGCAAGAACTGAGAAGACAAATTGTGGACCTCCACAAGTCCGGTTCCTCGATAGGAGCAATTTCCAAACAACTGAAGGTACCACGAGCATCTGTACAATCAATTGTATGCAAATATAAAAATCTTGGGACCACACAGACACTGCATCATTCAGGAAAGAGGCACAAATTAACTACCAGGACTGAACAAACTTTGGTCCAATAGATTAAACTGAACCACAAGACAACAACAAAGGAACTGGTGAAGGAGTTGGAGGCATCAGGTACCAAAGTATCTACATCCACCATTAAGAGAATCCTACATCGCCATAGCCTGAAAGGCTGTTGTGCAAGGAAGAAGCCCCTACTCCAAGACTGGCATAAAAAAGCCAGAATTAAGTTTGCAGGTGATCACCAGGATGAAGACCTAGCCTTTTGGAGGAGTGTTCTCTGGTCAGATGAAACAGAACTTGAACTGTTTGGCCATAATGATCAGCGCTAAGTATGGAGGAAAAGGGTGAGGCTTTTAATCCGAAGAACACCATCCCAACTGTGAAGCATGGGGGTGGCAGCATCATGTTGTGGGGGTGTTTTGCTGGAAAAAGGACTGGTGCACTTCAGAAAATAGATGGTATCATGAGGAAGGAGGATTATCTAGAAATACTGAAGCAACAGTTCAAGACATCAGCTAGAAAGTTAAAACTTTGTCGCAACTGGGTCTTCCAGCAGGACAATGATCCTAAGCATCCCTCCAAAGTTGTAATAAAATGGCTTAAAAACAACAAAGTGAAAGTATTGGAGTGGGCATCACAAAGCTCTGACCTGAATCCCATAGCAAATTTGTGGACTGAACTGAAAAAGCGTGTCTGAGCAAGGAGGCCCACAAACCTGACTGAGTTACACCAGTTCTGTCAGGAGGAATGGGCAAAAATTCCAGCAAAGTATTGTGAGAAGCTTGTAGAAGGCTACCCCAAGCGTTTGATTCAAGTTAAGCAATTAAAAGGCAATGCCACCAAATACTAACAAAGTGTATGTAAAACATTTGACCCACTGAAAATCTGATATAGTACATAAAAGCTGAAATAAATCTGTCTCTTAGCTATTATTCTGAAATGACGTCTTACGGAAATAAAGTAGATTCCCTAATCGACTTAACATGGGAATTGTATGGTAACATGAAATGTGTGCAGCTGTGAAAAATAGTTTGAATGTCTTTAGCCTAGGTGTATGTAAACCTTTGGCCTGAACTGTATGCAAGAGTTTCTATAATCCAAAATGCCTCGGCTCATATTCAAGCTAAGACTGCTAGCTAGGTCAGGTGCCATTTTCAACAAGAAAGTCTTTCTACATGAAATATGATGTGGCAGGGCTCGGTTTGTGGGAGGAATTCAGGGCAATTAGAGGACCACGCCTACTGGTTAAGCAGACACACACCTGGATGATGTTACGAATCAGTCCAGGATTTTGGTGTGCTTCTTTCCACAGTAGGCGTTTGAGACTGGGATCCCCCACGACGGTGAGAGAGAGCACGTACAGACCAGAGAAAAGGCTGAAAAGCGCTCGTATAATTTCATTTATTTTGTCTTTGTTATTTTAGTTTATTGTTTTTGTCCAGATCACGTGAGGGTGACAGGCGAAGGTTTTTCATGTTCGTGTTTGAATATGCTCTCTCACTATTGAAAATAAAACTCTGGAGTTATTTGAAATTCCCGCTTCTCCCTGTGTCCAGCTCTTCTGTCCCTAACAGGGTGATCACGGCATGTGACCTATGTAAATAATGCTCTTGCCACTTTTGTGCAGGTGAGGCAAGCTAAATTGAAAATGCCTAAGCATTGACCCTTCTCTGGATGCAGAGAAAGCAATATACTTTTTTCTTTTCCCAAAAATGAAGAGAACTACAAGAAAACAACACTGAAGTTAGCTCCCGATTCGAAAATTCCAGTCCAACGTAAATCAGTTGTGTTAGTGTTATATGATTGAATGTTTTCACAGTCTTCCTTACATGTTTGCAAAGGTTATAATGTGCTTCTAAAAGTGAGCTACGGCTTGAGAGAAATTGAACAATGGTGGTAATGTGAAATTATTTTTTAAAATTATGTTCTGTTCTCACGTCTTTTTAAAGCTGTAATATGGAAAGATCAGATAAGTGTCATGCATTTTGTTTTCTCCTCAAAATCTAATGGTCTCACCATTGCATCACGTACTGTATGTATGAGAGAACAGGAACTAATGTACATGTGAAATGATGTGGATGAAATACAACTGCACCGTACGAAATAAAACTCCAAACTGTCTATATAAACAAATACAGTAATAAAATCCTATTTAAAAATGATCATAAGGCATGGCAAATTCTCCTCAAAATTTAAAGGTCTCAAACTTTTGACACTTAATTATGACAGAAGAGGTCCTGAAGTAGTAGTGACCTGATTTTGGTGAAATATTCCTGAAGCATTTTCAAATAATCCCACTCCAAACTATGTAATCCAATAGTGGCTAATTGAAAAAAATTAAAATAGGCATTTCTCCCCAAATTTATAAGGTCTCAAAGTTTTGACACATGTTCATAACAGATGGGGTCCTGCTCTATGTCCTACCCATTTTCGTGAAATTTCACTGTACCATTTTTGAATAATCCCACTACAAACCTTCTATGTAATCCAATACAAATTAATAGAAAAAATGAAAATTTGGATTGGAATTTCTCCCCAAATTTTAAAGGTCTTAAACTTCTGATACTTGTTCATGATAGGAGGGGTGATGGGTTCGGAGTGTTTCTCCTCTCTGCAAGTAGTGATGCCATATGGTATCAGGCAACATTAAGGGAATAGGTTGTTTAGGGACAAAACAGATGCCATTAGGGAACAAAGAGATTCCTTGCAGATAGGATGGACATGCATACCCAGTCAAGGCCCCAGAGGGTATTTAAACCAGACCATAAGACCAGTGGGTGGTGGGTTGCTGTACCACAAATTTGTGTCGTGTTTCAGTGACATTCCCGCTGGCCAGTATGATTAAAATAAACTTTTGCTTTCTTCAGTGAAGTGTTTGTTGTCTTAGTGATTTCCTGCATCGTCCTGACTTTTGACAAGAAGAAGCTGGGTCCTAACAGTTTGGGGATAAGGATGGGATTTGGAAATATCTTCTGAATTGGATCAATGAGCATCAACGAGAGGGTGAGTATCATATTTATTAAACTGGCCACGCTGAAGTCGATAATCCTTGAACCAATTTTAGAGGTGACTCCTAAATCATTTTGTAAAGGAACAGCATGGACAGGACATGTTGTGAATATCACTGTGTTTTGAAAAGCTAGTGTGACACAGCGGTGTCATTTCTTGGGTTTGTGCTATCAAGTGCCTTGTGGCACGTTGAGGAGCATTTTTGTGCTATCAAGTGTCTTGTGGCACGTTGATGAGCATTGTTCTTGAGAAAGCTGATTTGAGATTAGCTGATTGGACGACAGGCATAAGGCCATTGTGTGTGTGTGATGGTTCTGCAGATCTGCGTATGTGTATGTGTGTGTATATGTAGTTCTGAGAACGTGGAGTTTGCTGCATTCTTCCTAGTCCTCTTGTGTCATAGATAAGGCACGAAGCCCACATAAACTGGCAACATCTGATAATAACAGGAGTAAAATAAACCACCTTTTTGGAGTAAAACATATAAAGAGGCCTGTGCACAAAAACAACATCCCCATATTCACTGACAATAAGGGTGGCCACATAAGAAAGGAAAACGTGGCATGTGTGAAAGTAAAGTGCACTTAATCTACTAGCCCTTTTGTTGTTTATAAACTGAACCTTTACACATGGCAGAAATGCTGAGCCAAAATGGCAAAGTTGAATCCAACCACACTGCTGCCATCACCAGATAAGGGTGAGCCTCATCACTGCTGTGTTGAAATAGAACCAGGTAACACACCTAAGGGTAATGGAAAAACCGATAGCAGAGGCACTTGACCTGTACGTCGATGGATCTTCTTTTTATGTTGACAGGAAACGACACACGAGGTGGGCAGTGTGCACACAGGACGGGGCATTGATAAGACACGGGCAGCTAACAGGACAGTCTGCACAAGTGGCAGAATTGTATGCGATAGCAGCGGCATGTGACGCAATTATAGGCAATGACATAAACACTTACACTGATTCACGCTATGCGTTTGGGGTAGTACACTATTATGTGAGTCTGTGGGCGAATAGGGGGTACCTGACTAGCGCAGGTAGTCAGGTACCGATATATTGGGGTGATATAGCTCAGGAGGTAAGACCGATTGTCTGGCAGTCGGAGGGTTGCCGGTTCAAACCCCGCCCTGGGCATGTCGAAGTGTCCTTGAGCAAGACACCTAACCCCTAACCTCTAACTGCTCTGGCGAATGAGAGGCATCAATTGTAAAGCGCTTTGGATAAAAGCAGTCCATTTACCATTTACCTGACTAGCGCAGGATCCCCAATTCAAAATGGGGGAGTAGTGGAGAGACTACATAAAACTAGTACTGGCACCAAAGTGAGTAGCAGTAATAAAAGTAAAGCCACACACCAAAGGAACAGACCCGCACACAGAAGGGAATAGGTGCGCTGATGAACGGGCTAAAAGAGCAGCCACAGAGGGAGCGATCCTGCAGCACACAGAGAACACAGGCACTTGGTGTCTGATGCTGCTGAATGAGGAGGGGTCACAGGGTCAGCAGCAAGCGCAATTTCTATGGCTATAAATTCTAATAATGGGGACTGGGCTGAAAATTTGGTGGCAGATGGTACGGTGTTGGTGGCAAAGCGGGGACTTCTTTCTAACCAGACTACACGCCATCTAGCTTCTGCTACACAGGATACTGGAGAAGCTGTGTCTGTTATGCTCCATCATGTGTTAGAAAGTAACCAATTGTTTGACAAAGCACTGCTCGGGGAGAACGTTTGCACCCGCAGAGAGGAGGTGTGTTATCGGCCCGGAATGCAGTTCAGCAGGGCGTGGCAGCCCTGATAGGAGACCGGCTCGCATCCCGGGTGCCAGGCTGGGCGAGAGCTGCAGTCATAGATAACCAGAAAATGGCACCATGGGTGACGGCCGGGGAGGGGTCCCTGTCAGTAATAGGGCTCTGCCAGGAGGACAACACAACGTTCAGTATGTCATCAGTGACGGCCATAAACAGGTAGCTTTCTCCCAGGAGCAGTTTTCCACAGTAGGGGGATGGGTGCTTTGCACCACTCCCAGAGAATCAGGACAAGCCCTGTCATCATCACTGGGACCTGATGTAAAAGTTCAAGTATTATCAATATTGAATGGAGCCATAGCAGTGCGGGCAAACTCCACAGTTTGGTGTGGGGCGGCCCCCTCGCGGGGCCTTCGCAGCGACTTTGCATGACGCCTGAAACTTCTTACTGCATTAACCCTTCTGGCACTTCTGTTTCTATAGGATCTATCCCAGTAGCTCCTGACGTAACCACCAGCACCACCATGCCTAGCCATGTCCATTGGGAAATAGATCCTGACAATTCTTTTAATAAAGCTCTCTCTGCTATAGAGGCTAAAATAAAATAAAAACGACAGAGGAATCTGGGGCAAAAATATAACGCTTCCGTTGCAACTCGAAAGGCAGTCAAGGCCACTCTGAGGGCCGATGAGGAGCATCATGATGCTACCGGAAAAGTGGTTGCTGTGACCCAGTGGCCATGGGTCTCTGAACTATCTGGGAGTGGGATCCCGGGGGGGGGGGTATGTATGGGTAATATTTTCCCAATGCATGGGATTTAAATATAATAATTTCTGTTGTGCTTATTGTGGTATATTACACCCTCCAGAAAGGAATTAGAGAAGTAAGAGATTAACTCTTGTTAAGCAAATTAGGTAAGGCTTTTGGGACCAGATAGATCCTGTCCTCTGTCCATTATGTGTAGGTGGGTGGGTGAGGGAAAGAGTTTCTCATCACCAATTCAAAATGGGGGACTGATGGGTTCAGAGTGTTTCTCCTCTCTGCAATTAGCGACGCCATATGGTATCAGGGAAATTTAAGGGAATAGGTTGTTTATGTACGAAACAGATGTCATTAGGGAACAAAGAGATTGCAGATAGGATGGACATGCGTACCCAGTCAAGGCCCCAGAGGGTATTTAACCTATTTAGACCTAAGGTGAATAATGAATAATGCATTTCGCCTGCCCAACATGCATTTCAATGAATCACGATGCATTTCATCGGTCACGTGTCTTGAAAACGATGACAGCATCTAAAACGCCCTCACATTGCATCCGGCTCTAAAGGGAGAAGCAGGCAAATGTCGTGCCCGGAGTGTTGGAGGACAGACCTTATGGCGGTGTAAAACCAATGATGTCGACCAAAAATGAAGACGCAAACGGAAGATTTATTGTCTTCTAGAGAGGTGGAGAAAAGGATGCCAGTATTTACAGTGAACAAAAGTGAAACAATAATAAAAATAAACAAACAAAAAGACTTGCAAAACAAAAAGAAAGTAACATGTATCTACGTTTTTAAGGTTCAATAATAATAATAATAATAATAATAATAATAATAATACTTCTCACTGACTCGGACCAGTCTGCACCTGACAACCAACCAACCAACCACAAATGATTGTGGTAGTTGCACTTAAATAGCTTCTCCACGCTTGGACCCTACCAATTACCAAGAATTAAATACAGTTCTACAACAGCTTAAAATTACCCATAACAAATACCATCAATAATTAACACATTCATATAATCAATAAATTTCATTGAAATACTTCAGGTACACCATAAGCCACATTATTTACCATGAACTACACAACCCCGGGAATAATAGATCGTTCCAATCAAACTGACGGCAACTAAATACTACAACAAACTACAAAAGCCTATAGGAAGTTGCGCTGCGTCCTCTTGCCCCAGCGTGATGACGCAACCAGGAAGCATGCTACACCACACGGAAAGAACTCCTGATTAATATCTAAAGTTTGTAACGTTACCAACATTTCAAACATGATCTAAATTCCAGCATAAAGATAACACGAAATTCCAATACACCTAGTTCTAAACATGATTTATATGAGCATACCGTATTAACGTTAAACGCACAAACACACAGCGATACATGATTCAAGCAGCACAATGGTAGTATGAAACCATAGACATATACGCCGCATTGGCCTTTGGACCATATATCAACATCGCCACCATATTGGACCACGCAAGACTGGCCTGAAAAGAAATAGCCTACAAGTGAACTGCGGTTTTTCTGGATAAAAAGAACTATAGCGTTTACATTTCTCATAGATTTCATTTAGTCGTTTTTATATTCAAGGGTTTATGATCTATGTGGAGCAGAAAAAACGTTTTGCAAAAAATAAGTTTTTTCTTCTACTCTACGTAGACCATGAACTATTTTGATGATGTATTGCTGATGCTGATGATTATATCAAAATCAATAAAAAATTTGATCGCAAAAAAAATTTCCATATGTACTTACTCTACAGTCACTTTTGGTATATCTAATACTTGCATCTCTATGGCTCTTTTGTCAATGTAAGAGTTTCTGTAATCCCAAATGCCCTTGCTCATGTTCAAGCTAAGACTGTTAGCCAGTTCAGGTGCCATTTTCAACTCAATCTGTCAAGCATCCACCTGAAACTTGGCTGGCATATCTGACCACCCGATGCTGTCTTTACATATACTATTTTGTTCAGTAGGCATTTGGTTATCTGAACAGCGATAGGTTTACTTTTAAGTCAATCAAGTTACAGAATGAATTAAACAAGACTGTCACCTGTCAAATGAGCCCTCGTTGCTGTCTGTGGGTCCTGCCATTTGCTAGTAACCTAAGTGCGTATCTGCCTCCACTTCCTGTGCGTAATGCAGATTGTGCTGACAAGCAGAGAGTGCATGCAGACTGAAGCGAGCTCGCTCTCAAAACAGCTTAGCATTGTACTATGAAATGAATTCATAACTATGGTGGATCGAAGAAAAGAGTTTTTCACTGTGATAACAGTAATTGAAGAGCTCGAAAAAGCAAATCTCAATTAGAGGCATTATTTCCATATTTAGAAAATTCCAATTGGTTTGGAGAGTGTGCTCTAGACCATGTGAGAGCCATACTCGTGGGCATGTAAGTTTACTGAAGTGAATTTAGTGTTCTCCTTATTATTTCTTCTTATTCCACATCAAGTCAACATCCTGTACCCTACTCCTCCTTCAGTTTTTCAGCAAGACCTACCATTTTTATCTCGTAGCTTCATCTAGTTGCTTGTGCTTTTCTTGCCAGTAGTGCAAATATTTTTGAGATATTTACCATTTTTATTTATATTTTATTTATGTTTACCAAGAAAATTTCCCATTAATTAACACTAGTGGAATGTTCGGAATGTAAACAACACACTTGCAGCTGACATTGCAATCAGCAGCTGCAGCAGCGACAGATACAGACCGTCTCTTTCTTTTGCAAAGCTTCTAATGGATGTAGTCTCTAGCAAAGTGAGTAACGGCAGCAGCAGCAAAGCAAGTTCAACTCGAACTAATATTAGTTTTCTGTTATAATTTTTGCTAATTCCTGCCAGCTACTGTAACTTTTGTTTTCAACATTCAGCATAATGTTAACTGCTATAAGAAATTAACTCCCAAAAACATGTTCACCTCAGTTATTTATTCAAAATATGTGATTTTGAGAGAAGAAAACTTCTTTTGTAGTGTAGATAACCTGTTCAAAACGTTATCTAAAATGTGCAATTTGGAAAGGTTTTGGGATGTCTTGGAAAATCCATTGCAACATTTCACTGCTTTTAGTTATCTGCACAACAATCGGTGAATTCTTTGCTGATGTGTCATTGTATTACTGTTTTACATTCACGAATGGCCCAGAAATACTTTCAAACGATTATTGCAGAAAACAAAAAAAGAAAAAACTAATAAAAGCCTGTGCCGAAATTGGCTTGCTCTCCCCCTTGGCTAAACGCCAGGTTTTCAATGGGCAGGGTTCATTGGGTGTTAGTTATGTAACAAAACCCTTAAGTCCAGTGAAATTCTTTCTACATGTAATGCGTAAATAATGCTCTTGCCACTTTTGTGCACGCTAGGCAAGCTAAATTGAAAATGCCTAAGCACTGCCCCTTCTCTGGATGTGGAGAAAGCAATACATTCTTTTGTTTTGCCAAAAATGAAGAGACCTACAAGAAATGGGTTTTAATGGGGAGCCCACAGGCACTCCAGTATTACAATAACCAGTGCAGTTAGTATTTGCATTGCCCATTTTCTCAGAACAAAAGAACTTTTCGCAGAACGTGCTGGATCGGTAAAGATGCCTACCATTAGCTAGCGACAATTAAAATGTTTTCAAGCTAAGACATGTGGAATCAAAGCATGTCTTTATTTGGGTTTAATGTCCAGAATTTGAGACTGCTATCGAGTGTAATGTTAGTGTACAGTAGCTCAGTGTTACAATGCTATTACAAGTTGAATAATCTTCAGGTTTAATCATACGATGGGACAATCTGCTCTAACCAGCTCTAACCGAGCTAACGATGAGAAATGGTTTACATATGACCTGTCTTACAAGTATGAATGTTAATGAGCGCAGGATACACACCCAACCTGCCCATGTCTGCTAAACAGGTTGCAATAATCTAACCGTGTCTATTACAATTCAATGGTTCTAATTCGGTTAAAAACGTGAAAGAAGCATTAAGAAGAAAATCTGTCGTCACTTCTGGGGAATATAACAAACATCTAGTTTCCTGGACCTTTAAGAGCAGTGCAAACCAGGTGGAAATTGCCTTTTTAAATGCTTGGGGTTAAGGGGTTAAATAGTAGCGTCAATTTAAGCCTATTTAATTACCTTTGATCACCTGTGAACTCTCCTCTGAAATTGTCTGGAAGTGGCATTGAATCATCACTCTTCATAGACAGACAGCTGGGTGCAGGTGACCCTGCTCTTTCTACCTGGACCCTGTGAACAAAACACAGAGACAGAGATTCCAGTTAAATTCATCTTCTTACCACAGCTCTATGTCACTGCACATCTGGCGATGACATAATAAACCCCACATACACCTGAATGTGACATAATACACCCACCTACACCTGAAAGGTGACAGTGACACTGGAAGATATTTTTCCCTCCTGCCTCCTAGTGGTATGGGCAGCAGCGCCCACAGAATGGGGATAAAGTAAAGATAAGCAATTTATTAAAAAGGGGGCTACAAACACGTCACAAATTCAAGCTCAACGGCTGCAACAGCCTCCTTTTTGGCCAACAACACCACTCGCTCCCTTATCAGCGCTAATGGCAATGAATGTCAGTAAAATGAAAGGAGCTTCCCCATCCCCCAATCACTCATTGCACACAAACCCACATCATAAAACATGTTTTTTACACTTTCCATAATTACTTTGCCTTTCTTATTTTTGCATGAAAAAATGTATTCCATTTAAGCTGTCAGAACAGCACCTCAGATCACCAAAACAATCATTCAGAAAAAAGTTTTAAACTCCATATGTAATGTACTTACACTGCAGTCACTTTTGGTATATCCAATACTTGCATCTTTATGGCTCTTTTGTCAATGTAAGAGTTTCTGTAATCCCAAATGCCCTTGCTCATGTTCAAGCTAAGACTGTTAGCCAGTTCAGGTGCCATTTTCAACTCAATCTGTCAAGCATCCACCTGAAACTTGGCTGGCATATCTGACCACCCGATGCTGTCTTTGCATATACTATTTTGTTCAGTAGGCATTTGGTTATCTGAACAGCGGTAGGTTTACTTTTAAGTCAATCAAGTGTGGCGTGGATCGGGGCATGCCCCCACAGTGCCCCTCCCAGCCGTATAGGCATCAGCTAAAACCTGCCACCAGGCCAACTCTTCAGGACCCGGGACAGCGCCACACCCTGAAGCCCAGCCACAGGACCCTGGAGAGCGGCAGAGTGGAAATTCCCCAACTCCCTCCTTTGCGCTCAACACACCTGCAAGCAATGAGAATGAGGCAACACAGCTGCCGCCACTCCAGGGAATTGGCTGGGAGCTTAAAAGGAGGCCTTTTGTCTCCCTTGAGAGAGGGGTTTTGGGCTGCAGGAGAGCAGGTAGAAACTGTGTATAACTTTTTCCCTACTTTTTCAGAATCCGGTGGAGACCCAGGACCACATCCCTCTCCTTGCCTGGAAGAGGGATCCCCTCAGCGGTCTCCTGGACATCGCTACTTCTAATTTTGGGTTGCTTTACTTTAATTTAAATCTGACAAGAGACTTTAGTTGTTGAGTTTGGTTTATTTTGTTTTTGTATATAATTTTTGTTAAATAAAAGGCCCTGTTGGGCCATTTTGTCCAAAACCTCCGGTCTGTGTATTTCTGTGCCGCCCCGCCTGCACCGTCACGCCCAGTACGGTGCCACACAAGTTACAGAATGAATTAAACAAGACTGTCACCTGTCAAATGAGCCCTCGTTGCTGTCTGTGGGTCCTGCCATTTGCTAGTAACCTAAGTGCGTATCTGCTTCAACTCCCTGTGCGTAATGCAGATTGTGCTGACAAGCAGAGAGTGCATGCAGACTGAAGCGAGGTCGCTCTCAAAACAGCTTAGCATTGTACTATGAAATGACTTCATAACTATGGTGGATCGAAGAAAAGGGTTTTTCACTGTGATAACAGTAATTGAAGAGCTCGAAAAAGCAAATCTCAATTAGAGACATTATTTCCATATTTAGAAAGTTCCGATTGGTTTGGAGAGTGTGCTCTAGACCATGTGAGAGCCAAACTGGTGGGCATGTAAGTTTACTGAAGTGAATTTAGTGTTCTCCTTATTATTTCTTCTTATTCCACATCAAGTCAACATCCTGTACCCTACTCCTCCTTCAGTTTTTCAGCAAGACCTACCTTTATTATCTCGTAGCTTCACCTAGTTGCTTGTGCTTTTCTTGCCAGTAGTGCAAATATTTTTGAGATATTTACCATTTTTATTTATATTTTATTTATGTTTACCAAGAAAATTTCCCATTAATTAACACTAGTGGAATGTTCGGAATGTAAACAACACACTTGCAGCTGACATTGCAATCAGCAGCTGCAGCCACGGCAGATACAGACCGTCTCTTTCTTTTGCAAAGCTTCTAATGGATGTAGTCTCTAGCAAAGTGAGTAACGGCAGCAGCAGCAAAGCAAGTTCAACTCAAACTAATATTAGTTTTCTGTTATAATTTCTGCTAATTCCTGCCAGCTACTGTAACATTTGTTTTCAACATTCAGCATAATGTTAACTGCTATAAGAAATTAACTCCCAAAAACATGTTCACCTCAGTTATTTATTCAAAATATGTGATTTTGAGAGAAGAAAACTTCTTTTGTAGTGTAGATAACCTGTTCAAAACGTTATCTAAAATGTGCAATTTGGAAAGGTTTTGGGATGTCTTGGAAAATCCAATGCAACATTTCACTGCTTTTAGTTATCTGCATAACAATCTGTGAATTCTTTGCTGATGTGTCATTGTATTACTGTTTTACATTCATGAACGGCCCAGAAATACTTTCAAACGATTATTGCAGAAAAACAAAAAAAGAAAAAACTAATAAAAGCCTGTGCCAAAATTGGCTTGCTCTCCCCCTTGGCTAAACGCCAGGTTTTCAATGGGCAGGGTTCATTGGGTGTTAGTTATGTAACAAAACCCTTAAGTCCAGTGAAATTCTTTCTACATGTAATGTGTAAATAATGCTCTTGCCACTTTTGTGCACGCTAGGCAAGCTACATTGAAAATGCCTAAGCACTGCCCCTTCTCTGGATGTGGAGAAAGCAATACATTCTTTTGTTTTGCCAAAAATGAAGAGACCTACCATTAGCTAGCGACAATTAAAACGTTTTCAAGCTAAGACATGTGGAATCAAAGCATGTCTTTATTTGGGTTTAATGTCCAGAATTTGAGACTGCTATCGAGTGTAATGTTAGTGTACAGTAGCTCAGTGTTACAAAGCTATTACAAGTTGAATAATCTTCAGGTTTAATCATACGATGGGAACGCCTAGTTTATGTTGCTTTCTTTCATTTTGTTGGGTACTGCATGGGACAATCTGCTCTAACCAGCTCTAACCGAGCTAGCGATGAGAAATGGTTTACATATGACCTGTCTTACAAGTATGAATGTTAATGAGCGCAGGATACACACCCAACCTGCCCATGTCTGCTAAACAGGTTGCAATAATCTAACCGTGTCTATTACAATTCAATGGTTCTAATTCGGTTAAAAACGTGAAAGAAGCATTAAGAAGAAAATCTGTCGTCACTTCTGGGGAATATAACAAACATCTAGTTTCCTGGACCTTTAAGAGCAGTGCAAACCAGGTGGAAATTGCCTTTTTAAATGCTTGGGGTTAAGGGGTTAAATAGTAGCGTCAATTTAAGCCTATTTAATTACCTTTGATCACCTGTGAACTCTCCTCTGAAATTGTCTGGAAGTGGCATTGAATCATCACTCTTCATAGACAGACAGCTGGGTGCAGGTGACCCTGCTCTTTCTACCTGGACCCTGTGAACAAAACACAGAGACAGAG
>CM045898.1:9591944-9639077 GCA_025169545.1 Anguilla japonica | reverse complement strand
TTTATCATTATATATATATATATATATATATATATATATATATATATATATATATAGTGTATCTGCTATTGGGGTTGCCTAACTGCTCTGCTACAGGTGAATTAATCTTTTGTTTTGGAGCATTGAAGAAGAAGAGTTTTTCTCTTTTATTTTTGTGGTGGTTCCTTGGTTGTATGTTTTTAGCTGGTTTCCTTTCATCCTGTGGTGCTTCAACTGGAAGCGGGTAACACTTTGCTAAGGTCTGGCTTATCTGTCTCTCTCTCTCTTTCTGGGTATTTCATAATCAATTGTTTAATGTTTTGTGTATGTCTTCTGTTCTGTAATGTAGAAGTAGTGAGCCTGCATTAAAAGAATGTATGATTTCAATGCATTAATCTATTTGACTGTTTTGTAGTAAATTCAATTATTTAATCTTAAAACCTGATATAGAGCTTGTTTTGACTTGTTGTTTGATTCCACCAGTTTTCTGAAGACTGACCTATCAATGAATTCGGCGATTTAATTTATAATTCTCATTTTCAATAATAATTATTAAATTAAATCACATAAAATATATTTTACATGTCGGTTAAGTGAGGGGTTCTAGCACGCAATATCACTCGGTTCAGTATTCAGAGTGCTGAACATTTTAACAAGGGCACTGACTGTTGGAACCGCTGGATTCAGAAAACAAAAATATTCTTAATTAATCCTTACTTATCCCCCAATATATTTCATGTAGTGCATGCTTATACACACAGGGCCAAGTGACTTGAAAGAATTGAGGAAATATTGGGTAGCATTGCTTTGGAATACATCTTATGTAATATCGGGGAGGCAAGATAGCCTATATTGTTTGTAGTACCGTAACTTGGCATCATTTTGATATCAATACTTTTAATGGCAGGCCTGGATTTTGGCAGTCTGAATGAATGAGTTATAGACGGGGTATGTCTTGTATGTGTGAGTAACTTGGCATTCTTGTATGTTGAAAACGTGTTTTTTATGAGATAATATTTACACAGCCAGTGTTCACAAAGAGAAAGTACTTCGGGTGAAAAGTTGAAAACGAGATATCCCTCTCTCGTTAGATTTTTTAAGATAATGCATTTGATTTGCTTTCTGGGCGTGTCATCATTGTTCTGTGGCCAATTAAAACTCTGGAATATAAAAAATAAATAAATGGTACTGTGCACGGCAAAAAAGGCTAGTAGTGCTGCCGTGTTGTCATCTGTATAAGGAAGTTAATTCCAAATTAGTTTGTGATACTGTACGTTACGTCCTCTACAACAAGCAGTCAATGGTAAGCAAGGATTATATAGCTACGTTTTTCATGGCCGCTGTGGCAATGTTACTGCAATGTAGTCACTAAATGTGCTGCCTGATAGATGGGGGGACTCTTAAGGATTTCCACTAGCCCAAGTGAAATGTTACTATCCCTGTTTTTAAATTCATAACATGTTTACTATTAAGTCACTCCAGATTCAAAACGTGCACATTCATCCTTGTTCTATGAATTATAAAATTTCCATCAATAATACTACTCAGAAAATAACGAAATGTATTCACACAGTAAAGATCAAGGCTACATTGAGAAAACGATCTCGAGTGAAAGTGTTCGCCCAACAAGTTAAAAAGCAGCATCAGGATATAGGCTACATGAGGCAGCATATGCAAAAAAAAGTTTGATTTATTTGGATTAAAAATTCATACCTAGAATTAGCTCCAAGGAGCGCTGGAGCGGGGCCTATCACGTGTGGAAAGTGTATTCCTAAAAACCTAGATAGGTTGGCATAGACACTTTTTCACAGGCCAGCCCAATAATTTATTTCTGCCTACGCCACTGTAGCTTGCTCATGAGTAAATAAAACAGAAATCACTTCAATGGTTATCTATTGTTTTTTATATTATCATATAGGCTGTGGCAGAAATACATTTTGATCAGAATGCCAAACCATAATTTGTAGCTTATTTCATCCTGCTTCTGATAATAAAATTATGAACACCAAATATTTATTTTTGCCATTTAGCACGACCAATGCAGATTTTTCCCAGGTGAACTTGTGGATCTCTCGCTTGATGTCAGGAGGAGAGGGCAGATATTTTGCTATTTTCCACACTGCAGACGCAGTACAAATGTGCTTCCCATGACAAAGGAGGATAAAGAGGTCATCATATTCTCGGTTTGGACATCTGCTGACGCACAAGTAGGACTCAAACACCCCGTTGCAGGGTCATGCTTTTGCTTTTGGAACGAGCTTCTTTACAGCATGAGACACCCGGAGGCCCTCATAATCAAATACTTTTACACTGACTGCTGAGTTTGATTCCTGGATACAAACTCAGGGCAGACTGTCTAATGGGACAGTGATCTAGGTACTGGTTTTTGAGCACAAGATTCTGCCTTTAAACCCCCCTCAGGGACATTTAATCTTGTTCATTTGCTTGTCATTGTAATCACAGCTTGAGGCAATATTTTAATAAATTTAAATGTAATAAATAAATTAAATAAATAAATAAATAATAAATAAATAAATGCTATTTTTGGCCTTTTATATAAAGTATGTAATATTGTCAATGTAAAACACTATTATGAAAGTGTAGATGCTGTAAATCAGAACATTGATCACTGTTACATTTGCTATCTAAATTCATTTCCAAATTCTAATTGACACACAGCAGCAATGAAAGAAAGATCTTACTGAGCTGATCTCTTTCCAGTGAATCAGCGAGATCCTTCTGCTTCATGTTCCTCAAGATGTCGAGTGTGATCTTCAGAGACCTCTCACTACCACAGGTCTCCAGCATCTTCTCAACTATGTACAGGGCCTCAGGATCCTCCTGCTGTCTCTCAATGCATTCTGGGTAATCATCAACTTCACGACTGGCAAACAATTCTTTAATAAACTTCATAAACTTATCCAGCCAAGTAGGATCTTCAGACAGACTCTGATCTTCAAGACAGCATTCAGGGCAATCCTGACTCAGATGGCTCTGGAACAGTTTCAGCTTTTCATCCTTCTTCAGCTTCATCAGAGTGCGCAGGAGAGACTGAAACAAACACATGAAGAGGTGTGCTGTATCAATGTGAAATAAACACATGAAGAGGTGAGCTGTATCCGTGTGAAATAAACACATGAAGATGTGTGCTGTACCAGTGTAAAATAAACACATGAAGAGGTGTGCTGTATCAGTGTGAAATAAACACATGAAGAGGTGTGCTGTATCAGTGTGAAATAAACACATGAACAGTTGAGCTGTATCCGTGTGAAATAAACACATGAAGATGTGTGCTGTACCAGTGTAAAATAAACACATGAAGAGGTGTGCTGTATCAGTGTGAAATAAACACATGAAGAGGTGTGCTGTATCAGTGTGAAATAAACACATGAAGAGGTGTGCTGTATCAGTGTGAAATAAACACATGAAGATGTGTGCTGTACCAATGTGAAATAAACACATGAAGAGGTGTGTTGTATCAGTGTGAAATAAACACATGAAGAAAATCTGTTTTTTCTAAGACTTCCACCATTATACTATCAATCCACCAAGGTGCAAGTGCAGGTGGCTTTTATAAGGAATGTGAGATGATATGCTGATTGGTTTATCACGTTTATGCCCAGGACACACCTATAAATTAAGACAGTAGGATCAGCTCATTGGAACCTTGTGCCTTACATTGCGCTCAAATAATCCACTGTTAATGCACTTTAGACCATGTGCTAAGATCATTAAAATAGAGCATTTTTTTAAGTAAAACGCTGGTTTATTGTGTTCATATGATATTCCACTTTAGATGGTCATGAATAATATAAAAAAGGTGCAATATGTTATTAATGTTAAGGGCAATGTCAGGCACTTGTAAACATTATCCTTGCACTAAATTATATAGGCATTATATATACTCAAATGGATTTACTGCACAAAGAAAACACATAACCAATTTAAAAAGATCTCATACCTTTTTTGCGGAAGATAATTTATCTGAACTCTTCTCTTCAAAAGAGCTGGACTTCAGTGACTGCTGGATCCTGTGAACAAAACATGGAGACAGAGCTTCCAGTTAAACTCATCCTCTTACTGCAGCTCAAACTCACAGCACATGGAGACAGAGCTTCAGGTTAAACTCATCCTCTTACAGCAGCTCTATCCAGAAGAATCTGTTTTACACAATGTGTACTGAACCATTTGCATAGTTTCTCTCTTGTACACACATCAGAGTTAAAAATGAATGAGTGGTACGCACAGAATGCACAAAGCAAGTTCTGTCAGGAAACTCAAAAATCGCAGCTGACCAATCAGTTGGCTCCATTAACTTCATACTTGTGCGTTTCCACAATCAGCCAATTGCATACACACAACACTCTTCTCTTACCCATCCAATCACAGGCACACATCACCAATGGAGTGCCTTATTAAACCACCAATCAAACCTCTCAGTGCTGCTGCTTGCCTGCGCTGCTTTTGCCTGCTGCACTGCTGCTGCTCAGAATTGCGCTCACCCTCCACCACCCCATCATCGCCTACTGTTTGGATCTGCTCCTAGATACTGGGGGGTTTACTGGTATTCCTCCTGTTTAGTAGTGGAGATGTATAGTACTCCCTGCTAGATAGGGTAATGCACCCTGGTGTATGCACTAATACCTGAAGCAGATCCATTCACCGCCAAACCCAAAATATGTATTTACATATCCACGTAAATATTTTAGTACGTACGTAGCCCCTGAAGAGAAGGGTGAGAACATTTTTTAAAATATTATTGCGATCCCTCGCAAAAAAATGTTAAAAATTAAAAAATTTAAATAAAGATAAAGATGTTAGCGGTTAGACTATTGTGAATACATATAGCCTACACTCCATTCCTCTGACACACACATAATAAATACTTTGATAATATGCACTTATATTGGTTAGCGAGGGCTATTTAGACCATTCTGAATACGTATAGCCTTGCGACACTCAGTAAGTCTTCTGTCACACAGTACATAAATACATAATGTGTTTATTTACTCGTGTGTGTTAGTTAGAGAGGGACAGCTAGCTAGACTACTGTGAATAGCCTACTCGCAATCATTCCTCTGTCACAAACTGTCGCTTGCTAGCTATATCTTATGCTCAGCAATTTGTGCACAGGAGCAAATATTAATACATATGCCTAGCATCGATAGCTATACAGCTGTCGGGGTAGCAGGGTTGATGACTGGGTTGCAAGACTGGGGAACATTCCCCTAAATGTAGGGGATTAAAAACATTATTTGGGGAAGTATTGCAATAAAAATGTGTTTGGGTCAATGACAGATTGGGGATTTTAAAAGGAGGTATGGGGGAAAATTGTGAGAAATTTGTATGGGAGTCAGTTGAAGATGGGGATTTTTGAGGAGTTTGGATGTTGAACTACCAGTTGCTTCCTGGAATGATCAGTTTTGCGATTCGACCTGCTTGTGTTTTACTGTGAACTTGGCTTTAAATATAAAGATGTCAGCTGGCTATACTAATCGATCAGCTTTACTTTGAACATTCCATTGAACAACAAACAGTAAACAGATGTGCTAGCTACATCATACGGCCTCACAGAATTGCGATTAATAAAGGCTAACATCACACTAGCCCTTGCTTCGTGTAAGTCCGATCACCACTGCAGTGAAGTTAACAGTCAACTGGCTACGATTCCTGCGAGAAATGTGTAGTCACGCTGAAGTGCACACGTGTCATCCACGATCTAAAGCTCCATTTTGCACTGCCTAAAGCTACTCTTAGCAACTAACATTGGGAAATGAACATGCCATTATTTCTGATTCAGTGCTCAAACATTTGGAACATTTGCTTAGCTTTTAATTCATTATTCAGCTCGGGGATTGCAACATTAGCCACTTAGCACCCCAAGAACTAGATAACATTAGCTGGCCTAGTTAAGAACCCATCTGATTAAGAACCTATCGCTTGCTGGCTAGCCGATAACCAACCCATTAGCAGTTGCTAGGCTTCCTGTTGTAGTATTTGTTGGATGAATGAGGATGATGGTTGTTTCATTAAACGTTTATTGACACAAACTGGGATTCATCATTGTATGTACAGAGGTTACCCGTGAGACATGACTAATGTAACAGACTGACAAGTGACACTGCACTATATTGGTTTGTTTACTTTACTGCCCTGCGTATGAACACGCATATAAAATAGTCCATTTATATGACACCTGGCTGTCTACTGCTGGTAGATTGACAGAAGTGCTATGGAGCATTTAGATCTTTAAACAAATGGGTACTTAACTATGTAGTTAGCGCCCTAAGTGGCTAATGTCGCAATCGCTAGCTGAATAATGAATAAAGTTAAGCAAACGTTGAGTTGCTTGATCAAAATAATGACGCTTCCTTCCTTGTCATCATAAGAGGACAGCCTGAGGGCAGTTCATCAACCCTGCCAATCCTGACAGAAGCTCTAGCCAGACAAGACAGCCAGATACGAAGATATAGAGATCTACCATTGAGGCCAAAAGTTTACATACACCCAGGCTAATGATATTCAAACTCAGTTTTTCGCAAATCTGCACATGTCATGTTACCATACATCTTTTGGCAAGTCAATTAGGGTATCTACTTTGTTCACGTCAGGGCATTTTAAAACAGTGGATTAGAGACAGATTCATTTCAGCTTTAATTCACTATATCCGAAATCCAGAGGGTGAAAAGTTTACATACAGTTCATTGTCACTTGAAACAGTCTGGAAGATTCCAGAAATGTCATGACTTTTTAGAAGCTTCTGATTAGCCAATTGTCATAATTATGAGTTACTTGGGAGTTATTTGGCACCTGTGGCTGTATTCAAGGGCCTACCTTTAGAGCCACTGCCTTTTTGCCCCTGATACCATGGGAAAATCCAAGCCACTCAGGCAAGAACTCAGAAGACAAATTGTGGACCTCCACAAGTCTGGTTCCTCGATAGGAGCAATTTCCAAACAACTGAAGGTACCACGAGCATCTGTACAATCAATTGTATGCAAATATAAAAATCTTGGGACCACACAGACACTGCATCATTCAGGAAAGAGGCACAAATGAACTGCCAGGACTGAACAAACTTTTGTCCGAAAGATTAAACTGAACCACAAGACAACAACAAAGGAACTGGTGAAGGAGTTGGAGGCATCAGGTACCAAAGTATCTACATCCACCATTAAGAGAATCCTACATCGCCATGGCCTGAAAGGCTGTTGTGCAAGGAAGAAGCCCCTACTCCAAGACTGGCATAAAAAAGCCAGAATTAAGTTTGCAGGTGATCACCAGGATGAAGACCTAGCCTTTTGGAGGAGTGTTCTCTGGTCAGATGAAACAAAACTTGAACTGTTTGGCCATAATGATCAGCGCTAAGTATGGAGGAAAAGGGTGAGGCTTTTAATCCGAAGAACACCATCCCAACTGTGAAGCACGGGGGTGGCAGCATCATGTTGTGGGGGTGTTTTGCTGGAAAAAGGACTGGTGCACTTCAGAAAATAGATGGCATCATGAGGAAGGAGGATTATCTAGAAATACTGAAGCAACACCTCAAGACATCAGCTAGAAAGTTAAAACTTTGTCGCAACTGGGTCTTCCAGCAGGATAATGATCCTAAGCATACCTCCAAAGTTGTAATAAAATGGCTTAAAAACAACAAAGTGAAAGTATTGGAGTGGGCATCACAAAGTCCTGACCTGAATCCCATAGTAAATTTGTGGACTGAACTGAAAAAGCGTGTCTGAGCAAGGAGGCAGACAAACCTGACTGAGTTACACCAGTTCTGTCAGGAGGAATGTGCAAAAATTCCAGCAAAGTATTGTGAGAAGCTTGTGGTAGGCTACCCCAAGCGTTTGATTCAAGTTAAGCAATTAAAAGGCAATGCCACCAAATACTAACAAAGTGTACGTAAAACATTTGACCCACTGAAAATCTGATATAGTACATAAAAGCTGAAATAAATCTGTCTCTTAGCTATTATTCTGAAATGACCTCTTATGGAAATAAAGTAGATTCCCTAATTGACTTAACATGGGAAGTGTATGGTAACATGAAATGTGTGCAGCTGTGAAAAACAGAGTTTGAATGTCTTTAGCCTAGGTGTATGTAAACCTTTGGCCTGAACTGTATGTAAGATTTTCTGTAATCCAAAATGCCTCGGCTCATATTCAAGCTAAGACTGCTAGCTAGGTCAGGTGCCATTTTCAACAAGAAAGTCTTTCCACATGAAATATGTTGTGGCAGGGCTCGTTTTGCGGGAGGAATTCAGGGCAATTAGAGGACCACGCCTACTGGTTAAGCTGACACACACCTGGATGATGTTACAAATCAATCCAGGATTTAGAAGTGTGCTTCTTTCCACAGTAGGCGTCTGAGACCGGGATCCCCCACAACGGTGAGAGAGTGCACGTACAGACCAGAGAAAAGGCTGAAAAGCGCTCGTATAATTTCATTTATTTTGTCTTTGTTATTTTAGTTTATTGTTTTTGTCCAGATCACGTGAGGGTGACAGGCAAAGGTTTTTTCATGTTCGTGTTTGAATATGCTCTCTCTCACTATTGAAAATAAAACTCTGGAGTTATCTGAAATTCCTGCATCTCCCTGTGTCCAGCTCTTCTGTCCCTAACAGGGTGATCACGGCATGTGACCTATGTAAATAATGCTCTTGCCACTTTTGTGCAGGTGAGGCAAGCTAAATTGAAAATGCCTAAGCATTGACCCTTCTCTGGATGCAGGGAAAGCAATATACTTTTTTTCTTTTCCCAAAAATGAAGAGAACTACAAGAAAACAACACTGAAGTTCTCCCGATTTGAAAATTCCAGTCCACCGTAAATCGGTTGTGTTATATGATTGAGTGTTTTCACAGTCTTCCTTACATGTTTGCAAAGGTTATAATATGCTTCTAAAAGTGAGCTACAGCTCGAGAGAAATTGAACAATGGTGGTAACGTGAAATTATTTTTTTAAATTATGTTCTGTTCTCACGTCTTTTTAAAGCTGTAATATGGAAAGATCAGATAAGTGTCATGCATTTTGTTTTCTCCTCAAAATCTAATGGTCTCACCATTGCATCACGTACTGTATGTATGAGAGAACAGGAACTAATGTACATGTGAAATTGTGTGGATGAAATATCACTGCACCGTACGCAAATAAAACTCCAAACTGTCTATATAAACAAATACAGTAATAAAATCCTATTGAAAAACGATCATAAGGCATGGAAAATTCTCCTCAAAATTTAAAGGTCTCAAACTTTTGACACTTAATTATGACAGAAGAGGTCCTGAAGTAGTAGTGACCTGATTTTTGTGAAATATTCCTGAAGCGTTTTCAAATAATCCCACTCCAAACTATGTAATCCTATAGTGGCTAATTGAAAAAAATTAAAATAGGCATTTCTCCCCAAATTTATAAGATCTCAAAGTTTTGACACATGCTCATAACAGATGGGGTCCTGCTCTATGTCCTACCCATTTAGTGAAATTTCACTGTACCATTTTGAATAATCCCACTACAAAACCTTCTATGTAATCCAATACAAATTAATAGAAAAAATGAAAATTTGGATTGGAATTTCTCCCCAAATTTTAAAGGTCTTAAACTTCTGACACTTGTTTATGATAGGAGGGGTGATGGGTTCAGAGTGTTTCTCCTCTCTGCAAGTAGTGATGCCATATGGTACCAGACAACATTAGGGGAATAGGTTGTTTAGGGACAAAACAGATGTCATTAGGGAACAAAGAAATTCCTTGCAGATAGGATGGACACGCGTACCCAGTCAAGGCCCCAGAGGGTATTTAAACCAGACCATAAGACCAGTGTGGGGCGGGTTGCTGTACCGCAAACTTGTGTTGTGTTTCAGTGACATTCCCGTTGGCCAGTATGATTACAATAAACTTTTGCTTTCTTCAGTAAAGTGTTTGTTGTCTTAGTGATTTCCTGCATCATCCTGACTTTGATTCCATGAGAAGAAGCTGGGTCCTAACAGTTTGGGGATGAGGATGGGATTTGGAAATATCTTCTGAATTGGATCAATGAGCATCAACGAGAGGGTGAGTATCATTTTTATTAAACTGGCCACGCTGACTAGAAGTCGATAATGCTTGAACCAATTTTAGAGGTGACTCCTAAATCATTTTGTAAAGGAACAGCATGGACAGGACATGTTGTGAATATCACTGTTTTGAAAAGCTAGTGTGACACAGCGGTGTCATTCCTGGGTTTGTGCTATCAAGTGTCTTGTGGCACGTTGATGAGCATTGTTCTCGAGAAGGCTGATTTGAGATTAGCTGATTGGACATCAGGCATAAGGCCATTGTGTGTGTGTGTGATGGCTGTGCAGATCTGCGTATGTGTGTGTATATGTGATTCTGAGAGCGTGGAGTTTGCTGCATTCTTCCTAGTCCTCTTGTGTCACAGATAAGGCACGAAGCCCGCATAAACTGGCAACATCTGATAATAACAGGAGTAAAATAAACCACCTTTTTGGAGTAAAACACATAGAGGCCTGTGCACAAAAACAACATCCCCGTATTCACTGACAATAAGGGTGGCCACATAAGAAAGGAAAACTTGGCTGAGTATGAAAGTAAAGTGCACTTAATCTGCTAGCCCTTTTGTTGTTTATAAACTGAACCTTTACACATGGCTGACATGCTGAGCCAAAAATGGCAAAGTTGAATCCAACCACACTGCTGCCATCACCAGATAAGGGTGAGCCTCATCACTGCTGTGTTGAAATAGAACCAGGTAACACATCTAAGGTAATGGAAATACCCATAGCAGAGGCACTTGACCTGTACGTCGATGAATCTTCTTTTTATGTTGACAGGAAACGACACACGAGGTGGGCAGTGTGCACACAGGACGGGGCATTGATAAGACACGGGCAGCGAACAGGACAGTCTGCACAAGTGGCAGAATTGTATGCGATAGCAGCGGCATGTGACGCAATGATAGGCTATGACATAAACACTTACACTGATTCACGCTCTGCGTTTGGGGTAGTACACAATTATGTGGGTCTGTGGGCGAATAGGGGGTACCTGACTAGCGCAGGATCCCCAATTCAAAATGGGGGAGTAGTGGAGAGACTACATAAAACTAGTACTGGCACCAAAGTGAGTAGCAGTAATAAAAGTAAAGGCACACACCAAAAGAATAGACCCGCACACAGAAGGGAATAGGTGCGCTGATGAACGGGCTAAAAGAGCAGCCACAGAGGGAGCGATAACACCAGCCTTGGCTGCAGTACAGAAAAAGCAAGCAAACAAAATTAAAGCAAAATACAGAGCCCGACCGATATATCGGTTTGGCCGATATATCGGCCATTATTTGACTTTTTTGACGACATCGGGATCGGCGGTTATGCCACCGACGTGTCCCGATTTTTAAATAAGTATAATAAACAAAAAAAACATTGATTATTTATCTGTACTTGTCTGTTCGAACGTTGTAATTGCCATTTACTAGAATTATCCAGTAGAGGGAGCTCTAATACAAGTGTGAACTGCAGCAGCTGACGCGCTACTTCTGTAATAAGACGTTTGTCACTCGTGCCTCATCCAATATTACATTACATTACACTGCAGGCATTTAGCAGACGCTCTTATCCAATATTCTCCACTGCAAGACTTTTCTGCACAGATTCGATTGCCGCAAAAAAGGTATGTATATTTAGTGAAAGTTTTTAATTAAATGCGTTTATACGACCACTATGTTTATCAATCCTCATTATCAAGCGAGCGAGCTAGCTAACATATTTGGTTCACTTTAGCAAGCTAGCTGGCTAGCAAGCCTTTATGAAGTGGCAGTGAGCACATAAGCAGCGTAGGATCTACATTTCCAGAGGACATCGCTGTATTCTCAAATAAATAACCAGCCAAAATAAAATGGTGATTGAATGCATCACACATTTGTTTTTTTATCTGAGATAATGATATTAGCTACTATATGATGCTGTGTCAATAGCCAACGCGTTATTGCAAGCGAGTGTGCCATCTAGTCACACGTCATCGTAGCAAGCTAACCAGACAGTAAAAACGCCGATAAAACACTTCTAACGTGGATAATTTTAAGCCATGTTATCTAGCTTTGTCGTGATAACATGAGAGAAGGATTGCTGTTGGAGAAGTGAATCAACCAACACTTAGCGCGGGTAACCTGCACGAAAGCGCATTGTAGTTTTTTCACCCACCGAATTCTTATGGACAAGCCTCACGTTACGTATTTCATCCAGTCAATTTAGTTTCATCTAACGTTACACTTGATTCACTCATTAGCTCCGCTAGATAAAGTCTTACTCTTTGAGATCATGTAATAGGAATACAATAAGAAAATATAATTCATTTAACTGAGAATAAATAATAAGAAATAACGAGGCTATGTCAACAGCTAATGCGTTATTGCAAGTGAGTGTGTCATCTAGGCACGCGTCAGAGCGCATTGTAGTTTCTTTCACCACCGAATTCTTACGGACAGGGAAGCTCGCTAGATAGTCTTAATATTTGAGATCATGTAGTAGGAATAAAATAAGAAAATAATTCATTTACTGAGACTAGATAGTAAGAAATAATAATAACAAATTAATAACAACAACAATAATAATATTCATAAAAATACATGTTTGAAACTGGAAAACTGATTTTTTTAAATTATTTTTTTTTATAGATGGCTGGAAAAGAAAGGAGTAGTGGAGTTATTCTGAACTCACACCACTTGAAGATGGTGTTAATATATATATTTCATTTAATATCATCTTTTACATTCTTTTATCTATCAAAAAGTTATTTGTGTGTTTATTTTTATTTATTTGTTTGCTTATAAGTTAAATGTTCTCAAATATAAAAACTTTGATAAAATATAAGTTTTTCAAATTGATTTGAAAATGTTTCACTTTTTGACAAAATATCGGTCGAAACATCGGTAATCGGTGGGCTAGGATTCTCCAAAATCGGGATCAGTATCGGACCCAAAAATCTGGCATCGGTCGGGCTCTACCAAAATAAAAACATTTTGAGTAAGAGCAGCTTCAGCATCTAGCACCACGAGCAGAGAAGTGGTTATGGATGGAAAATTGGAGGAGGCTTGGGGATGACAATTGTCATGGAGTGAAACCATGACCTGTGCAGTTTTAAGCATGCGCACATGGTCCAATGCATTTAAAGCCCTGTTCGTGTTCTTTTTAATTGCGCGAAACGTAACAACCATAAAAAGTAAAGTGAAGGAAGGAGGGAAAAATGTACTTACCATTGTTTGAGTGTGTTCTGAAGGTGAATTGTACATGAATGAGAACGAGGAAATATGGCAAAAACGGAAAAGAAACAATGTTCGTTTTACCGCGAATTTAAAATACTTTTTTTTTTTAAAACGACCGCAATTTCTGTTAAATAAAATTGGTAGCGGTACCGTTGTTTGTCGCAAATTTGTGGGGAAAAAAAGATAAATTATTGAAGGTAAAATGTAACATTCATGTTAAACATTGTTTTATTTTGCATTATATGAAAAGTTAGCAAACACCAACCAAACATACAGCCGGTTTTTCTGGAAGCCTTCCAAGGAAGCGCGAGCCATACCATAGGGCTTTTTCATGGGGGTGTTTGGGACACGTCATGTGTGAAATCCCAACGGGGGAGGTTGTATGCATTTGCTTTTGTTTTCCGTAATGGGCAATTCATTATTCACATTCATTTGTTTATGCATAGTAATTATTTATTGTTGGTTCTTGAAATGTAAATGTAAAATAAGACATAATGATAAAGGGAAGAAACTTTATTTTTTTTGTAATAGGATTGCCGGGGGAGGAGGTTGGGCTATATAAACCAGAGGAAAAGTCCTCCTGGGGTGGAATTTCTATTTTCTGTGTGTGCTGAATGGTCATCTAGACATGCAGCTTATTTCAACAAGTAGGACCTACTAGGCATAGCCTACTGTGTTTTGTTTACTTGTTTTTGTTTTGTTTATGGTATTTGTTGTATATATATTTTGTTGTGTCGTCACCTGTACATATTTTGCACTGGTTCTGGGTTTGAAGCACGTCTCCTGTAAATAAACCTGGGTGAACAGAAGTTTTCGTCTCCTGCCACTCTTTTGCTGCTCCAACCGCCGCCGGACTCCCTCACAACAATATTTGGAGGGGACCAGGGAACACAGTAATCCTGCCTTATTCATTAATGGGGTCCATGATAGAAGTGTATCATTCCTTGGGACATAATTGGGTAAGGCGCATGCGACACCAGATGGGGCAAACCTGGTGGCACCCTAAGCTAGGGGTAAACAGTCACAAATATGTTCGGAGATGTATCACATGTGCACGATGTAATCCAGGGCCCACCCTTAAGACTAAAATGAAACAACCAAGATTGAACCAGGTTTTTTGCATAGTTGCAAATTGATTATATAGGTCCAACCAAACACTGAAGAATAAACTAACTAAACAATTGTTTTCTCCTGGAGGGAAGGATTGGGTGACACAGCTACTAGCTGTGCTTCTCTCTATGAGAGCAGGACTAATTAACCCTAATGACCTTTCTCCCATTGAGGTTCTGACAGGCCGCCCCATGAGGACTCCAGGGGATTTATGCCTCACGGGGGGGAGTTGCATGTTATGGGAGATAAGTTAGCAGAGTACTGCAGGCTCCTGTCACAGTGTGTTTCACAGGATCCCATGGCAGAGCCAGACGCTGCAGAAGAGAAAGGTGAAGAGTGGCGGGTGAATCCGGGGGACCAGGTTCTGGTAAAAGCTTTCCAGAAAAAGTAACTTGAACCTAACCGGACCGGACTATACACAGTTCTGTTGACCACACCATCAGCGGTCTCTAGGATTCCAGTGTGGGTTCATTTGTCACGTTTGAGAAAATACAAAGGTGAGGCTCAACATGGGGCACAATAATCCCCGCCTACCCTATGGCATCCTAGGGAGCCTGTTCGTTGTTGCGAGTCTCCGTGTTGAAGACACACTGATTCCAGACATCAGAGTATGCGCTAGTTCCGACGGGTGCAGTTGCACGTGGGACCGCGACTTCAATCACACTGGATGGGGATCTTTCTGGTGTCTTGAGGATTTGTGTTGTATTGCTTATTGTCATAAACGTGGTTATTAGAAACATAACAAAATGTTGCATCACCCCTGTTGTAATGTTGTTTTGATAAATGTTACTGGTGTATTAGCGTGGAAAAATTCAAGGGTGTGGGTTCATACTGGTATGGGCTAGGAGACTGCATTAAGTTACAATGAGATATATGGGGAAAACTGGGTAAAGACAGAAGCGGGACGGTAGGAAGATGGCTGCCCCTCAGTGGAAGCAATTCATAAATTCACTATCCACTCACAAGGAGAGCTGACCATCAGACGTTTTCCTCCAGGGAAGCCAGGCTCCCGTCCAAAATTGTATGCCGGCCCTAAGTTTGGTCTGGTCCCTGAAGGAAAGCCCCTCCCAGCCCTAGTAGGAGTATTAGTCCAACACTCCCCTTTGTTGATTCTGTATATGATCATGTAGAAAAATCAATTCAGATGTTAAGTGTCTGATATGTTGCAAAAGCTATCTGCCTGTTACAATCCTGCAGCACACAGAGAACACAAGCACTTGGTGTCTGATGCTGCTGAATGAGGAGGGGTCAAAGGGTCAGCAGCAAGCGCAATTTCTATGGCTGTAAATTCTACTAACGGGAACTGGGCTGAAAATTTGGTGGCAGATGGTACGGTGTTGGTGGCAAAGCGGGGACTTCTTTCTAACCAGACTACACGCCATCTAGCTTCTGCTACACAGGATACTGGAGAAGCTGTGTCTGTTATGCTCCATCATGTGTTAGAAAGTAACCAATTGTTTGACAAAGCACTGCTCGGGGAGAACGTTTGCACCCGCAGAGAGTAGGTGTGCCACCATAAAATGCCACTATGGGTGACGGCCGGGGAGGGGTCCCTGTTGGTAATAGGGCTCTGCCAGGAGGACAACACAACATTCAGTATGTCATCAGTGACGGCCATAAACAGGTAGCTTTCTCCCAGGAGCAGTTTTCCACAGTAGGGGGATGGGTGCTTTGCACCACTCCCAGAGAATCAGGACAAGCCCTGTCGTCATCACTGGGACCTGATGTAAAAGTTCAAGTATTATCAATATTGAATGGAGCCATAGCAGTGCGGGCAAACTCCACAGTTTGGTGTGGGGCGGCCCCCTCGCGGGGCCTTTGCAGCGACTTCGCATGACGCCTGAAACTTCTTACTGCATGAACCCTTCTGGCACTTCTGTTTCTATAGGATCTATCCCAGTAGCTCCTGACGTAACCACCAGCACCACCATGCCTAGCCATGTCCATTGGGAAATAGATCCCGACAATTCTTTTAATAAAGCTCTCTCTGCTATAGAGGCTAAAATAAAATAAAAACGATAGAGGAATCTGGGGCAAAAATATAACGCTTCCGTTGCAACTCGAAAGGCAGTCAAGGCCACTCTGAGGGCCGATGAGGAGTATCATGATGCTACCGGAAAAGTGGTTGGTGTGACCCAGTGGCGATGGGAATCTGAACTATCTGGGAGTGGGATCCCGGGGGGGTACGTGTGGGTAATATTTTCCCAATGCATGGGGTTTGAATATAATAATTTCTGTTGTGCTTATTGTGGTATATTACACCCTCCAGAAAGGAATTAGAGAAGTAAGAGATTAACTCTTGTTAGCCAAATTAAGTAAGGCTTTTAGGACCAGATAGATCCTGTCCTCTGTCCTTTATGTGTAGGTGGGTGGGTGAGGGAAAGAGTTTCTCATCACCAATTCAAAATGGGGGACTGATGGGTTCAGAGTGTTTCTCCTCTCTGCAATTAGCGACGCCATATGGTATCAGGCAACATTAAGGGAATAGGTTGTTGATGTACAAAACAGATGTCATTAGGGAACAAAGAGGTTGCAGATAGGATGGACATGCGTACCCAGTCAAGGCCCAGAGGGTATTTAACCCATTTAGACCTAAGGCGAATAATGAATAATGCATTTTGCCTGCCCAACATGCATTTCAATGAATCACGATGCATTTCATCGGTCACGTGTCTTGAAAACGATGACAGCATCTAAAACGCGCTCACATTGCAACCGGCTCTAAAGGGAGAAGCAGGCAAACGTCGCGCCCGGAGTGTTGCAGGACAGACCTTATGGCGGTGTAAAACCAATGATGTTGGTTTTTCTACTCTACTTAGACCATAAACCATTTTGATGATGTATTGCTGATGCTAATGATTATATCAAAATCAATAAAAAATTTGATCGCAAAAAAAAAAATTCCATATGTAATGTACTTGAGCAGTGTTGAGCAGTCACTTTTGGTATACCCAATAATTGCATCTTTATGGCTCTTTTGTCAATGTAAGAGTTTCTGTAATTCGAAATGCCCCTGCTCATATTCAAACTAAGACTGTTAGCCAGTTCGCCATTTTCAACTCAATCTGTCAAGCATCCATCTGAAACTTGGCCGGCATATCTGACTACCCGATGCTGTCTTTACGTATACAATTTTGTTCAGCAGGCATTTGGTTATCTGAACAGCGATAGGTTTTACTTTTAAGTCAGTCAAGTTACAGAATGAATTAAACAAGACTGTCACCTGCCCATGTTCAGGGCACAGACACTATCACCTTATTTAAAGCTAGGCTCAAAACGTACCTTTTTAGTCTCTCCTATATTTGAGGGGCAGGAGTGGGTGGCGGGCATAGCTATAGAGTCTCTGGTGGACTGAGCGGTTAGTGCTGTCACTGGATCATCATTGTAGTGCTGTGTTAAGCGGAACCGGTCATGGTCTGGTGATGACTGTCTCAAGCCTGTCCTCATGGCTGCGTTGGCCCCTGCCACTGTTTCCCTTAGCTATGCTGCCATTCTGCTGGGGTTTTCCTTATCGCACGCAGGCACCTCTGTCTCTGCTGCTCTGCTTGCTAATCTACCATTTGAACCCCCTAACATTTTTTTTTCGTCTTCCTTGGCTCTGGGCACCTGCCCACAGCTCTAGCCCAAGTTTGCTGATTAAAAGCGCTATACGAATAAAAATGAATTGATTGACCTGTCAAATGAGCCCTCATTGCTGTATGTGGGTCCAGCCATTTGCTAGTGACCTAAGTGCGTATCAGCCTCCACTCCCTGTGCGTAATGCAGATTGTGCTGACAAGCAGAGAGTGCATGCAGACTGAAGCCAGCTTGCTCTCAAAACAGCTTAGCATTGTACTATGAAATGAATTCATAATTATGGTGGATCGAAGAAAAGGTTTTTGCACTGTGATAACAGTAATTGAAGAGCCTGAAAAAGCAAATCTCAATTAGAGGCATTATTTCCATATTTAGAAAGTTCCGATTGGTTTGGAGAGTGTGCTCTAGACCATGTGAGAGCCCTACTGGTGGGCATGTAAGTTTACTGAAGTGAATTTAGTGTTCTCCTTATTATTTCTTCTTATTCCACATCAAGTCAACATACTGTACGCTACTCCTCCCACAGTTTTTCAGCAAGACCTACCTTTTTTATCTCGTAGCTTCAGCTAGTTGCTTGTGCTTTTCTTGTCAGTAGTGCAAATATTTTGAGATATTCACCATATTTATTTATATTTTATTTATGTTTACCAAGAAAATTTCCCATTAATTAACACTAGTGGAATGTTCACAATGTAAACAACACACTAGCAGCTGACATTGCAATCAGCCGCTGCAGCAGCAACAGATACAGATCGTCTCTTTCTTACGCAAAGCTTCTAATGGATGAAATCTCTAGCAAAGTGAGTAACGGTGGCAGCAGCTGCAAAGCAAGTTCAACTCAAACTAATATTAGTTTTCTGTTATAATTTCTGCTAATTCCTGCCAGCTACTGTAACATTTGTATTTCAACATTCAGCATAATGTTAACTGCTGTAAGATATTAACTCCCAAAAACGTTAGAACTAATTCACCTCAGTTATTTATTCAAAATATGCGATTTTGAGAGAAGAAAACTTCTTTTGTAGTGTAGATAACCCGTTCAAAACACTATCTAAAATTTGCAATTTGGAAAGGTTTGGGGATGTCTTGGAAAATCCATTGCAAAAGACAAAAACAGAAAAAACAAATAAAAGCCTGTGCCGAAATTGACTTGCTCTCCTCCTTCACTAAACGCCAGGTTTTCAATGAGCAGGGTTCATTGGGTGTTAGTTATGCAACAAAACCCTTAAGTCCAGTGAAATTTTTTCTACATGTAACGTGTAAATAATGCTCTTGCTACTTTTGTGCACGCTAGGCAAGCTAAATTGAAAATGTCTAAGCACTGCCCCTTCTCTGGATGTGGAGAAAGCAATACATTCTTTTCTTTTGCCAAAAATGAAGAGACCTACAAGAAATGGGTTTTAATTCTGGAGCCCACAGGCACTCCAGTATTACAATAACCAGTGCAGTTAGTATTTGCATTGCCCATTTTTTTCAGAACAAAAGAACTTTTCACAGAACGTGCTGGATCGGTAAGTGTGCCTACCATTAGCTAGCGACAATTAAACGTTTTCAAGCTAAGACATGTGGAATCAAAGCCTGTCTTTATGTGGGTGTAATGTCCAGAGTTTGAGACTGCTATAGAGTGTAATGTTAGTGTACAGTAGCTCAGTGTTACAATGCTATAACAAGTTGAATAATTTTCAGGTTTAATTATACTCATTTCCAGAGCAGTGTGAAGCTAGCAACAGTAAGGACTTTCGCGCGGGTCTGAAAATTTCAAAATAAAAGTCCGACGATAAAACCACTGTTACGTTCAGCAAAATGAAATTAATTAAGGAAAAATCGGACTGCAGTTGTCCTAAAATATGAACTATTCGGTTTCTATTTGTACAATATTAAAACAACTTCGATATTAAACATAGACATTGTAAAACTATTCACAACACTAATATTAATTACAAACAAATCTGTCTTCATTTTTTCTATTTTATTCCCTACATTTTTAACAATGACAATGCAAAAATTTAAATGGAGAATTAAAAATAAAATACACCCATTACTTTTAATTATTATTGCAATATCCAATACAACATTACATCAGTACATGAGTTTAACTGAATGGTAAGGGAAGAATTAGAGTAATTTAAAATTCATTACTTCAACATTCTGTGCTACCTTGTAACATCAACTATGCACTGCTGCCTCCCCTAGACATGTTGTCTCAATGATATGGGGGTGTTTTGAAAACCTGTACTGCATGTTCAAACCCCAGCCACATTTTCTATGACGCTTATTTGATATGTGACACCATATCTGAAGAGTGGAGGGTCCAAGGTATTCAAAACACCCCCATATCATTGAGACAACATGTCCAGGGGAGGCAGCAGAGCATGTTATCTGTTATAGTATCAGAAAGCAATTGTAACTTAATTGAATGATATTCGCCTATGTACTGCATGTTCAAACCCCAGCCACATTTTCTATGACGCTTATTTGATATAAGTGACACCATATCTGAAGAGTGGAGGGTCCAAGATATTCAAAACACCCCCATATCATTGAGACAACATGTCCAGGGGAGGCAGCAGAGCATGTTATCTGTTATAGTATCAGAAAGCAATTGTAACTTAATTGAATGATATTCGCCTATGTACTGCATGTTCAAACCCCAGCCACATTTTCTATGACGCTTATTTGATATAAGTGACACCATATCTGAAGAGTGGAGGGTCCAAGGTTTTCAAAACACTCCCATATCATTGAGACAACATGTCCAGGGGAGGCAGCAGAGCATGTTATCTGTTATAGTATTAGAAAGCAATTGGAACTTAATTGAATGAAATTCGCCTATGTACTGCATGTTCAAACCCCAGCCACATTTTCTATGACGCTTATTTGATATAAGTGACACCATATCTGAAGAGTGGAGGGTCCAAGGTATTCAAAACACCCCCATATCATTGAGACAACATGTCCAGGGGAGGTAGCAGAGCCTGATGTACACGATCCATTGACCTATACTAGCAGTAGAGAGGAATACACTGTTTAGTTGAACCACAACATTTTCTATCAAATTTTATATCATGTTTATTTGATATCTTTGTCATCATATCAATTTAGTGAAGGGCTGTATGCAGTAAATGTGCATTGTTAATTCAAGTCTTGACAGATAACTTTTGGTCTGACTCTGGAATGTGGGTCCAAATGTTATCTATTTAGAGTTGAATTAGCACTGGACATTTTATTGTGTACTAACAAACCCATGCCACATAGTTTATCCTATAACAATTAGCCAGGAAGCTATCATCTAGAGTTGTTAGAACACCTCAGTGGTAACATGACCTATTAATTATGACAAATATACTGGAATCAGTTTTATATTCTCCTAAAAAAAGCAAGATCATGGTATTTCATATTTAGACTTACTGCAATTACAAGAATCAACATGGCAGAAATATAAAAAAAGCTTTATAAAAATACACTGCCTTTTTAATTGGCATCATAATTATAACGGAGGATTTTTACGTCAAAACGTCGCTAGTTTAGAAAATAAATTTTGAGATTGGCGTTTCTCGCTTTCGCGCAGGCAGACTTTTATTTTGAACGATTTCCGACAAATCTGCCGTCTTACTGTCACTCACTGTCGCTCATTTCAGGGTACTCATTTCCAGTTGAGTGAACGCTGGCGCTGCTAACTGCCGCTGCTCTCCGGTTCTTGTACCTGTCTGTCTTTCTACTTGTCTTTAGCGCATTTTTATTTTTTATTTTCTGTGTATTCAAGAAACTATCGTCAATCCTCGATCTATTTTCTACTACTATTTATTTACTTTTTAACTTTTTTCTCACATCGCTGTGAGTTCTGACTTGGATCCTACCCAACCCGCTCTCACATCCGCCGGTTCACCCTACCTGTTTGCCGATCACCGGCCTTCACCGTGCTGACGAGCGAGGCCACTGCAGCTTCCCTTGCCTTCCTCCCGCCCTCTGGAATCCTGTTCTGTGATCGCTGTCTGGCTGTTTCCGATCGCGGGTTGACTACTCCTGCAGCTACTATCACCTGCTCCGAATGTACCTGTCCGTGTCCCCGACTGACACGTGTAGCTGACAGTCGCCTAGTCTCCTGCAACCCTTTCGGCCTTGTTTGATGTGCTAGCTACAGCTATTTCCTTGAGTTTGTGGGCCTCCAGCACTCAGCTAGGTGAGTGAAGTTCTCCGCTTTCCTACTGTCATTGCTTGCTGGGTGGGGCGTAGTGATAGGTTGGAGTTGTTCTGTCTCAGTGCTCATCGGGGAACGAGGTACGGGTTCTGCTCCCGAGCTCTACGGTGATCTCTTAGCGTGCCCTGCAGCCAAAATGTGGACTAATCTATTTTTTTGGATCATCCTAAGTGCTACCATAACTACCAACCGGACACTGCAATACTCAGTTACAGAACTTCTTCGTTTAAAACCGACTAAGACCAGAATTCCTCCTGACTTGCTTGCACGCAGTGATTTGGACATAGTATCCCGTCCGAAATATCTACACCGCGGCTCTCATCGGAACTTTACCTATGGCAAAACTAACATTCCCTCCCTCTGGTCTACCTCCCGCTCCACGCGACTCAATGTTGTCAAACGTCGGGTGGACTGCAGTGTACTTCGCCCGTTGCTTTCCGCACAGATTGATTTTAAGAATAGCTATTTTAAATTCGGTCTTTTCAACGTACGGTCGTTGAACAACAAAGCACCGCTGCTAAATGATTACATCACAGATCAAAAAGTTGACATAATGTGTTTAACTGAGACATGGCAGAAACCTGAAGAATTTATTCATTTAAATGAGGCGACTCCCGCAGGGTACTCATTCATTGAAAAACCCCACTCCTCTGGCCGTGGAGGAGGAGTAGTTGTTTTACACCGCGGCAGAGGTGGGTAGTAACGCGTTATATTTACTCCGTTACATTTACTTAAGTAAATTTTTGAATAAATTGTACTTGTAAGAGTAGTTTTAATGCAACATACTTTTCACTTTTACTCGAGTATATTTGTGAAGAAAAAATGTTACTTTTACTCCGTTATATTCGGCTACATTCCGCTCGTTACTTTTATTTTTTACCCATTTTTTATTCAATGCACGTTCTGTTTGTTTCATTCTCTCAGAGAGACTTCAGCCAAAGAGGCTGACTGGTCTTTGCTTTGGCTCTGTCATAGCCCCACATGACTCCGTTTCACCAATCAAACGTAGCCAGTCACAGCACACAGAAGGATGAGTGGGCGACAACAATGGCTGAAACAACGGCGGGTGATTCGTAGCAGGGAGAACACCCCTGGCCTCACGTTCAAACTACGTTTTGCTTACAGACTACCAAAAACAGTAGTTACATTATGCGCTGCCTTCTTTGTCTGCCTAGAAATGTGGAAATTTCAGCCTACAAGAACTCAACTTCGAACTTGAGAAAATATGTGGCGATAAGTTTAGGTTAGTTTTGGCTGTGGATAGCTAACTATTTGACTGAGTGGTCATTTATTTTCTTGGACAATCCGTTTGTGAAATATACGGGCATTTGTGATGCCTCGGTATCTTCTAAAATTGCTGTGCGTAATACCACACGCGTTGTTTACGGCGTTGTCGCCCTTTTTAGTACAGTCTGGCTTGATTGACAATTCATTTATTCAGTAGGTGAGAGTATAAGCTTTCTAACGATGTATAACATGTCTAATTTTGCTTTTGGAATAGCGTTTTTTAGGTCAGCGTAACCGAAATTTTTCTTATCGTCGCATTCACTTATGCATTTGGTAGCAGTAAAAGACGCAGCATGGAACGTGGTCAACGATTATTCGTAATTTCTTGGGAAATACTATTATTATTGAGGACATCTGGGCATAGCTAAGCCGTATGTTTGCTGATAGACCTAGACCTTTTGATGGAGCAAAACAAGCGGATTGAACTGTATTGTTGATTTACGGTCTCTGTCTCCATCTACTGAACACATAAGATTTCATCATTGCTATGTAAGTAGGCTATTATTGCTCAAAATACTTCGGTTATATACGTTATTTTTTAAATTGAGTGTGTTTAAATAGGTTACTGGTATTAATGTGGATATTTCACACTGTAATGTAAGCATTAGTTAGTAGTGTAATAGTTTTTGTGAAGCATGCAACAGTCAAGACGTAAGCGCTGGAACATTGCATAGCATACATAACATAGCATGCATAGCATAATACATACGCTAAACCGGAAGTTCTGCACATATTCCGCGCAAGGCATCATGGGACTTTGGAATATCGTGGAGAACTGCCTCATAAGGTACAATAATGGTGCTACAAAGCATTATGTTTCCCACATATAAAGTTTCTGTTTGAATTTGAGCAGGCTCCTCTTTGTTGTGATGATGAGTCTATTTTAATGAATAAATCCCTGTAGCCTCATTGATATTTTTTCTGTCAACTGAGGGTTCACCCCAACAAACTGACGGGGTATACAGACTTAATAGAGTCCAACAGAAAGCGAAAATCCTCCTCTTCTGACGAACCTCCTGTGTATTGTTTTATTGTATTATTGTTTTAAGGGATATGATTTAGGCCATATTTGAATTTGCACATGGCTATTTTATATTTGGTTTATTTCTATTGGACAAGCATTTACAATTTTATATTTTGGACATTTAGATTTTTACGTTCATCTTGCTCTTCTTATTTCAACATTAAATCAGATTATATGAAGTAACTCAGTACTTGAGTAGTCTTTTCACAAGATACTTTCTTACTCTTACTCAAGTAATTATTTGGATGACTACTTTTACTTCTACTTGAGTCATTATTATTTTAAAGTAACAATACTTTTACTTGAGTACAGGTTTTGGCTACTCTACCCACCTCTGCACCGCGGTAATATCAAAATGAATGCTGTTGCCATACCAACTCCCTCATCGTTTGAATGTCTTGTCGTAAAAATAATCCGGTCCTCAACCTCTGTACATTGCTGTAATCTATCCAAAACCTTAAGCTGTATTTCTCTCTGAGTTCTCATCATTACTGACCACTGTCTGTGCTATGTCATCAAATGTATTAGTGCTGGGTGATTTTAACATTCATGTTGATTACGCTGAATGTAATTTTGCTACAGACTTCTTATCCCTACTAGACTGTTTTGACATTAAAAAACATGTCAATTTCCCCACGCATAACAAGGGGCATATACTAGATGTGGTATGTTCCTGTGGTGTAACTCCCTCTAATCTCACTGGCAGTGATTTTCCCATTTCTGATCACAAAATGATGTTGTTTGAAATGTACATACCTCAGTCCCTGAACAACACCAAACATATTATTGCCTTCAGAAATGTAAAAAACATCAACCCTGACTTAATGAAGGAACTTTTAAATGAATGTCCTGTTGAGCTAGTCTCTCATTATAATGATCTCCTCTCCACATATCTACAATCACTTGCCCCTCTTAAATATCGCACTGTTTCCTTCGCTCGCACTGCACCCTGGTACACACCTGAATTACGACTGATGAAGTCCCATGGCCGTCGCTTAGAACGTCTGACAAAGAGAACTGGTCTAGTTGTTCATGCTGAGGCCTATTCTGAACATCTAACAAATTGCAAAAATGCCATCTCAGCTGACAGATCTTCTTACTACGCCAACGTCATTCACATAAGTAATGGCAATTCAAAAGTTCTCTTCTCTACTGTTAACAAATTGTTGCAGCCCCCTGACAATTTTCCACTCTGCATTTCCACTGATCTTTGCAATAAATTCCTTAGCTTCTTTTATACTAAAGTTGATGCAATCCACCAACAGCTCCTCTTTACTAGCACTGAACATGATGTCCTCTCTCCCACTTTGTAGCTAGTTCAGACAGGTTCTCTCACTCAGTTCCTCCCAGTCAATGATTCCACTCTATCTGAAGTCATTTCAAAATGCAGGTCAACCACATGTCAGCTAGACCCAATGCCCACCTCACTAGTCAAATCTTGCCTCCCTGCCCTCCTTCCCCTGTTGCTGGCTATTATCAACTCCTCTCTCACCTCTGGCACTGTACCTAGTAGCCTGAAGGTGGCAGCAGTCACACCTATTCGTAAAAAAGACAGGAGCTGACCCTGAAAACCTTCACAATTTCAGACCCATTTCAAATTTGCCCTTTTTAGCCAAAACACTGGAGTGAATAGTTGCCATTCAGCTTCAGGACCATCTTTCCACCAATCAGTTACTTGAACCTTTTCAATCTGGTTTTCGCACAAAACATAGCACAGAGACTACCTGGGTGAAAGTTATCAATGATCTTCTCCATGCAGCTGACAACAACCTCTTAAACATCTTAGTGCTACTGGATTTGAGTGCTGCTTTTGACACGGTCTGTCACAAAATTTTGCCTGAACGCTTGGCTAATCTTGGTATCACCCATCTTGCACTTTCCTGGCTGAACTCATACCTCTCTGATAGGCAGCAATACATATCCATAAAGAATCACAGATCTGACTTTGCTTCTGTCACTAAGGGTGTTCCACAGGGTTCGGTGCTGGGTCCTCTCCTCTTCATTATTTATCTGCAAACACTGGGTCAGATCATGCATCATCATGGTGTTAGTTTTCACTGCTACGCTGATGACACACAGCTTTATATAAGTTCCAAACCCTCCTCTGCACTTCCTCCCCCATCTCTCATCAACTGTTTTCAGGACATTAGAATCTGGATGACCCGTAATTTCCTCAAACTGAATGGTGACAAATCTGAAGTAATGCTTATAGGGTCTAAATCCACACTATCCAAAACTCCAAACTTTTCCATTACTATTGACGGTTTCCCCATCCCACTTTCCACTCATGTGAAGAGCCTTGGTGTCATTCTTGACTCCACTCTCTCATTTGAACCTCATGTAAAACACATCACCAGATCTGCCTTTTTCCATCTCCGAAACATATCAAAACTCAGGCCCGCCCTGTCCTACTCGACAACAGAAACTCTAATCCATGCCTTTGTAACATCTCGGCTGGATTATTGTAACTCTATTCTCACTGGCATCCCAATCAGATCAATACGCAAACTTCAGTTAGTTCAAAATGCTGCAGCACGAATACTGACCCACACTAAAACATACGATCACATCTCTCCAATCCTGTACAAACTTCATTGGCTGCCAGTAAAATTTCGAATACAATTCAAAACCCTCCTGCTAACCTACAGTGCACTTCATGGTTTAGCTCCAGCCTATCTCACTGATCTTCTCCTGGCCCACTCGCTCGCTTCGCTCGTCCTCTGCAAGACTTCTAACTGTCCCCACATCTCGCCACTCCACTCTTGGTGATCTCTGGAACACACTCCCTCCCCACATTCGTAATACGAGACTCTCGCCACTTTTAAGAAACATTTAAAAACTCACCTCTTCACACTAGCTTTTGCCTGAACAGGACATAGCTGTCCACTCCCCCATGGCACTTTTATTTATTTTATTACTATTATTTTATTTTATTTTATTATTTATTTATTTTTATATAATATTCATTATATAATATTTATTTTTATATAATATTTATTTTATTATTTTATATTTATTTTTTATCTTTTCAAACTGTTTTTAATGTCTGTAGTGTCTTGTCATTCTTCTATCCATTTTAATACCATGTAAGGTGACCTTGAGTGTTCAGAAAGGCACCTGATAAATAAAATGTATTATTATTATTATTATATTATTATTATTATTATTATTATTATTATTATTATTATTGTTATTCATATTTGAAGCAGCGTTAGCGGATATTTTCTAATCAAAAATCTTAAAACCATTGCAACTATACAGAGAAAGAACATAAAAAGCACAAGTTTTTTTAAAACTACATACAAGTTTTTTTAAATGTCTTTATTTCAGAAAAGCTCAATTCAGTGATTTTCACAGGGTAGGCACTGCCTACCTTGCCTACCCTGACTGCACATCACTGCCCACTAACACCAGCACACACACACGCACACAGACACATATTACAATCTCACACCAAAATCTTATTCTCTTCCTCTCATCATCTTACTCCCTGATCTCATATCCCCTACATCAACACATAAACTCTGCCATTAACTATCACCAATGCTTATGTTTAATTCAGTGCTTTCTTTGTTTGTTTCTCATTTGTTTGGTTTTTTTTGTTTGTTTTGTTTCTCCTTTGTTTTGTTCTTGTATGTTTATTCATTGTTTTGCCTCTTTGTAATGGGTGGGGGGGGGGGGGGGTGGCTGGGTGGGTATGCTCTAGGGGGACATGTGGAATATATTGTAAAATATATAACTATTAATAAAGATGTCCTCCCAAGAGGGGGGTGGTGGTGGGCCAAAAAAAACAAAAACATTTCTGACAGTTAATCCTTCAATTGTGGCACTCACTAGCAAACTAGTGACTTGCGACAAATTTCCGCTGCTCTTATTTTATACGGGAAAGGAGGAAAATACATTTTAGAGACATGCTGTAATTAGGTATATGTTTCTTACCCGTAACATTTCTGTGTGTATCTGAGTGAAATGTACGTGTACGGTTATTCAACGAACTTTGGTCAGATTATCAGCCTAGTCAGATAGTTTTGAGCACAGTCTAACGTCATCCATGTTAGTTATACTTAGGATATAGGGGAGAGTCAGTATAAATGTAACGATCATAAATGTAACACAGTCAATAACTTTTAGTACACTGCTGATACAGTCACTATTTGAAGATTGTATACATGCAATTCAGCCCTATACCAAATGATTTATAGAAAAGAAACTGGTCACATGCATTGATTTATAAGCACACACCAGATTGGTCTGTATAGTAGACTATTTGCTTTTTCTTTTTAGCTTTGTGTTTGTTTTTAATGCATAAATAGGCTATGGACAAATTAATCAAACTTTTAATTTATTTCATGTAAGTAACCTAATATTGGTCAAAATAGAATGGTCTGTTGTTGATAAGATAAATGCATCCCTTTGCAATGCAGTAAAACAATGAACGTAATTTAATTCACAGGTCAGTACATGGAAGTTTGATATAGGCTACAGTAATTTATGGTAATGGTAATAAAAATCCAGCATAAATTATCTGACATGATTAAATTATAAACAACTGAAATGAGAGAATCCTGACATGCCAGAGCTGTTTGAAGCAAAAATTCACAATAAATATTTGGCAAATTTTTAACTGGCAGTAGAACTAGTAATACTGCAAACCGATTGCTCAGACCGACATACTTCTGTATTTATTTAATTAATGTGACAAGAGCAGATTGTGTTTCGCTGTTGATGTGTCCTTTAGAAAAGAAAAGAGGCAATGAATTAACCAGAGACAAACTTGATATTTTGTCAATTTTTCAAAGGCGGAGAATATCCGTATCTACTCTTCTATGAGGCAATAGTTATTTGTTCACTGAGCAAGGCAGGCTAATAACGCATAGCTACTGACTAACATGAATGCAATGCAACTAAGCGCTGAATGTTTCGTAATACAGAGATTAATAATTAGAAACAGCCTCCATGGGTCACTGAACAAGTGACTCCACTGACATAGCTGACTCAGTGAGGTGTATTTCTTGTGGTAGGCCAGTTGAACAGACAGCATTTTATAATCAAACTCAATATGAATTGTTTGAGCCACCTAGCCTAAATATAACAACTATGCTTGCGTATTTGCTAGTTTATCAACTAATAACATATGTAGCCAGGCTCAGAAATTAATTCCTAATAGTACGTGTTGACCTCCCTAAAATGGTACAATCCCTTGTCTGCTGATGTCATGCGTGTGCAATGCATTATTTGTACAGCATGGTCACGCAGAAAAGGAAATTAACACTGAGGATTGCATCGTGCTGGAAAGGTGTGCAACATCAACCCGAATTAAGGTAAATTGGGACGGCAGGTATGCCATTCAGCCAAGTTACGCCTTGGTGGGGCATGCCTCATACAGTTGAGGCCAAAAGTTTACATACACCTTGGCACTTTTTCACAACTCCACACATTTCATGTTACTATTCATTTTCTGTAAGTCATTTAGCGTATGTACTTTATTTCCATGAGACGTCATTTCAAAATAATAGCTAAGAGACAGCTCTAACTCACAGTACATGGAGACAGAGCATCTAATTAAACTCATCCTCTTACTGCAGCTCTAACTCACAGCACATGGAGACAGAGCTTCCGGTTAAACTCATCCTCTTACTGCAGCTCTAACTCACAGCACATGGAGACAGAGCTTCCAGTTAAACTCATCCTCTTACTGCAGCTCTAACTCACAGCACATGGAGACAGAGCTTCCAGTTAAACTCATCTTCTTACTGCACCTCTAACTCACAGCACATGGAGACAGAGCTTTCAGTTAAACTGGCAGTATACTCAGTAAGAAGAAAGAATTTCAGGATTGAGAACCACCGGCAAACATGTCCACAAACACTGCTGTCGAGATTCTCAGTGAGAACACTGCACCGTTTAAAGTCACTCCACGCCGCTGGGGCGTGAATAATTACGAGGCAGCAATTAACCGGGGCTGGAATCTCGCCCAGACCTCCGTCTCGCGGCTACGCCATGGATGTATAAAGAGAAGGGCTACGTGAGATCACAACACAAAACAAAAAGTTTAAAGTGTTTGAAGTGGCTTTAGTTTATCTAGCTATGCAAAAGAAGAAAAAAGGCGAAGGAGATGGTACGTTTGTCCTCTAAATCAGAGTAGGACGGAGAATGGAGAGTTTTGTCTGTACATTCGGCAAATGTGGAGTTTAGACGAGGGGGTCCACTTTCTCTTATTTCCGAATGTGTGCTAGGCATTTAGATGACTTGCTGAAACGAGTAGCACCATTCATCAAACATGCGGGAACTCAGAATTCCCATCTCTACAGAAGAGAGATTGGCATTGACTCTCCGTACATTAGGATGTGAAGTCTGCCCTCTGAACTCTCAACCGTGACTTAACCAACCATTTGATATTTGGACCAATAGCTCAGAGGGGGAGGTCGGAGAACAAGAAAGAAGTTTTCCATAAGTTCACCGTGGAGGCCGTCGCACACTGCAACGTACGAACACGCAACATCACCTCTTTTTGTTCTTCAGTTGTTCTCATTGCTTCGTTTTGCTCAAAAATTTCTACTTCTTACGAAGTATACAGCCCACTTTAAACTCATCCTCTTACTGCAGCTCTAACTCACAGCACTTGGAGACAGGGTTTCCAGTTAAACTCATCCTCTTACTGCATTTCTAACTCACAGAATACAGGAATATGACACAATACACCTCACCTACACCTGAATGGGTCTTAATACACCCACCTACTTCTGAAACCTGTCAGTGACATTGAAGTATTATTACATAGGAATGTCTATTTGAACATGTTTTATTACCTTTGATCACCTGTGAACTCTCCTCTGAACAGGATTGGCTGATCCATTGAACGATCACTCTTCATAGACAGACAGCTGGGTACAGGTGACCCTGCTCTTTCTACTTTAACCCTGTGAACAAAACATGGAGACAGAGCTTCCAGTTAAACTCATCCTCTTACTGCAGCTCTAACTCACAGCATATGGAGACAGAGCTTCCAGTTAAACTCATCCTCTTACTGCAGCTCTAACTCACAGCACATGGAGACAGAGCTTCCAGTTAAACTCATCTTCTTACTGCACCTCTAACTCACAGCACATTGAGACAGAGCTTCCAGTTAAACTCATCCTCTTACTGCAGCTCTAACTCACAGCACATGGAGACAGAGCTTCCAGTTAAACTCATCCTCTTATTGCACCTCTAACTCACAGCACATGGAGACAGAGCTTTCAGTTAAACTGGCAGTATACTCAGTAAGAAGAAAGAATTTCAGGATTGAGAACCACCGGCAAACATGTCCACAAACACTGCTGTCGAGATTCTCAGTGAGAACACCGCACCGTTTAAAGTCACTCCACGCCGCTGGGGCGTGAATAATTACGAGGCAGCTATTAACCGGGGCTGGAATCTTGCCCAGACCTCCGTCTCGCGGCTACGCCATGGATGTATAAAGAGAAGGGTTACGCGAGATCACAACACAAAACAAAAAGTTTAAAGTGTTTGAAGTGGCTTTAGTTTATCAAGCTATGCAAAAGAAAAAAGGCGAAGGAGATGGTACGTTTGTCCTCTAAATCAGAGTAGGACGGAGAATGGAGAGTTTTGTCTGTACATTCGGCAAATGTGGAGTTTAGACGAGGGGGTCCACTTTCTCTTATTTCCGAATGTGTGCTAGGCATTTAGATGACTTGCTGAAACGAGTAGCACCATTCATCAAACATGCGGGAACTCAGAATTCCCATCTCTACAGAAGAGAGATTGGCATTGACTCTCCGTACATTAGGATGTGAAGTCTGCCCTCTGAACTCTCAACCGTGACTTAACCAACCATTTGATATTTGGACCAATAGCTCAGAGGGGGAGGTCGGAGAACAAGAAAGAAGTTTTCCAAAAGTTCACCGTGGAGGCCGTCGCACACTGCAACATACGAACACGCAACATCACCTCTTTTTGTTCTTCAGTTGTTCTCATTGCTTCGTTTTGCTCAAAAATTTCTACTTCTTACGAAGTATACAGCCCACTTTAAACTCATCCTCTTACTGCAGCTCTAACTCACAGCACTTGGAGACAGAGCTTCCAGTTAAACTCATCCTCTTACTGCAGCTCTAACTCACAGAATACAGGAATATGACACAATACACCTCACCTACACCTGAATGGGTCTTAATACACCCACATACTTCTGAAACCTGTCAGTGACATTGAAGTATTATTACATAGGAATGTCTATTTGAACCTGTTTTATTACCTTTGATCACCTGTGAACTCTCCTCTGAACAGGATTGGCTGATCCATTGAACGATCACTCTTCATCGACAGACAGCTGGGTACAGGTGACCCTGCTCTTTCTACTTTAACCCTGTGAACAAAACATGGAGACAGAGCTTCCAGTTAAACTCATCCTCTTACTGCACCTCTAACTCACAGCACATGGAGACAGAGCTTTCAGTTAAACTGGCAGTATACTCAGTAAGAAGAAAGAATTTCAGGATTGAGAACCACCGGCAAACATGTCCACAAACACTGCTGTCGAGATTCTCAGTGAGAACACCGCACCGTTTAAAGTCACTCCACGCCGCTGGGGCGTGAATAATTACGAGGCAGCTATTAACCGGGGCTGGAATCTCGCCCAGACCTCCGTCTCGCGGCTACGCCATGGATGTATAAAGAGAAGGGCTACACGAGATCACAACACAAAACAAAAAGTTTAAAGTGTTTAAAGTGGCTTTAGTTTATCTAGCTATGCAAAAGAAGAAAAAAGGCGAAGGAGATGGTACGTTTGTCCTCTAATTCAGAATAGGACGGAGAATGGAGAGTTGTGTCTGTACATTCGGCAAATGTGGAGTTTAGATGAGGAGGTCCACTTTCTCTTATTTCCGAATGTGTGCTAGGAATTTAGATGACTTGCTGAAACGAGTAGCACCATTCATCAAACATGCGGGAACTCAGAATTCCCATCTCTACAGAAGAGAGATTGGCATTGACTCTCCGTACATTAGGATGTGAAGTCTGCCCTCTGAACTCTCAACCGTGACTTAACCAACCATTTGATATTTGGACCAATAGCTCAGAGGGGGAGGTCGGAGAACAAGAAAGAAGTTTTCCATAAGTTCACCGTGGAGGCCGTCGCACACTGCAACGTACGAACACGCAACATCACCTCTTTTTGTTCTTCAGTTGTTCTCATTGCTTCGTTTTGCTTCGTTTTGCTCAAAAATTTCTACTTCTTACGAAGTATACAGCCCACTTTAAACTCATCCTCTTACTGCAGCTCTAACTCACAGCACTTGGAGACAGGGTTTCCAGTTAAACTCATCCTCTTACTGCATTTCTAACTCACAGAATACAGGAATATGACACAATACACCTCACCTACACCTGAATGGGTCTTAATACACCCACCTACTTCTGAAACCTGTCAGTGACATTGAAGTATTATTACATAGGAATGTCTATTTGAACATGTTTTATTACCTTTGATCACCTGTTAACTCTCCTCTGAACAGGATTGGCTGATCCATTGAACGATCACTCTTCATAGACAGACAGCTGGGTACAGGTGACCCTGCTCTTTCTACTTTAACCCTGTGAACAAAACATGGAGACAGAGCTTCCAGTTAAACTCATCCTCTTACTGCAGCTCTAACTCACAGCATATGGAGACAGAGCTTCCAGTTAAACTCATCCTCTTACTGCAGCTCTAACTCACAGCACATGGAGACAGAGCTTCCAGTTAAACTCATCTTCTTACTGCAGCTCTAACTCACAGCACATGGAGACAGAGCTTCCAGTTAAACTCATCCTCTTACTGCACCTCTAACTCACAGCACATGGAGACAGAGCTTTCAGTTAAACTGGCAGTATACTCAGTAAGAAGAAAGAATTTCAGGATTGAGAACCACCGGCAAACATGTCCACAAACACTGCTGTCGAGATTCTCAGTGAGAACACCGCACCGTTTAAAGTCACTCCACGCCGCTGGGGCGTGAATAATTACGAGGCAGCTATTAACCGGGGCTGGAATCTCGCCCAGACCTCCGTCTCGCGGCTACGCCATGGATGTATAAAGAGAAGGGTTACGCGAGATCACAACACAAAACAAAAAGTTTAAAGTGTTTGAAGTGGCTTTAGTTTATCTAGCTATGCAAAAGAAAAAAGGCGAAGGAGATGGTACGTTTGTCCTCTAAATCAGAGTAGGACGGAGAATGGAGAGTTTTGTCTGTACATTCGGCAAATGTGGAGTTTAGACGAGGGGGTCCACTTTCTCTTATTTCCGAATGTGTGCTAGGCATTTAGATGACTTGCTGAAACAAGTAGCACCATTCATCAAACATGCGGGAACTCAGAATTCCCATCTCTACAGAAGAGAGATTGGCATTGACTCTCCGTACATTAGGATGTGAAGTCTGCCCTCTGAACTCTCAACCGTGACTTAACCAACCATTTGATATTTGGACCAATAGCTCAGAGGGGGAGGTCGGAGAACGAGAAAGAAGTTTTCCATAAGTTCACCGTGGAGGCCGTCGCACACTGCAACGTACGAACACGCAACATCACCTCTTTTTGTTCTTCAGTTGTTCTCATTGCTTCGTTTTTCTCAAAAATTTCTACTTCTTACGAAGTATACAGCCCACTTTAAACTCATCCTCTTACTGCAGCTCTAACTCACAGCACTTGGAGACAGGGTTTCCAGTTAAACTCATCCTCTTACTGCATTTCTAACTCACAGAATACAGGAATATGACACAATACACCTCACCTACACCTGAATGGGTCTTAATACACCCACCTACTTCTGAAACCTGTCAGTGACATTGAAGTATTATTACATAGGAATGTCTATTTGAACCTGTTTTATTACCTTTGATCACCTGTGAACTCTCCTCTGAACAGGATTGGCTGATCCATTGAACGATCACTCTTCATAGACAGACAGCTGGGTACAGGTGACCCTGCTCTTTCTACTTTAACCCTGTGAACAAAACATGGAGACAGAGCTTCCAGTTAAACTCATCCTCTTACTGCAGCTCTAACTCACAGCATATGGAGACAGAGCTTCCAGTTAAACTCATCCTCTTACTGCAGCTCTAACTCACAGCACATGGAGACAGAGCTTCCAGTTAAACTCATCCTCTTACTGCAGCTCTAACTCATATCACATTAAATATCTGATTCATGCATTTATACCTCCTCCTCTCAGTGCTGAGGGTTCCTCCTTTGGTCTCTGGCTCCTCTGAGAGACTCATTTTAGAAAACAGCGACCCCTATCTATGGAGACGGGAACACATCAGACCAGACTGGACCACAAGTGGCTTCCAACCCAGATTACCCTGTAAACACACAACATGAGAACATACTGAACACTCACATGGACACACAGAGACACAAACACACAATATAGCGTAGTTTTGACTGGAAGCAATGCAGAATTTAACAGGGCCCTGAAAATGTACTATACAGACATCTCAAAAGAAGTGGTGTTACCCTTGATACTGAAGCTCAGGAGCGTGTGCCAAGAAAAACACCAGAGCGCACTAGAAACAGTGTGCCGAGGCTTGATTAGTTTCTGCCATAAACACGTGATCAATGACGTCCAAGCTTCATTTGGTACACACAACCATGTGACCGCTTTGGTAACTGACTCAAAGGAAGCAAAGCTTTGGCGCAGGTTTCGTGGGTAGAGCAAGCAGTTTGTGTCAGTCGTGAGCTAGTGAGCTAGTGAGTCACAGTGCAGAAATGGAACCAGCCAGGAACAGAGAGCGGTCTGCAGTTTGGGAGCATTTTAAAATGATATCAGCAACTAAGCTTTGTCCTCCTGAGACCCAGGGGAAAATAGGTTAAAAATGACATTTTTTCTATATTTTTTGTGTTATAATATATATAGCAATACAAATGTATAAAAATACAAATATAAAAAAATAAAAACAATCAGTTAGGAATAATGCTTTCTAAGTGCAGTTTTACTTATTATTACTAAAATTAAAATGAAAAAAACTAATTTTAACTAATTTTAACCACCAGGTCCAAGAACATGTAATCTCACATCCACATTTATCACATTTAAAGACCATAATGTATTATAGACACAGAGACAATTAAGCTATCATGAAGGCTTGAAGATATAACTAGAAATGTTACATCCTCCACAGAGGACAAACATGAATGTCTTTGTCCCAGAAGGATGAGAGAAAATGATTATATGTATACATACAACAATAACCCTTTATTTCAATGAGCTGTTCAATGTTGCATGAGCACCTCCTCTCCCCATTTAATAGTTATTACTCCGAAGTTTCAAGGTGGACACAACGCTGATGAATGTCTTTTATAAGTCTGTAGAAGGGAGTCAAACTGGGACCCAGAAAAGGCTGGCATTTGAACGAGCCTGCAGGCTGGGACTCATCCTGGACTTCAAAGAACCCAGAGCCGTGTGATAAAACAATAAGTTACTTGGACTTCCTCTGGATGAGCAGGCCATTTGGCTCTCTGGACTGTTGCCATCTGGACAGACTAAGACAAGGGGAACTAGTCTCTTTGTGTATGGTTGTGGGGGTGTGTGTGTTGGGGCCATTAAGGGTAAAAAGATCATCAGGCCTCTGGCAAAATGGTGGGGCAACTACTCTTGAGAGTACCACAGTGCCCTTATGTGGGCCCCTCTGTCATTACACTTTTCATTTCTTTTCTGGATCTGGACTCTGAACCGTCTGTTTATCATATTCACAAACCCTGTAAAACCTTACAAACCATGCACATGTTTTCATTATATTACTGTATTATGCCTTATGTAGTAATAACATGGATTGCATGTAAAATGGTTCAACAAAAGGGTATTTTCATGACAACTGCACCATAATATTACATCCCCTTGACATGTTTGGTATGGACGTATTCAGGGAAATTCAAGAAATTGAATGAAATATGTTTCATACCAAATAGAATTTGATAAAACATAGTTTCAGAAACTCAGGAAAAAACTATCACAATGGAATGTCCTCTCTGGTAATCATCTCCTTTTCCCAATTTCCCCACTAATTGTTTTAACAACAGCCTCCGAATGGTGGGGGCCGAAATTCCAGATTTTATTATTCGTCCAGGTTAATTTATGGCAATGCCGCCTAGACCAAACGCGGGATTTGGCTTAAAGGGAAGGGAGACAAAGCAATCAGGGAAGATCGTAATCGACTTCCCACATTGCACATACTCTGTGCTCTGTGTGTAGCTTGACAGGCTGGGTAAGAACTTTTTACTCTATATTTATGTTTTAAAACCTTCCATATTTTAAATTGATTGTGAATTTGAAGCTAATGACCTACCTGCCTGTTAAATAAATTCTTCTTATTTTTAACTTGCATGGTCTTCATGACTCTAATCCATTTTATCTTCTTTTCAGCCGAAATTCCGATTAAATACTCAGGGGGACAATTATGACTAGGACCTACTGATCAGGGGGTCTAGTACAGCGAAAGTCTTCAGTGAGGTCGTCAAGTTAGATAAGCGACCACGATCTGCCCGCTAACGGGATTGGTGTTGTATTGGTTCTGGTGTTTTGGCTTAAGAGGACCCATGGGCGTTATACGCCGGTTCTTGTCAAATTCGCCTTAAGGAGCCCGATAGATACACACTGTCCTGGGCGCATAACTATCTATGCACAAAGGAAGGCATGTATTATGGTGGTCCGCCTCCTACCCTCTGGGGGCTTCACCGAACTGAGATTTAACAATAGTGCTAAACCCGGGAGCATATATTGAGGAATGATGGCACAAGATAGAGTCGAGTGTAACCACTCCAAGTTCCACGTATAGTTAAAACCAAATTTTAAATTTTAATTTCATTTGGAGTCAGATTATTACGAGAGTAAAACCTAGTAACTGTTACGCTTACTTGCTGTGGTCATGGATATATTTGATGTGTTGTTCCGCTCATTTGTGAGTATTCTGATGCTCCCATTGGAATATTGACGGTCCGGCGACAGATCAGATATATCTCTGATGACAGCATAGCCCCGTTTGCGAACGGAGAGTAACCAGAATGCTACTGGTCCGTTTCAGGCCAGTCTTAAGTGGGATATGAAGCAGCGCATTCATATCTGACCCGCGGCGGCGGAACCAGTGCATTCTTAAGTATAATTGTGCCCTGTTCTTACGAACAGAGTAAAAATAACTAACATCTCCGGTTTTGAATCACACCAGCCAAGGGAAAACACGCGATGCCTTCCCCTCCAGCTACAAACCCTCATTGGTCTAGCTGTGAGGTGTTTACAAGTATTTTACTGAATCTCCTTTAACTTTCAATATGATCTGCTGGTTTGGTAACCTAAATCTTAAGTGCAAGAGTTGACTGGCCAACATTGAAAAATTAGCTGGCAGGATCATCTGATACAGCTGACCCCTCCCAGCTGTATCAGATAGGATCTATAAGGAAGGCCCAATCCATTCTGAGGGATTCCCAGCATCCCTTGTTCAATCAGTTTGTATTACGTCTCTCAGAGCGCAGATATACACCGATCAGCCACAACATTAAAACCACATACCTAATATTGTGTAGGTCCCCCTCGTGCCGCCACAACAGCTCTGACCCGTCTCCACCTCTGAAGGTGTCCTCTAGTATATATATATTTCTGTATATATTTGTATCTACTGTATATTTGTATCTGATATTTTGTATCTACTGTAAATTTGTATCTGATTGTGTTACTTTATTGTCTTTTAAGCTGCAACAGTGCAAATTCCCCCCGGGGATCAATAAAGTACACTACTACTACTATTACTTATTACATTATTGGTTTTTATTACATAAAAAAATTGAAATGGATTACATTATTGGGAGTTATTACACTATTGGTAGTTTATTACATTATTACTTGCTACAGGGCTATAAAAAGCCAAGATATTGTTAGAGGGTGAATTACACAATATTAGGCAGGTGGTTTTAATGTTGTGGCTGATCGGTGTAGGCTCCCTATTTTAAAATAGTATCCCTATGTTAAAAACAAACAGGATTAAACACTCTTTTATCCCAAGTGTCACTGGCTTTCTTAATAAGTTATAGTGATATGTTTTGCAGTGATTTTAATGTTTATCTGTTGTCATAAATATAGTTATTGCTATTTATTATAGTTACTATGTATACTATGCTGCAGTACAAACTGCCCCATGGGGACAATAAAGACTCTAACTAACACCAAACCTATATCCTTTGTGTTACATACTGGCACATTTATTCGGAATGCCCCCTCATTAATGCAAATAGGCTACTCCTAACTGCATATGTGGCTGTAACTCAATATAGACATTACATTACAGGCATTTAGCAAACTCTCCTATCCAGAGCGACTTACACAATTTCTTTTTTGTCGCATATTTTTTAAAATTACATCCATACAGCTGGATATATACTGAAGTAATGCAGGTTAGGTACCTTGCTCAAGGGTACTACGGCAGTGTCCTACCTTGGACTCGAACCTGTGACCTATAGGTTACAAGGCCAGCTCCTTACCTATTAGAATGGGCAAGATGTGTGATCTAAGCGACTTTGACTGTGCCAGATGGATGGTGCCAGATGTGGTGGTTCCAGCATCACAGAAACAGTTGCCCTCCTGGGATTTTCATGCAGTACAGTCTCTAGAGTTTACATAGAATGGTGTGATAAACAAAAAACACACTGTTAATGAGAGATCAGAGGAGAATGGGCAGACTAGTTCAAGCTAACAGAAAAGCCACAAATGAAATAACAGCTATGCTTGGCCAAAGAGCTCTTATGTCATCTCTCAGGACCACAGTAGATGAGACAAAGGAGACAATTTAGATTCTTGAAACTGTCTCCCAGTAAAACCATTTTTCCTGAAGCCATTCCAAATAGCCTTTTGGCATGGAGGTAGCATCTAATTTTGGAGCATCTAATGTAGCAATTAATAGAAACTTGGTGACCCCCCGATGCAACCAAGTTCTGTAATTCTCCAACTGTGGCCACTGGATATTTCTTTGCTCCCTGAACCATCTACCTCACTGTGCATTGGCTAAGATCACTAGCGCCCTCTACTGGGCAGGTTTAACACTACTCCAGGGGTTTATAAATTATTCATATTTGGTCTCACAGTAGTAAGTCGTATATTTCTTTGTTTAGTTTTTGACCCACTTCCTTATTTTTGAAGGTCAACAACCATTTTTTTCTTAATTTGTGAGTTTGCTGCTTTGATGAAAAATGGACTTTGTAAGCGTGTTGCCTCAGTTTTATACTCCAGTGAAGCAGCAAGCCATGGAAGAGCACAACACAGTTCCTTAGGCCTGAGATCAGCTTAATGTCTTATATACATGCTGGTGTAAAGTTCACTCTGTTAGATTTTATTTTTAACAATCTTTAAGGTTGCTAATAATTGTGTCCCCAACAAAGTCAGTATCTGAAATGCATGTATTTTGCTTGTAGGCGTATACGATATGCTAGTGACAATTATAGCCGACTGATATCCCTGTTATTGCGTTTAATGTAAAATTTTAAAACATTTGGCAACGTTAACTACCCATGCTTCCAGTCAGTGTTTCGACCGCACATTTACCCATAAACAACCCCCCTTACGTACACGACCATGCTCGTGAGAAATCTTCTTGGAAAACATCCAAAAACAACCCAAATCAATAACTCATGGAAGTAGATCATTATTTCTTAAGTAGTCTGATTTTATCTCAAAAATGTCATTGTATCATGTGTTCTCCGTTTCTAAGTAGTTGTAATTCGATTCGAAATCGCTGCAGTACAATTTCTGTTGTATTTTAATTTCAACTTCAATCCAACTCAGGCAAAACGTAAATTCGCTTGGACGTGGTGGCTTTGAAATCAGACGCTTTCGTGCTTTTAAGTAGACCTACATGCACAGCTACATGCTGCAACCGTGTGGTTCACACACGAAACGGCGTCTTAATGCAACTACAACCGCAGTTCTTTTCAGTTCTTGCTACTATTAAACTAGTTGAATTTATTATCATTGAAACTTGTACGATTTCAATAGAACATAATTAATTGGTAAGGACATGGCCACTAGGTCTTTGTGAATTAAAACTAGTCAGAGTTGGGTAGCAAATATGCAAACGAATATCCTTTAAGCATATTTTAGTATGCTCCTGTATACGGAAGCTAATGTCTCGTTTCAAATGATAGAACATAGGCTACGTGTATTAACTACCGACCACCGACTTTAACATGGCAGACATCAAGTTAATTTGTCTTAATCCAAACTGCGAATACAGAGCAAAAAATAACATTTTGACTTCATAATCCGCACAGCTAAACTGTTCGGTCTGTTTTTGTTACAGTAGCAAATGTCATAATGTAGCCGACGACAGGCCTGTGACTTCCGTCAATCCAAATAGGTAAAATTATCATGAAATACCAAATAAATGCTAAAATAAACGTTAAACTTTTTAAAAGTCATTTGAAAGGGTATTTTTTGTGTTTGGTCCCAAATGGGGAATTTGAAAAAAACATATTACTCCTCGTCTACTCCTCGGGCGCCATTTTATTACCTGTTTTATTTCACTAAATTAAGCGTTATTGCGATCATAGTTGCAGATTCCTATTCCTCCAAACACCCCTTCTCATCTAGCTTCTATTCTCCCCAGCCCACTCCAAAACAGACTGCTTACTCCGTTCTTTCATCCAGTTTTATTCCTTTTTTACTGCATCCTCTTTGTCCTCCGTCTTCAAAATGACGTTTGCGTTTGAAACAGTTTCACTTTCTCTTTTGACCCTCTTTTTTTTTCTTTTTTTTTTTTCTTTCTTACCGGTTCAAGTAAGTCTTTTTATTTTCATTGGTTGCATTCATTTATTGTAGTCAATTAGTTACCCAGAAAAGACAAACATTCCTTGCATGTAGACATTTGCCTAATTTTAACGTCTACATGTACTAAGCCTATTGAACAATTCTACAATTCCGTTGGGACTTAAATTGTTTCAATATATTGGTACCATATGTAGGCTAAACCCGCAAATAAGCCTGTTCGAGTGTAGCGAACATCCGCGTCACTGTAAGAAATGTTCTTTTTTCAAGATGCACAATATGACGATGGACAGAAAATAATCTCTGCATGGAGCTAGCATGTTCCTGTATTCGTGCTGGCTTCCTCTGAGTCTTCTGGTTTCCTCCCACACCAAAGACATGTATGTCAGGTTCAGTAAACTCCTGCCATTGCCCTTGGCCGAGGCCACTGCACTGTGGCTGCCCACTAAAAGTAGTTAGAATGAGTCAAATGCAGAGGATTAATTATTCTTTCTCTTCGAGTCACTAACATGTCCTTGTATTGATGCCTGACAGATTTTATAGAACTCTCTGAGCTGTGTCTAGAAGTTTTATATAACAGGTCATTGCCAGAATTAAAAGATGAAATTTTGATTCAGTGCAAACAGCTGCAGTTCATTTGTAATAACGTGTTTACTCAATGGATAATCAACTGAGTTTCCAACTTGATAAATACATCAACATAATTATGAACAATGATTAGTCAAAAAAGGCCTTTAAAAAATGGCCAGTTATAATGAAATATAATGACCAAGCACAAAATCTCATCAGCTGACATGGTATCAGTGAGCTGTAACCAAAATAATTTATATTTGGCCTGTAACTGCATGATCGTACATAGTGTATCTGTGGCTATGATTTGATGTTACAGTGGACAGAGTTACACTTATGAAATCAGATCTCATGATCAGATTCAACGAGAAATAATAGTAGGAGAAGCCATTTATGATTCAGTGGCCCTTAAATCTTTGTGACAAGGGAGGGGGTGTATTTATAGACCATTTTATTTGTCTAAGATTTCTTGTATCTGAATCTGATCACAAAAATCTGATTTCAATAATGTATATTGTGGTCATTGTGACCATATACTCCTAATAAAGAAAGAATTGCACAATTCTGTCTGCAGACGTTAAAAAGCCAACACTGAATCTATAATTGAAGACAGCATAAAGGGTCCCTTCAGAATAAGAAACATCAGTGTCTATGTCCTTGCTCACAAGTGAAAACATGCAACCATTTATGATGTCTGCAATAATGACAATTTTATTGAACTCTTAGCGCAGCAGTAAGGCTCAAAAAGCCAAACTTTATACCGATGCCTGTGACACTCTGACCAGAGAAAGCTCCTGTAATCCGTCTAGTGACAAGCTATTAGGCTAGCTCTCAGAACTCTGCAAAATGATTATTGCTTACTTGTTATGCGGATTCTATTATGTTTGCCACAGCCCAAACATGAGATAACGGTTCGAACCAGGAAGCACCCATGAGACAACAGTTTAGTGTGAAACTGAACTTCCACTACCATCTAGTGGCTGTTTAGAGGAACTACAATATTATGTTTACAAGTCTTTTCTAGAACTCCACAGGTGTTCTCATGTCTGAATAATTGCAGTAGATGTGACTGTAAACTAAAATGCTTAGCAAATAATTAAATTTTTGATCGATCAGAGAAACAGTTTTCATGTCTATATGAGCGCACATAGTGAATCACTGCCCATTCTTTCACTGCTCTGCCTCAGTTCCTGTAGATTCAGTGGGAAACCTGCAGTGATTGATGCACTTCAGACTGCGTTCTGCAGTGTACAGCTGCTTGGCAGCTTAAGGGAAGTGTATGTTTCTGTATTTCTGTATGCACTCCAGGCCACTTCTGCCGAGGCCTGTGGCCTTGTCCCAGTCTCCACATTCCCTGTTACCGTGGTGATGAGGGAGAAGAGCAATGGAGAGCTACGGGGAGGATGGGATGCAGCTCAGGGCTGTCCCGAGTGCACTCCTGAGAGGACCCAAAAAGCTCTGCACCCACAATGGGGATATACCACCCCCGTCCCAGGCACTATACTGTGCTGTTATGTTGTGCGCTGCGCGGCCTAATTACTGATGTAACATGCGTGTGTGACCACAGACAGAGACTCCATGCTTGTGAGATGTGACCTTATGAGGTGTGATGCTTAGAAACTACTATGAAGACTGAGACAACTTAGTGAGTCTTTGGAGAATGCCTCTGCATGCTGTGCAGTGGGTATTTCCCTGGTGCATATTGTACTAAAGTCTGTTACAGTGGGAAAATGTCGTCTGACCTATGTTTTCCTGTCTAGCTTGTGTGCCTGCTTTGATTATTTGGCACATTGTATGGTAGTTAGCATTTCTTGAGGATGCTGATAAATTGTAATTTTATTGAAAGTAGGCTTGGGGCTGCTGGATGGTTCATTCGGTTAAGGCACCATGCTGAGGTGCATAGATGAGCCTCACGGCCTCGGGTCGAATCCGCACCGTGCCAGTGCTGACTGTGGCTGGTAGCTCCACAGGGCGACGCACAATTTGTGCCTGTGTTGCCCAGGATACGGGAGGGTTCAGTCAGACAGGGATCTGTGTTTCATCGCTCTCTAGAAACCCCCCTTGGGCGTTTGTATGACTGCATGTCAGAGCCGCTTATGAAAGCTCTTCCTCTGGCATGAAAAACAGCTTTTCTGTTCTATTCCATTACACAATATATATGCGCACAAGCTGAAATGTGGTAAATGTTTCTTTTTCTCATCCAAGCAGAGTAAAATAATCTATTAACGTGTAGGCTTGTTATTGCACCTTAGGTGTGGTTTTTCTTTTTCTTTTTTAAAGCAAAGCATCAAAATTAAATGTGACGGGTGCTGGAGAAAAGGTCCGCAAGTCGGAAATCTTGAAATCGCGCTAGGAGGCAAAAAAGGTTTTTTAAATTTTTTTTTACTATTTTCCTTTTTTTTCATATTACGAAAGTTAAAAGTGTTGAAGAAGGCACTCAATAGAATAAACACATTTTTAGGGTCACTAAATACTTATAATTTGTCAGCAAAGTCGGCTTGTTTTAGTGATTCTTACAGCCGGGTTTTGGAGGCGTGATGGGGGTGCAGTTTAATTAGCATGTTTGATTTCGTTGGCTATTGTCACTTTGTTTCGGTCAAGCCACCGCCCACAAATAAAGCCGTGTGGTAGTAGCCTATGTTTGTTTACTCTGTGAGGTTGCTACAATGGCGGGCGCGCAATCAGTAGGTGAGAGTATAAGCTTTCTAACGATGTATAACATGTCTAATTTTGCTTTTGGAATAGCGTTTTATAGGTTAGCGTAACCGAACATTTTCTTACCATGGCATTCGCTCTATATATGGTAGCATTAAAAGACGTCGCACCTAACGAAACATTGTCAACGATTTTTCGTAATTCCTTGGAAAATACCATTATTATTGAGGACTTCTGGGCATAGCTAAGCCATATGTTTGCTGATAGACCTACCTGACATTGATTTACTGTCTGTGTCTCCATCTACTGAACATAGATAAGATTTCATCATTGCTATGTAAGTATTACTGCTCAAAATATTTCGGTTATATACGTTATTTTAGAAATTGAGTGTCTTTAAATAGGTTAGTGGTATTATGTAATGTAAACCTTCGTAAGGGGCTCATATGCTTTACAATGGACAAAAAGCATTATATTCCTTTTTGGAGAGATTTTGGATTTGTTTCTGGACCCTTAGCTATTTTAGACCAGTGTTAATAATTTAGACATTTTGGGTAGATTTGGAGATGCTGGGTACACTGCTTAGTTTTTGCTTCATACAGCTTTAGTAGTTCTACATATCCACCCTTAGATTTTATGAACTTGTGGTCAAGAAGTTTTTGATCCAGGACATGTATACTTTAACCTGCAATCTCACAGTATTTCATTGCGAACTAAAAAAGGAGCAAATTCATTTTAGATTTTTTGCCTTGACCATTGCATTTGTGGCACTTTATTTCTTACAAAATTATGAATATAAAGTAATCTAAGCTAGTATTATAAATGGTACAAATGTATTGCTTCATTTAAGACATTTTTCTAGTCTCTGGTGTTCACATCTGGAGTTATAAAGCTTTAAATAGGGTAACCCCTAAATGGGCAAGGATTTACAGGTACTCTAGTGGGGGAGTGGTTGGGGTGGAGTTAACTAGCTATTGTTCCCACCCATTATCTCCCTGTGAGAAGTGTGAAAAGTTCAAGATCTTTCAAGGGGATTTTCTCTGCTACTTGATTTTAGGAGTACCAACATTCAAATAAGCATATCTTCTTAAAACCTTTTCAGATTTCAATGTATGACACATCATTTGAAAGCTTACAATCTGCACTTTCATAATCTGTAAAAAACTGAAAAATTACCTTGCCCTACTTGCGGACCAAAACACCAGCACCTGTCACAAATGTAAGGTCATGTCATGGTTTTGGCTCCATCACATGGGTGTTTCATGTAATTACAACAGGGAAACATTTACTCAGACGAGCTCGCTCCTGTTAATAAAAGTACTGGGAGATGGGGGGCACTGAACGGTGCAGACACGGGGAGAACAACAGTGGTCCCGGGTTGACCTTCCCAATCATAGATTGCATGCATGAATAAAGTGCTGAATTTCGGGACATCAATTACAATATCAAACATGTCACCAATATAAATAGAACATGAGTATGTAAATACAATACTACAACTATATGTAAACAACATAGCCAACAATGTCATCATCAACAAAACAAAATCGACATAGCAAAGGTCGACAGCATTGTGAAACATTGTCACAACCATCATCATCATCATCATCATCATCATCATCATCATCATCGTCACCATCATCATCATTAAAGAACAACACCATCACTACTATCTATCCCCCTTGCCTGAGTTCAGAGGGGAAATGG
>CM045898.1:9539267-9591444 GCA_025169545.1 Anguilla japonica | reverse complement strand
ACATTCATCTTATCAAGTGCATGTCTGAAATGAATGACACTTAGTTGAAGTAAATAATGTTTTTGTCTAATTTAAATAGTGGTATGAAACAAAAAATGACAGCAAAGAAACAGAAAAGCTATAGTAAATCCAGACAAAATGCTTCTTTCCTGTCCTCTGGTGCACAAGCGCGATGCCTGCCTAGCTGAAACAGTAGCGGCAGCAGCAGGATGGAGAGGCTGACTGGAGGCTGTCTCTGCCAGCTGCCTCCTGCTCCTGGCCAGTCTGGGAATATTCTCCCTGCAGAACTGTTCTTGGGAACAGAACCATTTGTTATACCTCTTAGCACTGGCATATGAACAGAAAATACACTGTTTTTGTTTAAATATTAACAAAATAATGAATCTAAACTATACAGTTTCATCTTCATTGGTTTGTAGAGGTCCTCATAATGGTTGTAATTGTTCATAATGTTGGGCAGAGAAAATTCTCCCCTTAGAATAACCAGCACGGTGAGGTATATCCATGTAAGAAATAGGATTTATTTCTGCAGAAAGTGTCCGGAACCTACACACAACAAGATGGATAAGTCCAGTCCCTGCTTTTATTAGCAAAAAGTGGTTAACAATAACATACATAATTCTGATTGGCAGTAGATGCACCATGTTTAAAGGCCAGTAGTACCACCCTGGTCTCTGCTTTCTGGTATAGGCTGACCCAGAATCTCCAGCATAGTGCTTGTAGATAGAGTGAAAATAGGAAGGTAGAGGAATTGTAGGATATATAATGGGTGCCAGAGTGAGGTCTTCTCAGGGAACTGTTAAAGTGACCTCTGCCCCCAATGCCTGTTCTTGAGTTAAATCTGTGGCTCATCTCAGGCCAAAGTCTGAGCTGTATAGGGATTCTGAAGTTTCCTAGAGCCCAGAACAGGCTGAATGGTGTCTCCTTGGTCAGTGCCATCAAATGTATCACTATATCAATAAAATAAACTCAAAGGTATCATAAACAGAAGTTCCTACAGACTTTTGGAATACCTTGTTTCTCTACCTGGTCATATGTAACACCAGAAGAATGGACACTCAGCTGGTTATATGTGAACAGATCACTTCCTTGTCTTTCTGCTTCTAAAGTGAATCTACTATTAACTGTATTTTAGCTTGCAATGCTATGGGTAGTTTGTCACAGAAAACCAAAACTGAAGAAACAAACTCACGTGCGTTATCATTTTGCATCTTTGAAAGATGGCAGCTGCAATTCTGGGATGGGAGGGTTAAGCCCAGTGAAAAGATCATAGAAAAAGTAGATGGGCTCTTTGCCCCAATTCAGAGAACTTACAGAATAAGAAAAGGGGCCATTTGAGTCAGAATTACTTCCGTAGGACTGTCAGATTTCAGTCCAGAAGGACATCTAATTCTCAGCTCCAAAGTGCTGCAGTTGGAGAGTGTAGCACAGATATCTTCCTCAGAACACCGTCAACCTTAAAATCCTGTTTCAGTCTTCATCGCTAAACACTATAATTTGTATCATTTGCCATATGTTTTATGTATACCTAATATAATATATGAGCTCTTCTTTGCAGACTGAACAGCTGTAACCTCACAGAGAAGTCCTGTGATATTGTGGCCTCAGCTCTCCAGTCATCAAACTCACCCCTGAGAGACCTGGACCTCAGCTACAATTGCCTGGGAGATTCAGGAGTGGAGCTGCTCTGTGCTGGACTGAAGAGTCCAAACTGTAAACTGCAGAGACTGGGGTGAGTAGTGCTGTGTACTGTGTGACTTTAATGAAAAAGAATTTGTGAGTATGGTTGTGTATGAGTATGTCTGAATTTTTCTCACAAGGAAGAAAACAAATTTACTGTTGCATTTTCAAAGCCTGTAACCTCAATGATTGTGTGAATACGAGTTTGCAGATCAGCGTATTGACGGGGGTATGCTCATACACTATATTTCCAAAAGTATGTGGACACCTGAACATCACACCCTTGTTGAACATCTCATTCCAAAACCATGGGCATTAATATGGAGTTGGACTCCCCTTTGCTTTTGTAACTGCCTCCACTCTTCTGGGAAGGCTTTTCAGTAGATTTTGGAACATGGGTGTGTGGATTTGCTTCTATTCAGCTGCAAGAGCATTAGTGAGGTTGGGCACTGATGTTTGGCTGAAGGCTTTCTAATTCACCCAAAGGTGTTTGATGGGGTGGAGGTCAGGGCTCTGTGCCAGCCAGACAAACTCTTCCCCACCAAACTCAGCAAACCATTTCTTTATGTGCCTTGCTTTGTGCACTGGAACAGTGTCATGCTGAAACAGGAAAGGGCCTTCCCCAAGCTGTTGCCACAAAGTTGAAGCGCACAATTCTCTTGAATGTCATTATATGCTGTAGCATTAAAATTTCCCTTCAGTGGAACTAAGGGGTCTAGCCCAAACCATGAAAAACAGCCCCAGACCATGATTCTTCCTCCTCTGTACTTTATAGTTGGCATTATTCAGGCTAGTACAGTTGGCACTATGCATTCCACCAAACCCAGATTCGTCAGTCAGACTGCCAGATAGAGAAGCGTGATTCATCACTCCAGAGAACGCGTTTCCACTGCTCCAGAGTCCAATGGTAGTCTATTTTACACCACTCCAGCCGAGGCTTGGCATTGCGCATGGTGATCTTAGGCTTGTGTACAGCTGCTAGGCCATGGAAACCCATTTCATGAAGCTCTTGACGATCAGGTCTTGTTCTGACGTTGTTTCCAGAGGTAGTTTGTAACTCTGTAGTGAGTATTGCAACCATGGAAAGATGATTTTTACACGCTACAAGCTTCAGCACCCCATTTTGTGAGCTTGTGTGGCCTACCGCTTCGCTGCTGAGCTGTTGTTGCTCCCATACCTTTCTGCTTCACTATACCAGCTCTTACAGTTGACTGGAACAGCTCTAGCAGGGCAGACATTTGATGAACCGATCTTGCCTCAGCCGGAGACTTGAAAAGGTGCTGTGCACCATTGTGAGTGAGCTTGAGCGTGGCTGGGTATATTAGGAATGTCTGGAGACCGCGATCACAGGTTACTACCAGCAGAGAAGAGAAGGCTCTGTGCCGCTGTGCTGTGTAATTGCTGAAGTCTGGATAAAAACTAATGACTATCCCGTTAAACTTCACTGGTGATTTCCTGGTGGCTTGCAAAATATGCTGTCGATCCGTGTACCCCAGCAGATTAATAATCAATGTTCTAAGACTGTCTGCTGTTTTTGATCAGCCGCCATAGAAATGGTGGGCCCTCATTACTTCTATAGTCAGCCAGAGAGGGAAATCACTCTTTGAGGGAATTGGTAAGAAAACCAACCAGGTCTGATCCTTCAGAATTCACCGGTAGGTTAACAATGCAAAGGTTGCATCACCTGCTCCTATCCTCCAGCTCCGCCATTTTAGCCTCAAGCTGATCCTGTTTGGCCTGGTGCAGCGAGGCAGCGGTTTTGGGCTAGTTTAACTTTGGCTTTCAAACCGGCAAATTCAGCCCGTAGCTCTTTCATGCCGAGTGAATATTGGGAGATTTCAGCTTGTATGGACCGGGTTTCGTCCTCGATCCGGGAGAGCTGTGTCTCAAAATATTGTCTGTGTTTTTCTAATACAGCCTCTACAATGGCTGCTAGCATGACACAGGATTCCTCATCATGTCCCTTTCTGGGTGAGTCTTGCCTGAAGGAGTCTTTGTTCTTGAAGAAATTGACATATTTTATATCTTGGTCAACAGCACCAATAAACTGAACTGGGAGTGAACAGTTAAGTTAGCCATTTGTAATGAAAACAGTTAAATGAAGAGGAGAGAGGGCAAGGAGCAAATCACTGGGCAGCCATCTTTCCAGTACGTCACGTGATTCTCCCCAACAGATTGATAAATAAAGAAAAAGAACACACAAAGAACTTGTGATGCATACCCACACTCCTCATATGAAATTAATTAGGTACCAGGATAATTAAAGGGATATTTCACAAGTAATTTTTTGGAGCTTACCCCATTGTATTTGGATAGCGTGAATACTAGCAACTAGCTGTCCCTGTTAACCGTTAACGGCATTGCCGTTCCTCCTGGTTGTCCAGCTCCCAGTTCACTCCCATTCATTTTCAGGACCTTTCTGAAAGTAATCTTTTTAAAACATAAACTAACTACGAGGGATAATAGATCAATAAAAGAAAGTACGACTGTCAAACAATCCCTGTCCCTGTTGTAATAGGTCACCGGTGAGAATTATCGCGCTCAGGCAGATAATTTCCTCTTTTACACTAACGTTTTCTTACGCTTATATTTGCTTTACCAAAACTCACTCACGGCCACCCATATGCATTCCATGACAGCAAATGTATTCCTTTTATTAAAAAGTTACACCAGTTCACCACTGTGCCATTTCTACTAACTATATTTCTTCACTTGGCTACCGTACAAAACCTTCTTATCGGCAAATGCCACATTTCTACATTCATGTTACCTCGCCCTGTTCTCTATCTAGCCACATAGAAACAATTACTACGTATGTACGTTCTGCAACTCCCCATTAAAACATTACATTTAAAATCATGACTCACTCATAATTATAACTACTAGTACTGAACATAACAAAAGCAGATTAGTGCAATAGATTTCACATGTTACTTAACTCTCCACTTCAACAAGTTAATGTTTTATCTCATAAAAAACACGTTTTCAACGTACAAAAATGCCAAGTTACTCACATGTCATGGAATGCATATGGGTGGCCGTGAGTGAGTTTTGGTAAAGCAAATATAAGCGTAAGAAAATGGAAATTATCTCCCTGAGGGCGAGGCGGGATTCAATTCTTCATCAACCGAAGGTTTACCAGTCTGTGACTTTGTTAGTGCAGCACCATGACATAGCTGTGCGATGCGTGAAATATCATTAGCAAACCTGTCCGTGGTTTTAAAGAAGAACACAGACCAGTAAGCACAGAAGAGCTCCCGTTGAATCCATATGGCTTTGCAATATTGTAGCCGGTTAATAACTGAACGTGCAGACGGTACGTCATAATGCAGTGTATACGTTCGGTGAACGGCGGGTAGATATGGTGCAAAAGCAATAATTGAGAAGTAGTAGACAATTATTAGTGAGGGTAAAAGCAGGTTGAAAAAACATGTTTCTAGCTGGGCTTGAACCAAGAACCTCACGTTCCCAAGACTGAGACCTTGCCCACTAGGCCACAGACAGGCTAGTAGTTCAAGCTGGAAATGTTTCAGAGTAAAAATGTATGGGTATGTTGTGTGTGTATGCACGTTTTTGATTGGGTCGTGTAGGTGAAGATTTGGCTGGTGTCGGTAAAATGTACAATGGAGAGACGTTGTTAGTGGGATTGGCGGCAGGAACAATAAGAATGAGAAGAAGAAGAAAGAGAAGAAGAAGAAGGAGAAAACGCAAAATCCCCTTCGTTTGGGGCTTTATTGTGTGGACATGTGAAGTTATTTATGAAATCTGTCTGTTGAAATGGGGTCAGAATGTACAGAATTTGATGTTTTTAAGGGCTGAGTGTCTGTGGCTGTTATGGTTATTTCTGTGGGAAACCCTGAAAAGTGCCAAACTCTCGGTGCTGTATAGCTATGGGGCATGCCCCCGCCAAGGCGTAACTTGGCGGGATGGCATACCTGCCATCCCAATTTAGCATCTTGTTTGATGTCTTTTGTTTTGCAACTTAGAAGTAGACCTGATACAGAGTTTGTTTTGGTTTGTCAGTTGATTCTACCAGGTTACTGTCGACTGACCTATCAATGATTCAATTCATAATTGTCATTTTCAATAATACTTGTTAAATTAAATCACATGAAATATATTTTATATGTAGGTTAAGTGAGGGGTTTTAGCACGCAATACCACTTGTGTTCAGTATTCGGAGTGCTGAACATTTTAACAAGGGAATTGACCGAAGCACTATATTCAGAAAATAAACATATTTTTACCTAATTGTTGCTTGCCCGACAGTGCCTCCTGGAGTTTTAAATACACTGCTGTCTGAGCTTTAATCTCAATATAAACTGCCGCTGGGTCCGTACAGCCTGCTCACTGCTTATTCCTGTATTTTAATGTATAAACACAATGTGCAGATGTTCCTTTGTCATACAGTACTGCACTGTTGTCCTGCTCTCCCTGGGAGTATCGGGGTGCCCCCACTCCCTGCCCACTGATCCCTTAGCAGTGTGCAGCACCAGGGGTTCCTGAGACGGCCTCAACTGATCCCTTAGGAGTGTGCCCATAGTGATGGATGACAATGGGATTTTACATTTGTGCAACCTCATATTTGTACCCCAGTGAAACAGGAAATGGTGAAAGGCAGCAATACAGTTCCGGGGGACTGAGATCAATTTTTTTTAGTAAAATTTCTTTAGATACCACTTTGTTTCCGTTTTATTTTAAATATTCATTAGGGGTGCTAATAATTTTGACCCCAATGTTTTTTATAAGAATTATGTTTAATTGAAGTGAAAGTAAGCAGGTTCTACAAATGTTTGAGCAGAAAATTAAAATCATTATGTTAAAATATTTCTTTTATACAATCATTTATGCTCATTTTAATGAAGAGTGCCAATAATTCTTCTTTACTTGAATATATTAACTCTTCTTTGTAGACTGAACAACTGCAAACTCACAAAGAAGTCCTGTGATATTGTGGCCTCAGCTCTCCAGTCATCAAACCCACCTTTGACAGATCTGGGACCTCAGCTACAATGACCTGGGAGATTCAGGAGTGGAACTGCTCTGTGCTGGACTGAGGAGTCCAAACTGTAAACTACAGAGACTGGGGTGAGTAGTGCTGTGTATTGTGCGATCTAAATAGTATTTGTGATTATGGTTCTATTAAGTGAAATATTAAAAAGCTCTTCTCTCTCTTTTTACTCCTCTGTCCACCAACATTCTTTCTTTGCCCATATATACCTTACTTCTCTATCACAACAAGCATATGAAAGCAGGATAAAACCTTATGAGGATTGCCAGGTTTGTGGTTCCTGAGCAGAATGTAAGGTTTCAGTGGAGTCTGTAGTATCAGGTCACAGGTGATGACTGGATGCTGAGTGTCTGATTGACATGGTAAAAGATTGACCGCTTGTATAGTAAAATGTTTCAGGTCTGTCAAACATTGCAGTCTACATCCATCTCCATTATTCACTACCTGCTATGAACTCTAATGAAATCCATACATTTACCCCAGTCTCTTTCACACACTGACATTTGATGAAGGTGAGTTTTACTCCTTCATCACACACCTGTGTGTGCTGCAGGATTGTGGTGTTTCTGAAAGAATTGTGAATAAAATGGTATTTTATTCTGCTGGTAAAGCCGGGCATTAACTATTGGCTGATAGGCTATGTGTGTACACGTTGGTGGGAGAGTGTCCATCTGAACAACATGTGAGCTGCTGTTTAGATGCAGTGTTACATCGTTTAGTTTAGTCACTCTTCTGTGGTTCCAGTCCCAAGTAATAGTCTGGATATTATACCACTGTAAGCAGACATGTTGTGTGGAATAGCCTGATTCAGAGATCAATGTTCTGGCTCTAGCTCCTATCATCTAAAGGATAACATCATTTCCAGGAGTATTTCTTAGATAAGTATTCTAATTCTTTCAAATGTCCCGACTTATTAAATGTTTTGTGCAGTTTATATTACTCCACAAGGTCTACCAAACTTAATATATCAGGCTTTCATTATCATTATTATCATCATTGTTACAATAATAATTAAATGCAACGCAATAATTATATTTTCTGTGCAATGTGTGGAATTTTCAAAAGACACCACGTTTTTAAAAATCTAGTGTCTACCAGCAGTAAAAGTGAGTGGCAATAATCAGTTGTGGTGTTCTCGTACAGCCACTAGATGGCGATGCAGTGTAATTCCAGTTGATGCCGTAGTTCAGTGGTACTCACTAATTTTCTTAGGAGAGCCACTTATAAGTAAGACCATTACTCCAAGAGCCACAGAGATTGCAGATGTAACTCAGGTGTTTTTTTTAAAATCATCACTCTCAAGATATTTACCATCTTTGTGTATGTTTAAAAAAAAACAGTACCATGCTTTCCATCCTTACATCTCTTTTTATTCTCAATTCATAATTACATTGCATTATTAAAAGGTATAATACTTGTGTGTGAGTGTGTAAGGATGGGAGTGGAACTCATCTTATGTATGTACATATGCAATTATACATAAGCATTATCAACATGAAATAAAAAAAAGTTCACAAAAATGTATATGTTGGCCTACTAATAGAGATGATATTTGTATCAATATGTTGAGGCTCTCATGTGTTTTAGCTGTTCCTTGACTTTCTCCATGCAAAAACTTGTAGTTAGTGTTGCAATCCTAGTCAAACAATCAAGATGCACATCGGTAAGCCTACTTCTATCTTTTTCTTTTGACAATGCTCATTATAGATAATGTTGCCTCACATGAGTAAGTGCTCACAAAATGGCTCATTACCTTCTGCACACAGAGCTTTACATGTGGATAATCTGAGGCTGGGACCATGCTCCAGAAATGAGCAACGCCTGATCTGAGCTCAGTTTTCAGTACATCATTGACCTGCAGCTCAAGAATCTCACTCTGTATTACAGCAAGGTCTGGACAAAGGTTTTTCAGAGCAGGTGTAAGGCTTGACAATGGCACATTAAAAGGTTTCTCAATGAAATTGAAAAGCTCCCTATACCCCACAACATCTTGAAATCTCCTTTCAAATTAATTTCTTATTTCCTCCCATATGCCTACAAATTCATCATAGTCAAAATGTTGCAGTAGATCAGGGTTAGCAGTTGTGCAGGTTCTTAGATTGGGAAAGTGAAGACATTCTCTGTCAGGTATGAAGAGAGTGGTGATCTTGTGCTGGAAAGCAGTGACTGCTCTTAGCATGTTACCTGGGTGCTTCCCTTTTCCTTGGAGTTGGAGGTTAAGGGAATTCAGCTGGGATGTGATGTCAGTGAGGAGTGTCAGCTGTAATATCCAGTGTGGGTCCTCAAGCTTTGGCTCAGCCCTCCCCTTGCTTGCAAGAAAATCAGAGATGTGAGGAAGTTGAGTACAGAATCGTTCAAGCACCCGGCCACGCGATAGCATCTCACTTCGTTGTGCATCACCAGATCCCCGTACTCTGCCTCGTATTCCTCCAGAAGTGCACGGAATTCCCAGTGATTAAATGCCCTGGCCTCGATAAAGTTGATGACTCGCACAACGAGCTGCATCACATTCTTCAGCTCTTGGTTTTTATGTTTTGACACCAGTGCCTCCTGATGAATTATACAATGAAAGGAAACAAACTTGGGAATGCTGTCTTCCATCAGTCCGATAAGTCCCTTCTCTTCTTCCCTCTCATGCTTGGAGCTCCGTCGGTGCACACCGACACAAGTTTCAACCAGTCGATTTGACTCTCTGCAAAAAAGTTCATGAGTGCTTGAAAATCGTCCTCCACTCTGGTCTGTCCCTGAAGTGGTAACATATAACAGCTCCTCCCAAAATTCGTCCTTTTGAATAAAGCGACCCCACACACACACAATTGCGCCATGTCGCTTATATCCCTGCTCTCATCAAGTGCAATGCTGTAACATGGTATCGCTGCAAGATCTGCAATTTGCTATTCCTGGATATCTTTCCCAATAAACTCGATCCTCCTCATTTAATGTCGAATCTGAAAGCTGCAGTGCATGTATTTGCTTTATTATTATTATTATTATTATTATTATTATTATTATTATTATTATTATTATTATTATTATTATTATTATGCACGGTACATTATCTCAGCTGAGGTCAAAAAGCATTGTTTAACAATTTCAGCGTCCGTGAAAGCCTTTTTATGCCTAGCTAAAATCCATGCGATCTCCTAAGTGGCCTCGGTCGATTTCTCGGCAACAGAGACTGATCTCACCATCATTTTTTGCTGCTCAGTCAGAGTCTGTGTCAACTGTTTAATTTTATTAGTCCTCGGGTTGCTACCTGGCGGGTACAACATGTTGTACTTGGCGTGAAAAGCACTGAAGTGGCGTTCAAGGTTAGACTGTTTACAATTGGCACTAGTCTTCTGGCAAATTAGGCAGAATGGAATTGATTCATATTGCACAAAGAAAAACTCATCAGTCCATGTATCCTGAAAATTTTCGGTGTTCGTCCTGAATTGACCGCACCTTTTTCTTTGCTGGTGGCAGCATTGGTGTCTTGGGCTTCTCGGCCAAACTGATCTGCATTTTCCCCCATTCTTTCCTCACGTTGCTCTTTCTCCTCGGGCCTGTTTCTAACTCCGTCACCGTCAGCTAATGATGAATCACTTTTCTCGTTCTGCTTTTTTCTAATCATAAATCTGTCCATTTTGAGTGGGCAGAGGCCAAGACAATATTTGATATAACCTTATATCAAACGGCATTATGGAATATCGAATTTAGGCTTACGTGCTAAACTTGCAAAAATGCAAAGCTACACACATAGGCTATACGACTACCCCATGATCCCTCGCTGTTACGTAGCCTACGTTCTTTGACGTATCTTCAGTATGCTGCCATCTGCTGGATAATTCATTTCAATGTGCTAAAACAGGACATACATGGAACATATAGAAGTAAGTTATAGCTATATTCTTATTGTTATCAGTATATATATTATATATGAGCCGCAAAACAAAGTCTCACGAGCCGCGTAATGAGTAACAATGTGCTACGGGATTAAGGTAGAAGGGTACAAGTGATAAGTGATCCTAGATTGGGAGTGCCCTGCAGAGAGTGCCCTGGGAGTGGTGGCAGTGTAGCACAGTGGGTAAGGAACTGGGCTTGTAACCGAAAGGTCGCAGGTTCGATTCCTGGGTAGGACACTGCCGTTGTACCTATGTACTTAACCTGAATTGCTTCAGTACATATCCAGCTGTATAAATGGGTACAATGTAAAATGCTATGTGTAAGTCGATCTGGATAAGAGCGTCTGCTGAATGCCTGTAATGTGATGTAATGAGTAGTGGTAGTTAGTCCAGGTACAGACTGAAGAGATGCGTTTTCAGACTACGGCAGAAGATGGGCAATGACTGAGTGGTTCGTAGAGGAACAGGGAGTTCATTCCAATACTGGGGAGCTAGTGTGGAGAATAATAGTATAATATATTAACTCTTCTTTGCAGACTGAACAACTGTGAATTCACACAGAAGTGCTGTAATATTGTGGCCTCAGCTCTCCATTCATCAAACTCACCCCTGAGATATCTGAACCTCAGCTACAATAACCTGGGAGATTCAGGAGTGGAACTGCTCTGTGCTGGACTGAGGAGTCCAAACTGTAAACTACAGAGACTGGGGTGAGTAGTGCTGTGTATTGTGCGATCTAAATAGTATTTGTGATTATGGTTCTATTAAGTGAAATATTAAAAAGCTCTTCTCTCTCTTTTTACTCCTCTGTCCACCAACATTCTTTCTTTGCCCATATATACCTTACTTCTCTATCACAACAAGCATATGAAAGCAGGATAAAACCTTATGAGGATTGCCAGGTTTGTGGTTCCTGAGCAGAATGTAAGGTTTCAGTGGAGTCTGTAGTATCAGGTCACAGGTGATGACTGGATGCTGAGTGTCTGATTGACATGGTAAAAGATTGACCGCTTGTATAGTAAAATGTTTCAGGTCTGTCAAACATTGCAGTCTACATCCATCTCCATTATTCACTACCTGCTATGAACTCTAATGAAATCCATATATTTACCCCAGTCTCTTTCACACACTGACATTTTGATGAAGGTGAGCTTTACTCCTTCATCACACACCTGTGTGTGCTGCAGGATTGTGGTGTTTCTGAAAGGATTGTGAATAAAATGGTATTTTATTCTGCTGGTAAAGCCGGGCATTAACTATTGGCCAATAGGCTATGTGTGTACACGTTGGTGGGAGAGTGTCCATCTGAACAACATGTGATCTGCTGTTTAGATGCAGTGTTACATCGTTTAGTTTAGTCACTCTTCTGTGATTCCAGTCCCAAGTAATAGTCTGGATATTATACCTTTGTAAGCAGACATGTTGTGTGGAATATCCTGATTCAGAGATCAATGTTCTGGCTCTAGCTCCTATCATCTAAAGGATAACATCATTTCCAGGAGTATTTCTTAGATAAGTATTCTAATTCTTTCAAATGTCCCAACTTATTAAATGTTTTGTGCAGTTTATATTACTCCACAAGGTCTACCAAACTTTATATATCAGGCTTTCATTATCATTATTATCATCATTGTTACAATAATAATTAAATGCAACGCAATAATTATATTTTCTGTGCAATGTGTGGAATTTTCAAAAGACACCACGTTTTTAAAAATCTAGTGTCTACCAGCAGTAAAAGTGAGTGGCAATTATCAGTTGTGGTGTTCTCGTACAGCCACTAGATGGCGATGCAGTGTAATTCCAGTTGATGCCGTAGTTCAGTGGTACTCACTAATTTTCTTAGGAGAGCCACTTATAAGTAAGACCATTACTCCAAGAGCCACAGAGATTGCAGATATAACTCAGGTGTTTTTTTTAAAATCATCACTCTCAAGATATTTACCATCTTTGTGTATGCTTAAAAAAATACAGTACCATGCTTTCCATCCTTACATCTCTTTTTATTCTCAATTCATAATTACATTGCATTATTAAAAGGTATAATACTTGTGTGTGAGTGTGTAAGGATGGGAGTGGAACTCATCTTATGTATGTACATATGCAATTATACATAAGCATTATCAACATGAAATAAAAAAAAGTTCACAAAAATGTATATGTTGGCCTACTAATAGAGATGATATTTGTATCAATATGTTGAGGCTCTCATGTGTTTTAGCTGTTCCTTGACTTTCTCCATGCAAAACTTGTAGTTAGTGGTTGCAATCCTAGTCAAACAATCAAGATGCACATCGGTAAGCCTACTTCTATCTTTTCTTTTGACAATGCTCATTATAGATAATGTTGCCTCACATGAGTAAGTGCTCACAAAATGGCTCATTACCTTCTGCACACAGAGCTTTACATGTGGATAATCTGAGGCTGGGACCATGCTCCAGAAATGAGCAACGCCTGATCTGAGCTCAGTTTTCAGTACATCATTGACCTGCAGCTCAAGAATCTCACTCTGTATTACAGCAAGGTCTGGACAAAGGTTTTTCAGAGCAGGTGTAAGGCTTGACAATGGCACATTAAAAGGTTTCTCAATGAAATTGAAAAGCTCCCTATACCCCACAACATCTTGAAATCTCCTTTCAAATTAATTTCTTATTTCCTCCCATATGCCTACAAATTCATCATAGTCAAAATGTTGCAGTAGATCAGGGTTAGCAGTTGTGCAGGTTCTTAGATTGGGAAAGTGAAGACATTCTCTGTCAGGTATGAAGAGAGTGGTGATCTTGTGCTGGAAAGCAGTGACTGCTCTTAGCATGTTACCTGGGTGCTTCCCTTTTCCTTGGAGTTGGAGGTTAAGGGAATTCAGCTGGGATGTGATGTCAGTGAGGAGTGTCAGCTGTAATATCCAGTGTGGGTCCTCAAGCTTTGGCTCAGCCCTCCCCTTGCTTGCAAGAAAATCAGAGATGTGAGGAAGTTGAGTACAGAATCGTTCAAGCACCCGGCCACGCGATAGCATCTCACTTCGTTGTGCATCACCAGATCCCCGTACTCTGCCTCGTATTCCTCCAGAAGTGCACGGAATTCCCAGTGATTAAATGCCCTGGCCTCGATAAAGTTGATGACTCGCACAACGAGCTGCATCACATTCTTCAGCTCTTGGTTTTTATGTTTTGACACCAGTGCCTCCTGATGAATTATACAATGAAAGGAAACAAACTTGGGAATGCTGTCTTCCATCAGTCCGATAAGTCCCTTCTCTTCTTCCCTCTCATGCTTGGAGCTCCGTCGGTGCACACCGACACAAGTTTCAACCAGTCGATTTGACTCTGCAAAAAAGTTCATGAGTGCTTGAAAATCGTCCTCCATTCTGGTCTGTCCCTGAAGTGGTAACATATAACAGCTCCTCCCAAAATTCGTCCTTTTGAATAAAGCGACCCCACACACACACAATTGCGCCATGTCGCTTATATCCCTGCTCTCATCAAGTGCAATGCTGTAACATGGTATCGCTGCAAGATCTGCAATTTGCTATTCCTGGATATCTTTCCCAATAAACTCGATCCTCCTCATTTAATGTCGAATCTGAAAGCTGCAGTGCATGTATTTGCTTTATTATTATTATTATTATTATTATTATTATTATTATTATTATTATTATTATTATTATTATTATTATTATTATGCACGGTACATTATCTCAGCTGAGGTCAAAAAGCATTGTTTAACAATTTCAGCGTCCGTGAAAGCCTTTTTATGCCTAGCTAAAATCCATGCGATCTCCTAAGTGGCCTCGGTCGATTTCTCGGCAACAGAGACTGATCTCACCATCATTTTTTGCTGCTCAGTCAGAGTCTGTGATAACTGTTTAATTTTATTAGTCCTCAGGTTGCTACCTGGCGGGTACAACATGTTGTACTTGGCGTGAAAAGCACTGAAGTGGCGTTCAAGGTTAGACCGTTTACAATTGGCACTAGTCTTCTGGCAAATTAGGCAGAATGGAATTGATTCATATTGCACAAAGAAAAACTCATCAGTCCATGTATCCTGAAATTTTCGGTGTTCGTCCTGAATTGACCGCACCTTTTTCTTTGCTGGTGCAGCATTGGTGTCTTGGGCTTCTCGGCCAAACTGATCTGCATTTTCCCCCATTCTTTCCTCACGTTGCTCTTTCTCCTCGAGCCTGTTTCTAACTCCGTCACCGTCAGCTAATGATGAATCACTTTTCTCGTTCTGCTTTTTTCTAATCATAAATCTGTCCATTTTGAGTGGGCAGAGGCCGAGACAATATTTGATATAACCTTATATCAAACGGCATTATGGAATATCGAATTTAGGCTTACGTGCTAAACTTGCAAAATGCAAAGCTACACACATAGGCTATACGACTACCCATGATCCCTCGCTGTTACGTAGCCTACGTTCTTTGACGTATCTTCAGTATGCTGCCATCTGCTGGATAATTCATTTCAATGTGCTAAAACAGGACATACATGGAACATATAGAAGTAAGTTATAGCTATATTCTTATTGTTATCAGTATATATATTATATATGAGCCGCAAAACAAAGTCTCACGAGCCGCGTAATGAGTAACAATGTGCTACGGGATTAAGGTAGAAGGGTACAAGTGATAAGTGATCCTAGATTGGGAGTGCCCTGCAGAGAGTGCCCTGGGAGTGGTGGCAGTGTAGCACAGTGAGTAAGGAACTGGGCTTGTAACCGAAAGGTCGCAGGTTCGATTCCTGGGTAGGACACTGCCGTTGTACCTGTGTACTTAACCTGAATTGCTTCAGTACATATCCAGCTGTATAAATGGATACAATGTAAAATGCTATGTGTAAGTCGATCTGGATAAGAGCGTCTGCTGAATGCCTGTAATGTGATGTAATGAGTAGTGGTAGTTAGTCCAGGTACAGACTGAAGAGATGCGTTTTCAGACTACGGCAGAAGATGGGCAATGACTGAGTGGTTCGTAGAGGAACAGGGAGTTCATTCCAATACTGGGGAGCTAGTGTGGAGAAGATCTGTGGTAGGGAGAACCATTCACCACGAGGGAGTACAAGTCACCCTGCTGCCGCAGAGTGGAGTGGTCAAGCTGCCGTGTAGGCTTGATTCGTGTCCTATAGGTAGATGGGAGCTGTTCTTTTGGCTGCAGTGCAGGCAAGGGTCAGGACTTTGAACCTGATCCTGGCGGCGATCAGTAGCCAGTGGAGTGACCTCAGCAGGGGAGTGATGTGAGAGAACATAGGAAGGTTGAAGATAAACAGCATTCTGAATCATCGATAGTGGCTGTATGACATAAGCTGCTGGGCTTGCAAGGAGGGAGTTGCAGTAATCAAGACGTGAGGTCACCATAGCCTGGACAAGTAGCTGGGTGGAGTGCATAGTCAGGTATGGTCAAATCATCCTGATGTTATACAGGAGAAATCTGCAGGACTATGATGTTGCCTTGACGTGCTCCTTGAGGTCCTGCTGGTCATCCAGGACTACCCCCAGGCTCTTTGCGGAGTGAGAGGCAGTCACTGTGGTGCCTGCAGTAGAGAGGTCTTGTGATGGATGAACAGCAGCTCAGTCTTTTTGAGGCTGAGCTTCAGGTGATGGCTGGCCAACCAAGTTGAGAGGTCAGCCAGGTTGGAAGATATTCTCTCATTAACTGTAATGGAACAGGGAGGGAAAGAGAAGAGTTGTGTATCATCAGCATAGCAGTGATAAGAGAAGCCATGTAAATGAATGACCGAACCAAGAGATTTGGTGTAAATGGAGAACAGCAGAGGCCCCAGTACAGATCCCTGTGGGCCTCCTGTGAAATGGGGATGAGGTGCAGAGACAGACCCCATCCAGGTGATCTGGTAGGACCTATCTGAAAGATAGGAAGCAAACCAAGACAGGGCAGTTGCAGAAATGGCTATCTCAGCCAAGGTGGAGATGAGTAGTTTGTGGTCAACCATGTCGAATGCTTCAGACAGTTCTAGTAGGATCAGGCAGTGGCAAGTGCCTCCGTCACAGCCAGGAGGGCAGTCTCTGTTGAGTGCTCGGAACAAAAGCCAGACTGGTAAAGGTCAAACAGGTTAACCAGCATTTATTACAGTAAAGAGGACAAAGTTATTACATGAAGGACAAAGTTATTAGATTAACCATTTTTATTATATTAACCGTTGTTACAGTTGTTCATGTGGCTCTGGTTTGTTTGCTTTTTACCTTAAATAAGGTATAGCCCTGTATTCAAATGTGACATCAATCCATATTTGCTGGAAAAATAAGCTAAAATTCCCTGTTTTGCATGAGGGTGCAGCCATGCTGCCTACCCTCCCTTCCAAGAACATTAAAGGAAACGTCCTTTACACCACTCTGATACCCTGATCTAGGCAGGCGACCTATGGGTCCCACCTCCTGTCTCGGAAAAAACAAACCAGAAGACAAAGGTATTTACGAGGCCAGAGGCCCATCGTAGCTACAGAACAAATAAAGATCCGGTTCCGTTTGATCTTAAGTTTAAAGGTAATTTGTGGCATTCAATTGAAATCATTGATTGAAAAATCTTTCTGTCTATGTTAGAAGAAGAAGTAAACTTCCATGCTTTTTATAGGTTTACAATAGCTGGACGGAATTACCTCTTATACTACCTATTATATTTCTGTCATGACTATTTAGCCCTGCTTTCAACAACATAAGGTCACTTTAATGTAATAAGTACACTGTCAGCTTTTAGATAGGCGAGTCCTTGTCATAAATGAGCCTGCCCCCCTCCCCCCTCCTTTTGGTTGTGCATTTTAGCTAATTTCCTTTGTCTCTGTGGCACTGGAAGAGGGGAATACTTTGATAAGGTCTGGCTCTTCAGTCTCTCTCTCTTTTCTGGTAATCTCAAATCAGAATATTGTTTAATTTCTTCTGTTTTGTACCTTAGATGTAGTGAGCCTACATTCAATAAGTGCATAATTTCAAGAGTGCATCATTTCAATTCACTATTTTAATTGACTCCTTATTTAATAAAATTATTTAGTCTTCTGACCTGATACAGAATTTGTTTTGGCTTGTCACTTGATTCCACCAGGTTACTGTCAATTGACCTATCAAAGAATTTGTCTATTTAATTTATAAATGTCATTTTCAATAATAATTGTTAAATTAAGTCATGTAAAGTACATTTTATATGTAGGTTAAGGGAGAGGTTCTTGCACGCAATACCACTTGTGTTCAAGGGCATTGACTGAAAATACTGGTTCGAGGGTGGCATGGTGGTGCAGTTGGTAGCACTGTCACCTCACAGCAAGAAGATTCTGGGTTTAAATCCGGTGTCACACACCATGACTACCCTAATAGGGACAGAAGAGCTGGACACAGGGAGATGTGTAAATTCCAGATATCTCCAGCATTTTATTGGGATAGAGAGAGAGACTGTAATCACAAACAAAAAACCTTTGCCTGTCACCCTCACAGGATCTGGGCAAAAACAATAAACTAAAATAACAAAGACAAAATAAATGAAATTATACGAGCGCTTTTCAGCCTTTTCTCTGGTCTGTACGTGCTCTCTCTCACCGTCGTGGGGGATCCCGGTCTCAGACGCCTACTGTGGAAAGAAGCACACTTCTAAATCCTGGACTGATTCGTAATATCATTCAGGTGTGTGCCTGCTTAACCAGTAGGTGTGGTCCTCTAATTGCCCTGAATTCCTCCCGCAAACCGAGCCCTGCCACATCCGGCCTGAGCCTTTCTGTGTGGAGAATGGCCTTTATTTTGCATGTTCTCCCCGTGTCCACGTGGGTTTCCTCCGGGTACTCCGGTTTCCTCCTACAGTCCAAAGACATGCAGATAGGCTAATTGAAGACAGTAAAGTGCCCATAGGTATGAGTGTGTGAGTACATGGTGTGTGTGTCCTGCGATAGATTGGCAGCCTGTCCGGCCCAATGCACACTGGGATAGGCTCCAGCACCCCTCGCGACCCTGCCCAGGATAAGCGAGTATAGATAATCGATGGATGATGGATGGATGTCGGTTGTCCAACAGTGCTTCCTGGAGTTTTACATCCAATATTGAAATGGAGTGATCTTTGTCTGCAACATGTTACACGTGCATGTAAATACACTGCTGTCTGAGTTTTAATCACAATATAGACCGCTTGGGTCCGTACAGCCTGCTCACTGTTTATTCCTGTATTTTAATGTATAAACGTGTAGATGTTCCTCTGTCATACAGTACTGCACTGCTGCCCTACTCTCCCTGGGAGTATCGGGGCTCCCCCACTCCCTGCCCACTGATCCCTTAGCAGTGTGCAGCACCAGGGGGTCCTGAGACGGCCTCAGCACAGGGGCTCAGCTGATCCCTTAGCCCATAGTGATGGATGACAAAGGGATTTTACATTTATGCAACCTCATATTTGTACCCCAGTTAAACAGGAAATGTCTGCCACCTGGGTGTGATTAGGATCAGTGTGAAGGTCTACTCTCTCACTCTGGCTGGAGTGAGAGAGATGGGAGTGAGGGGGGCAAATGCCTGTGAAGAGATCTGCAGCTGCACAGCAAAATCTCTGCCATAGCATTTACACAGTCTGGGGATGGAGACACCATTCCAGATACAGTGGGTTTCTCCTTGTCAGCAGATCAGCGCTCATGTTCAGAATTCCTTGAACATCAATCAATCAATCAAATTTTATTTGTATAGCGTATTTCACAGCAATTGTCACAATACGCTTCACAGACAACCCTGGCCTAGACCCCCACAGGAGCCAACCTTAAAGCAACATGGGTCACGCGTAACCACAGAAAGTGATGGCTGTTCCAGACCAACAGTCTGTGGGCTAGACCATGGAACTGGAGGGAGCGCATGCCACCTTGGTGATTGACATCCGCAGTCATTATCACAGCGTACCAGCACATGATGTTGCCTTAGACGGGGAAGAAAATATCTGAGAGCTGTCCATATAGTTAATAGCTAAAAGAAAATTGATTCACCATGTAACCCTCCTGAGACCCCCCACCCCAGAGAGGGATGTGTCTGTCCTTTTTTCCCGTATGAAAACGATCCTGAGATGGGTTCCCTGAGTGTAAAAGTCTGTGTTTTCCCAGTGACGCGGAGTTGCAGAGCGCTTGTGTGTCACCGTGAGACGTGCACAGGGCTGAGGTGGAGGGATGAAATCCACCTCATAAAGCCCCTCATTCTTAACAGCACCAGTGGCAAAACCTGAGAGACTGACACCATCAGCCCCTGTAGTCTTAGGCATGTGTGATACTGCACTATTGAGCCCGGTTTGAACTGAGAGAGACATACTCTGAGAGATAAAATGCAGTCTGCTGATAGACAAGTTCACGTGGATACAGAGTATAAATCCACTCCCAAGAACATTTCACTCCGGGATGGGGAGAGATTGCTCTTGGGGAGGTTTACTCTGAAACCAATGTGCCAGATGTGTCAGAACTCACTGAGTGTCCTGCACAACTCTGGGTTTTGAATTGGCAATAATCAGCCTATCGTCTGTGTAAGTCAGTATTCTGATCCTCATTAGTCTCAGTGGAGCCAGACCCACCTCTACACAAATACAGAACACCCGTGGACTCAGGGAAAGGCCGAAGAGTAGAACTGTGTATTTGTAGCAAACACCGCGATGGGCGAAGCGGAGGAATTTTGTGTGAGGGGGATAAATGCCTACGTGGAAGAAGGCATCTTTCTGATTTACTGATGTGAAATAGTGATGTTAAGTTAATCAATTAACTGTTAATTCTTAACAAGAATGTTTATTGATGAATTTCTATAGATTAAACAGTTAATTTTCAATGAACCATTTCAATGTATAACCTAATGTTGGTGATTAGATTTCAAATTAGAGACGTTTCTAAAATGTTAAATTAGAGAGTCACGGTTCCCTTGACTGGCAGCGTTAGTGAAACGTTATTGGTCCATTCCTAGAACATCAGTGCCATCTGAGCACGTCTTCTCAGCTGCTGGTCTCACCTTCAGCAGACTGCACACCAGACTGACCCCAAAGCACACAGACATGCTCATACTCCTTAACAAAAATGCTTAAGTATTAAGCTAAGCATATTATTAAGTTAATCAATTAACTGTTAATTCTTAATAAGAATGTTTATTGATGAATTTCTATAGATTAAACAGTTGAATTTCAATAAACCATTTAAATGAATAACCTAATGTTGTTGATTAGATTTCAAATTAAAGAGACATTTCTAAAATGTTAAATTAGAGAGTCATGGGAGTGCTCTCGTCTTTGAGAGTAAATGACTCTGTTGAAATGGGGGTTTCACTCTGAACTGGAGTCTGTAGCCCTTGGCTATAGTAGCGCTGCAGTGTTCTATGTGCTCTTCCAGGAGGGCAGTAGCGTCCTTTCGCATTGGACATGCTACTGTCTGTCAGAGCCACACTTGGTGCAACTGGATGCTTCTATGGAGGTCTGGACCGGATGTTGTTCCCTAGAGTTGGCTTTCAAACACAAGATGACGAAAGAGAAGTTTATTTATGGCACCATTGCAGTGATTTGTTCGAGCAGAGATGCACACTTCAGTCATTGTATAAGTAAGCCACGTACTTTGGATGCGCTGTAAGAGAAAGAGCACTTTGACTAAATATATGACTAAATATGTGAGTTGGCAATAACCATGAATAGAAAGCTTTAACAGTGTTAAGAGGCAATCATTTTATTTACCAGACATGGCAAGATGGACTGGACACTATGCTATAAGAGAGGAAAGGACATGCACCTGAAGAGATTGTAAGATAAAGAAGCGGAACACAAAGAAATTGTGATGCATACCAAAAATGCTTTTTAAGAAAGGACTTTGGATAATGAAGTAAATTGTTTGAGCTTCCCTTAAATGCTATCCAGAGAACATCTCCCACAATCCACACTAGTTTACATTTGACAAAATAGAGTCTGACCTGACCAAAACTCTAGTACCTACCGCCATCCCGAGGAGACCACTCCCCCCCCCCTACAGGGACAGGAGTGCTGCATGGTAATTATACTGACAGTAAATGAGGGGCATTATACTACTGGTGTGCCCTAATGATTGGATATATCATTCCTGTATGTATTGCATGTCCTCCTGCAAGGGTTTACAGTGATGGTCCTTCTAAGGACTGTTTTATACTTCTGTGTAGTCTGCATAGTTTGAGTGATTTGCATTGTGTGCTACATTTGCAAATCATTTATATGGCATGTTGTACAGGTACAGGTTGTGATTTTCCACCCACTTACAGATACCTGCAATTCCATATCTTTCATATCCTTTAATAAACTTGTATCACACCCATACTGTATGCTATGGGAACAAGGCACAGACGAGGCAGACAGTGCTGGCAACATGCCTGTTGAGGACTTTTATTGTGACAGCGGTATCACAATGAATGAAGACAGGGGAAAAGTGAAACACGAAAGATGAGGTGAAAGACTACTCAAAGAGAGAGATCAGGCTACTCAAATGTTGGGGAAAGAAAAAGTGCTAGGGAAGTGCAGGTGGGTCCAAAATTCAGGCCACAAGGAGGGGCACGTCCGAGTCTGCCACAAAAAAAAAAAAAAAAAACAGAATCAGAGACTCTGTTAGTCGCTCAGTGAGGGGAAAGCCAGCACAACCCTATAGTGAGACCGTGAGGCCTATATAGGGCCAGCAGCTACTCAGGCAAAGGGGAAAGTGGTGTGGAAAAAGCACTGGTATGCTGCCGGTGGCCTGACTGTATCTCAGGTCCAGGTCTGATTGTGGAGTGGAGGAGCTGAAACTCAGCCCTGTCCCTCCGGCGCTGTCCAGGTCTGAGTGCGGAGTGGAGGTGCTGAAACTCAGCCCTGTCCCTCCGGCGCTGTCCAGGTCTGAGTGCGGAGTGGAGGTGCTGAAACTCAGCCCTGTCCCTCCGGCGCTGAGTGGTGGCTTATGTTAGGGAGGTGCGGGGCTCCAGAGGCCCACACCACAATACTTATATATGAGCATGTGCATTACTTCCTGTTACAGTGAATCTGCCTTTAGCTGTGTGTTAGTTTGCAGTGCTGTGGGAGGTTTGTCACAGATAACCAAAAGGAAATAATCAAAGTCACTGTCCACTCTGAAAAATGTGTGTTGCCTTTTACATTTTTACTTTTGGTGGTGGCCAAACATCCTACAGCACAGAAAACTAACTCGCGCTCCACTCTGGAAGATGGCAGCTGCACGTCTAGTATGGGATGGGAGGGTTAAGCCCAGAGAACAGATTATATAAAGGTAGATGAGCCCATTGCCCCAATTCAGAGAACTTACAGTATAGGAAAAGGGGACATTTGGGTCAGTATTACATCTGTAGAACAGTCAGAGTTCAGTCCAGCAGGATGTTTAATTTTCAGGTCCAAAATACTGCAGTTGGAGAGTGTAGAACAGACATCTTCCTCAGAGCATCATCAACCTTAAAATCCCCAACTTCACTCTTCATCGCTGAACACTGTCATTGGCACATTTCCCATATTAGATACATGCTTCATGTATACCTAATATAATAATACTAATAATAATATATTAACTCTTCTTTGCAGACTGAACAACTGTGACCTCACAGAGAAGTCCTGTCATACTGTGGCATCAGCTCTCCAGTCATCAAACTCACCCCTGAGAGATCTGGACCTCAGCTACAATAACCTGGGAGATTCAGGAGTGAAGATGCTCTGTGCTGGATTGAGGAGTCCAAACTGTAAACTACAGAAACTGGGGTAAGTAGTGCTGTGTATTGTGTGATCTTAACTAAATAGTGTTTGTGATTATGGTTCTATTCAGTGAAATATTAAAAAGCTTTCTCTCTCAGTTTACTCCTCTGTCCAACAGCATTCTTTCTTTGCCCATATATACCTTACTCCTCTATCACAACAAGCAAATAAAAGCAGGATAAAACCTTTTGAGGGTTGCCAGGTTTGTGGTTCCTGAGCAGAATGTAAGGTTTCAGTAGAGTCTGTAGTATCAGGTCACAGGTGATGACTGGATGCTGAGTGTCTGATTGACATGGTAAACGATTGACCGCCTGTATAGTAAAATGTTTCAGGTCTGTCACACATTGAAGTCTACATCCATCTCCATTATTCACTACCTGCTATAAACTCTAATGACATCCATACATTTACCCCACTCTCTTTCACACACTGACCTTTTGATGAAGGCGAGTTTTACTCCTTCATCACACACCTGTGTGTGCTGCAGGATTGTGGTGTTTCTGAAAGGATTGTGAATAAAATGGTATTTTATTCTACTGGCAAAGCCAGGTATTAACTATTGGCCGGTAGGGTATGTGTGTACATCTTGGTGGGAGAGTGTCCATCTGAACAACATGTGAGCTGCTGTTTAGATGCAGTGTTACATCGTTTAGTTTAGTCACTCTTCTGTGGTTCCAGTCCCAAGTAATAGTCTGGATATTATACCACTGTAAGCAGACATGTTGTGTGGAATAGCCTGATTCAAAGATCAATGTTCTGGCTCTAGCCACTATCATCTAAAGGATGACATTTCTTAGATAAGGAGTATTTCTTAGATAAGTATTCTAATTTATTCAAGTGCCCTGACTTATTAAATTTTTTGTGCAGTTTATATTACTCCACAAGGTTTACCAAACATGTTGATAAGGGGTTTTAAAAGACAAACATGGCTTAATATAACAGGCTTTTATTATCATTATTATCATCATTGTTACAATAATAATTAAATGCAACGCAATAATTAGCCTGTTATATTCGCAAAAGTGTGCACGAATAAAATGAATTGATGGATTATAGGGTAAGGACACACAGAAAATAGGTGCAATGTGTGGAATTTTCAAAAGACACCACGTTTTAAAATATCTAGTGTCTACCAGCAGTAAAAGTTAGTTGCAATAATCAGTTGTGGTGTTCTTATACAGCCACTAGATGTCGATGCAGTGTAATTCCAGTTGATGCCGTAGTTCAGTGGTACTCACTAATTTTCTTAGGAGAGCCACTTATGAGTAAGACCATTACTCAAAGAGCCACAGAGATTGCAGATATAACTCAGATGTTTTTTTTTTTTAATCATCACTCTCAAGATATTTACCATCTTTGTGTATGTTTAAAAAAATACAGTACCATGCTTTCTATCCTTACATCTCTTTTTATTCTCAATTCATAATTACATTGCATTATTAAAATATGTAATACTTGTGTGTGAGTGTGTAAGGCTGGGAGTGGAACTCATCTTATGTATGTATGTACATATGCAATTATACATAAGTATTATCAACATGAAATAAAAAAAGTTCACAAAAATGTATATATTGGCCTACTAATAGAGATTAAAAACTTACTTTTCTGTTATATTTGTATCAATATGTTGAGGCTATCATGTATTTTAGCTGTCCCTTGACTTTCTCCATGCAAAAACTGTAGTTAGTGGTTGCAATCCTAGTCAAACAATCAAGATACACATCTATAAGTCTACTTCTATCTTTTCTTTTGACAATGCTCATTATAGAAAATGTTGCTTCACGTGAGTAAGTGCTCACAATAAAGCTCATTAACTTCTGCACACAGAGCTTTAAATGTGGATAATCTGAGGCTGGGACCATGCTCCAGAAATGAGCAACGCCTGATCTGAGCTCAGTTTTCAGTACATCGTTGACCTGCCGCTCAAGAATCTCACTCTGTATTACAGCAAGGTCTGGACAAAGGTTTTTCAGAGCAGGCGTAAGGCTTGACAATGGCACATTAAAAGGGTTCTCAATGAAATTGAAAAGCTCCCTATACCCCACAACATCTTGAAATCTCCTTTCAAATTAATTTCTTATTTCCTCCCATATGCCTACAAATTCATCATAGTCAAAATGTTGCAGTAGATCAGGGTTAGCAGTTGTGCAGGTTCTTAGATTGGGAAAGTGAAGACATTCTCTGTCAGGTATGAAGAGAGTGGTGATCTTGTGCTGGAAAGCAGTGACTGCTCTTAGCATGTTACCTGGGTGCTTCCCTTTTCCTTGGAGTTGGAGGTTAAGGGAATTCAGCTGGGATGTGATGTCAGTGAGGAGTGTCAGCTGTAATATCCAGTGTGGGTCCTCAAGCTTTGGCTCAGCCCTCCCCTTGCTTGCAAGAAAATCAGTGATGTGAGGAAGTTGAGTACAGAATCGTTCAAGCACCCGGCCACGCGATAGCATCTCACTTCGTTGTGCATCACCAGATCCCCGTACTCTGCCTTGTATTCCTCCAGAAGTGCACGGAATTCCCGGTGATTATGTGCCCTGGCCTCGATAAAGTTGATGACTCGCACAACGAGCTGCATCACATTCTTTAGCTCTTGGTTTTTAAGTTTTGACACCAGTGCCTCCTGATGAATTATACAATGAAAGGAGACCAACTTGGGAATGCTGTCTTCCATCAGTCCGATAAGTCCCTTCTCTCCTTCCCTCTCATGCTTGGAGCTCCGTCGGTGCACACCGACACAAGTTTCGACCAGTCGATTTGTTTCTCTGCAAAAAAGTTAATCAGTGCTTGAAAATCGTCCTCCGCTCTGGACTGTCCATGAAGTGGTAACAGACATAACAGCTGCTCCCGAAATTTGTTCTTTTGAATAAAGCAAACCCACACACACAATTGCGCCATGTCGCTTATATCCCTGCTCTCATAGAGTGCAATGCTGTAACATGGTGTTGCTGCAAGATCTGCAATTCGCTGTTCCTGGATATCTTTCCCAATAAACTCGATCCTCCTCATTAATGTCGAATCTGACAGCTGCAGTGCATATATTTGTTTTATTATTATTATTATTATTATTATTATTATTATTATTATTATTATTATTATTATTATTATTATTATTATTAGGGGCCAAGCACCAAAGGTGCAGGGCACCTATTGTAATCGTTAGTATTATTATTATACTTTCCGTAATGGGAGTCTATGGCAGCCCATAGAACCCATTGGTGGTTTTTTATGAAATGTGGCACATTGATAAAGGACAGTCCAATGTATCCAAGCATCCCATTTGGGGTCAATCCTTCTATCTCTGTAGTGCCACCAACAGGCCAAACTTCAAGGTACATTTTTGCTTATAACTTTTGAACCGTTTGTCCTAGGATTGTGATCTTGTTTCCCCCTGAATCCTTGGGTCATGACTATTTCAATACACTCATTGGCGTTAATTTCCGCCATATGGGATTTTCTGCTATTTTGAATTTTTCGAAAAACCTACTTCTGCGAAGTAGTCCTAGAGCGTTGATCTGATCACCACCAAATTCGAGACATATCATCTACAGATGGTGCTGACCAAAAGTTATTTACAGAATTTTGATTGACCAAATGATATGGCCACTATGAGCCAATGAGTATGTTGGAGGGTGTGGCTTTTAGCATAAAGGTGTATAAATTCTGAACGGTTTGACCAAACACCACGAAACTTCGTAGGCATATCAGTACCCATAAGTGGAGGCTAACCTTCCTTCCTTTTGGCCCGATCAAACAAAAATGGTGGCGCTAGAGAGCTCATTTCCTGTTTAGGCATAACCACTATGCTGATTTTTTCCAAACTCAGCACATTGGTATAGGGCAACTCCAAATGGACAGGGAGCAAATATGAAGCCGATTGGCCATAAGGTGGCGCGATCATGAGCTAAAAGGTGTTTTTTTGGATAACTTTGAACAAGCATATTTCCGGCCCCATTTGAGCTACATTCATGAAATTTTGGACATATATGCAACTCGTCAAGCGTAACAATAAGGCTCCCATAAGGACCCATAAGCTCCGCCCATTATATCTTCCGCAAATTAGACTTTTTTGAAAAATGCTTCAAATGCTTTCTGCCATGGAAGTCTAAACTTTTTAATGTCATTATACATTAACAACAGCAGATGGCGCCATTTATCTATAAAATGGTTGCTGTTCACAAGGAGATGGTTCAATGGTATTAGAAATCCCAGTAGACTATTTTTTTTAAATATTCATTTAATTTAAATAACTTATTCATTTGAAAACGTGATTGCGTTTTATTTTCTTTTAAATGTAACAATTTCATGTAAAATGTAGAAAATATATCAGCATACCCTGTTTTATTAATTGTATCAAGTGACTTCAAGTTCAGGGTGCGTCCACTTTCAGTTTGTACCTTGTCCCTGTATTCATGTGGGTTTCCTCTGGGTATTCTGGATTTCTACCGCAGTCCAAACACATTCAGGTAATGTCAATTGGACATGATGTATTCCCCATAGGTGTAAGTGTAAGAGTGCATGTCAATGTGCCTGTTCACCCTGTGATGGACTGCTGTCTTGTTCAAGGGTTGTTCTGGTTGCTTGTCTACCTGGTGCCCCTGTAGTGCTTGGCCCCTTCATTGCTGCTCGCAGCTATATTTATTATTATTATTATTTTTATTATTATTATTATGCACGGTACATGATCTCTGCTGAGGTCAAAAAGCATTGATTAACAATTTCAGCATTCGTGAAAGCCTTTTTATGCCTAGCTAAAATCCATGCAATCTCCTAAGTGGCCTCGGTCGATTTCTCGGCAACAGAGACTGATCTCGCCATCATTTTTTGCTGCTCAGTCAGAGTCTGTGTCAACTGTTTAATTTTATTAGTCGTCAGCTTGCTACCTGGCGGGTACAACATGTTGTACTTGGCGTGAAAAGCACTAAAGTGGCGTTCAAGGTTAGACCATTTACAATTGGCACTAGTCTTCTGGCAAATTAGGCAGAATGGAGTGGATTCGTATTGCACAAAGAAAAACTCATCAGTCCATGTATCCTGAAATTTTCGGTGTTCGTCCTGAATTGACCGCATCTTTTTCTTTGCTGGTGCAGCATCGGTGTCTTGGGCTTCTCGGCCAAACTGATCTGCATTTTCCCCCATTCTTTCCTCACGTTGCTCTTTCTCCTCGGGCCTGTTTATAACTCCGTCACCGTCAGCTAATGAAGAATCACTTTTCTCGTTCTGCTTTTTTCTAGTCATAAATCTGTCCATTTTGAGTGGGCAGAGGCCGAGACAATGTTTGATATAACCTTATATCAAACGACATTATGGAATATCAAATTTAAGCTCACGTGCTAAACTTGCAAAACCATTCGCAAATGCAAAGCTACACACATAGGCTATACGACTACCCATGATCCCTCGCTGTTATGTAGCCTACATTCTTTGACGTATCTTCAGTATGCTGCCATCTGCTGGATAATTCATTTCAATGTGCTAAAACAGGACATACACGGAACCTACAGAAGTAAGTCATAGCTATATTTTTATTGTTATCAGTGGATCTATATGAGCCGCAAAACAAAGTCTCACGAGCCGCGTAATGAGTAACACTGTGCTACGGGAATAAGGTAGAAGGGTACAAGTGATAAGTGATCCTAGATTGGGAGTGCCCTGCAGAGAGTGCCCTGGGAGTGGTGGCAGTGTAGCACAGTGGGTAAGGAACTGGGCTTGTAACCGAAAGGTCGCAGGTTCGATTCCTGGGTAGGACACTGCCGTTGTACCTGTGTACTTGACCTGAATTGCTTCAGTACATATCCAGCTGTATAAATGGATACAATGTAAAATGCTATGTGTAAGTCGATCTGGATAAGAGCGTCCGCTGAATGCCTGTAATGTGATGTAATGAGTAGTGGTAGTTAGTCCAGGTACAGACTGAAGAGATGCGTTTTCAGACTACGGCAGAAGATGGGCAATGACTGAGTGGTTCGTAGAGGAACAGGGAGTTCATTCCAATACTGGGGAGCTAGTGTGGAAAAGATCTGTGGTAGGGAGAACCATTCACCCCAAGGGAGTGCAAGTCACCCTGCTGCCACAGAGTGGAGTGGTCAAGCTGCCGTGTAGGATTGAATCGTGTCCTATAGATAGACGGGAGCTGTTCTTTTGGCTGCAGTGCAGGCAAGGGTCAGGACTTTGAACCTGATCCTGGCGGCGATCGGTAGCCAGTGGAGTGACCTCAGCAGGGGAGTGATGTGAGAGAACGTAGGAACGTTGAAGATAAACAGCAGCATTCTGAATCATCTGTAGTGGCTGTATGGCACAAGCTGGCTGGCTTGCAAGGAAGGAGTTGCAGGAGTCAAGACGGGAGGTCACCATAGCCTGGACAAGTAGCTGGGTGGAGTGCATAGTCAGGTATGGTCGAATCATCCAGATGTTATACAGGAGAAATCTGCAGGACTATGATGTTGCCTTGACGTGCTCCTTGAATTCCAGCTGGTCATCCAGGACCACCCCCAGGCTCTTTGCGGAGTGAGAGGCAGTCACTGTGGTGCCGCCAGCAGTGATTAAAGCTCCCGCAGTAGGGAGGTCTTGTGATGGATGAACAGCAGCTCAGTCTTTTTGAGGCTGAGCTTCAGGTGATGGCTGGCCAACCAAGTTGAGATGTCAGCCAGGTTAGAAGATATTCTCTCATTAACCGTAATGGAAGAGGGAGGGAAAGAGAAGAGTTGTCTATCATCAGCATAGCAGTGATAAGAGAAGCCATGTAAATGAATGACAGAACTAAGGGATTTAGTGTAAATGGAGAACAGCAGAGGCCCCAGTACAGATCCCTGTGGGCGTCCTGTGAAAAGGGGACGAGGTGCAGAGACAGACCTCATCCAGGTGACCTGGTAGGACCTATCTGAAAGATAGGAAGCAAACCAAGACAGGGCAGTTGCAGAAATGGCTATCTCAGCCAAGGTGGAGATGAGTAGTTTGTGGTCAACCGTGTCGAATGCTTCAGACAGTTCTAGTAGGATCAGGCAGTGGCAAGTGCCTCCGTCACAGCCAGGAGGGCAGTCTCTGTTGAGTGCTCGGAACAAAAGCCAGACTGGTAAAGGTCAAACAGTTTAACCAGCATTTATTACAGTAAAGAGGACAAAGTTATTACATGAAGGACAAAGTTATTAGATTAACCATTTTTATTGTATTGACCGTTGTTACAGTTGTTCATGTGGCTCTGGTTTGTTTGCTTTTTACCTTAAATAAGGTATAGCCCTGTATTCAAATGTGACATCAATCCATATTTGCTGGAAAAATAAGCTAAAATTCCCTGTTTTGCATGAGGGTGCAGCCATGCTGCCTACCCTCCCTTCCACGAACATTAAAGGAAACGTCCTTTACGCCACTCTGATTCCCTGATCTAGGCAGGCGACCTATGGGTCCCACCTCCTGTCTCGGAAAAAACAAACCAGAAGACAAAGGTATTTACAAGGCCAGAGGCCCATCGTAGCTACAGAACAAATAAAGATCCGGTTCCGTTTGATCTTAAGTTTAAATGTAATTTGTGGCATTCAATTGAAATCATTGATTGAAAAATCTTTATGTCTATGATAGAAGAAGAAGTAAACTTCCATGCTTTTTATAGGTTTACAATAGCTGGACGGAATTACCTCTTATACTACCTATTATATTTCTGTCATGACTATTTAGCCCTGCTTTCAACAACATAAGGTCGCTTTAATGTAATAAGTACACTGTCAGCTTTTAGATAGGCCAGTCCTTGTCATAAATGAGCCTGCCCCCCCCCCCTTTTGGCTGTGCATTTTAGCTCATTTCCTTTGTCCCTGTGGCATTGGAAGAGGGGCATACTTTGATAAGGTCTGGCTCTTCAGTCTCTCTCTCTTTTCTGGTAATCTCAAATCAGAATATTGTTTAATTTCTTCTGTTTTGTACCTTAGATGTAGTGAGGCTTCATTCAATAAGTGCATAATTTCAAGAGTGCATCATTTCAATTCACTATTTTAATTGACTCCTTATTTAATAAAATTATTGTCTTCTGACCTGATACAGAATTTGTTTTGGTTTGCCACTTGATTCCACCAGGTTACTGTCGATTGACCTATCAAAGAATTTGTCTATTTAATTTATAAATGTCATTTTCAATAATAATTGTTAAATTAAGTCATGTAAAGTACATTTTATCTCATTAAAAACACGTTTTCAACGTACAAAAATGCCAAGTTACTCAAAAGTATTGATATGAAAATGACGCCAAGTTAAGGTACTACAAATAATATAGGCTATCTTGCCTCACCGAAATTACATAAGATGTATTTCAAAGCAATGCTACCCAATATTTCCTCAATTCTTTTAAGTCACTTGGCCCTGTGTGTATAAGCATGCACTACATGGACAGGCCAAACATATGTGTGGATGGCTCTCTCACAGTCGAGATTGATTGAATAGGCGTGTATATGTCCAATTTGTATTGCTATGTATGTATTTCGCTGCCCAGCCTTTCTGTTACGTGAATGATAGTATGTTTCTTGGTATAAGTGTGTGTTCATAAATGTGAATGTAACATGCTGCGAGGGAAATGTCTGCATGGGGATAAAGAAATTCTCTATGTATGTATGTACAATATGTATTTCACATGCAGTATTTATTGTACATAGCAAATATACAATAACTTGTACATGCACTCAAATTCAGTTCAGAAGCAAGTATAAACATGTTTTCTGGAGAAATATGCTTCCTGTAGTTACTCAGCAGCAGTTTTGTACATGAATTTCAATGTGTTCCATGAGGCAATTTGAAATATTTGACTCTTTGATCTGACACAAAGTTTGCATGACATTGTAAAATGGTAAGATTACAAAACACAGGGCCAAGTGACTTGAAAGAATTGAGGAAATATTGGGTAGCATTGCTTTGAAATACATGTTATTTAATTTTGGTGAGGCAAGATAGCCTATATTGTTTGTACTACCGTAACTTGGCGTCATTTTGATATCAATACTTTTAATCGCAGGCCTGGACTGGTCTTGTATGTATGAGTAACTTGGCATTTTTGTACGTTGAAAACATGTTTTTTATGAGATTAAGGCTTACCCCATCTGGGTGAAGAGGCTAAATATCTAAATATCCCAGGACATGATCTCTGTATTATTTTATTGAATGACATTCAGAGTAGCTGCACATCCTGCTAGTGAAACTAACAATATTCCCAGTGAGTAACCCAGTTAAGGTATTACCTCTAAACTTTAAGTTACTGTCGTAACCCCAGTTCTCTGATACACAGAGTGGAGAGATCCACCTATGGGAAATGACAACCGGTCATGACTTGTGTAGAAGCATCCCATTGCACCAAGTCTGACTCTGACAGACAGTAACGTGTCCAATGCTAAAGGAGGCTACCGCCCTCCTGGAAGAGCACATAGGACCCTGCAGTGTTACTACTCCTCAGTGAACGTATTCACTTCACATGAGCGGCAGGCAGGGCAGTCTTGGTGGATCTCTCCACCGGGGTTACGACAGTAACCTAAAGTGCTCTTTCATCATGTTATGTTTGAGATCCACCAACCGGGACTTATGGACAACTACCAGATTGCCCTATGCTCACAGGTGTGGCTCCATTGCTTGAAACTGACACGCACTTCCTGTTTGTGGTAGAGAGAGAGAGGAAGGAGTCTTGTGGAGTTTGGAAATGTTAGTTACAGGATTGTATTGTGCTTTGAAGTGTGTATTTGTTATTTCATTTGAGTTTTTTTTTCATTTGAGATTGTTTTGCTCCTAAGGTGAAAATCTTTGTTGCCGTCAGGGGACAGGGAGGGAATTTTCCACTTTTTTCTTTCGTTAAGCACTCAGCTAGCAAACTAGCCGGTTTGCTAATTCGGCCACCTTCTTGCCGACAGGAGGTTTTTGGTTGTTCGCTTTCCCAGGAGCAAAATATAACTGTTGTTAGATAGTTTGCCTTTATTGTTATGTGCTAATGTTAGCAGTAGTTTATTATAATCTGCTTCTGGATGAATTTTCGTTTTATTTTGTCCTAAGATATATGAATAAAATATTACCTAGTACATGGGTTCCTTCAATTATTGCTATTTAGTAATTGCTATTTTGTAAAAGGTAAGTTAGTTCATTTAACCCAATTAATTCTGCACCTGATCTTTCTTATTTAATCACTTAATATTAGTTAGTTTAAAGTGCCTTATTTTTATAGTTTAAAGTGCCTCCCCATTTTCTGCTGATAGTTGTCCGGAGCCACTGAGGCGTTTTTAAGTTGTGGTCTTAGTGTCTCCGATCAGCAGGTAGGAGATCTCCTAGAGCGTACAGACAAACTCTGTGAGTTCTGTATGTAGAACGAGGGGCAATAAATAGAAATTAGCTAAATATCAGTCACTGTGTGGAATGGCCTGCCAGGTCATGTAGTAGGGGCAGAAACTCTGGGGATTTTTAAGACTAGGCTTGATACAGTGTTAGATTCTGTCTAGTCCGTAGGTAATCAGAGCAATAGGTACAATTTAGTTTGAAAATTGGCAAGCATTGTTGGGCTGAATGGCCTATTCTCAGCGTATGTTATGTTATGTTGTTATGCTTTGTTAGTTGAGACGCTGTCAGGTCTTGAGAATGAAGTCTGTTGGGAATCTTCTCTTTTTGTGGAACCATGTTGGGACCAGTGAAGTAACACACTGATGACCACTTTCCAGTTGAAAAGGTTTTATTACGATGCACGAAGGGAGATTCACCACGGTGCCTCAACAAGCGCTTTGTCTGAATCTCAACGAGACAGCCACAAGTGAGGGTTTAACTATTCTTGTCAGTGATTATTGCCAAATGAGAACATTCCCAGGAAGGAATAAACATTGCACCAGACTCCCCGGGGGCCACCCATTCGATCTGCAGGTGTTGTATTGCCTTACAATGATTGAACTCTATATGTGGCCATCTGTCGCTAACAGTGGGAAGTTGTTTCAGAGTGTGTGGTGGTGTGTGTGAATGTGAATGGGGAGGATAGTGTCTGGCACATCTTGTGTAGGGCAGTACTAAAGACATTCCACTGCCCAAAGCTATAGCCAGGGCCCAGGAACAATGTGAAGTACTAAAACCCATAGCAGATGAGGGGAGATGTGTTCACCTCACACAGAGCTCACCCCCAGAATTGAGTGGGCTACTGGCCTCCTGGTGACGTTCAGGCGGTAGAACCTCGCTAAAGTATCTGAAGAAACCCAGCCTGCTGCTGAATAAATTTCCTGTGAGGAGACCCCATGGAAGGGCCCACGGTGCAGCCATGCCCCTTGTAGAATGAGCGTGTGGAGAACACACACAGGACACAGCATATGCAGTCCATGCTGCTCTTCAGAGGAGAAAGGTGGTGGGTGAAAAGCGGAAAGCTCCAACACCTCACATGTGAAAGCTGGGAAGCTTGCGGCATAAAGGCTGGATTGGGCTTAGGAAAAACCGTATCCATCTTAGGGGAGAATATTGTGCAAGAGAGATGCACTGAGAGCGCATGGAGGTCACTGACTCACTTATCTGAGGCTAGTGGAAGCATCAACGCTGTCTGGAGAGACAACAATTTGAATCTAATTTATAAGCTCAAACGGCCTTACAGACCGAGCCTTCAGCACCTGTGATAAATCTCAAGCTTTTTAGCAACAGGCAGAGAACAGTGAGCCCCCTTCATGAACCTGTGAATGAGGGGGTGCTGCCCCACTGCACAGTCTCTGAAACCAACATGACAAGCAGTGATAGCTGTCAGGTAGACCTTGAGGGTATAAAAGGATTTCTATTTATCCATGAGGTTCTGTGAAAAGCACAGCACATCAGTAACAGAGCTCTGGTAAGGCACTGACTGACGAGAGGCACACCATCTTTAAAACACCTGACACTTATTGTCATAAAGTGACCTGGTAGAGGGTACTCTCGTGCTCTGGATGGTTGCAGTCACGCGAGGGGAAGCCCTAATGTGTTGAGGTTTATGCCTCTCACGGGCCAAGCCAATAGAGCTACTCGCTCGGGGCAGGGGTGGTGTATTTCCCCGTTCACCTGAGACAGGAGGTCCGTGCGTAGCGGGAGCGCGCATGGCTGTACATAAAGGAGATGGATAATCACTGCAGTACACAATCTGGAGATGGAGACACCATTCCCCATACAGTGGGTTTCCCCTTGACAGCAGATCAGCGCTCATGTTCAGAATTCCTGGAACATCAATCAATCAGTCAAATTTTATTTATATAGCGTATTTCATAGCAATTGTCACAATACGCTTCACAGACAACCCTGGCCTAGACCCCCACAGGAGCAAGCCTAAAGCAACATGGGTCACGCGTAACCACAGAAAGTGACGGCTGCTCCAGACAAACAGTCTGTGGGCTAGACCATGGAGCTGGAGGGAGCGCATGCCACCTTGGTGATTGACATATGCTACCGCAGTCATTATCACAGCGTACCAGCACATGATGTCCCCTTAGACAGGGAAGAAAATATCTGAGAGCTGTCCATATAGTTAAAAACTAAAAGAAAATTAATTCACCATGTAACCCTCCTGAGACTCCCCACCACAGAGAGGGATGTGTCTGTCCTTTTTTTCCGCATGAAAATGATCCTGAGAGGGGTTCCCTGAGTGTAAAAGTCTGTGTTTTCCCAGTGACGCAGAGTTGCTGAGTGCTTGTGTGTCACTGTGAGACGGCAATGGAGATTGCACACAGGACTGAGGTGGAGGGATGAAATCCACCTCATAAAGCCCCTCATTCTTAACAGCCCCAGTGGCAAAACCTGAGGGGCTGACACCATCATCCCCTGTAGTCTGAGGCATGTGTGATACTGCACTATTGAGCCCGGTTTGAACTGAGAGAGACATACTCTGAGAGATAAAATGCAGTCTGCTGATAGGCAAGCTCACATGGATACAGAGTATAAATCCACTCCCAAGAACGTTTCACTCCGGGATGGGGAGAGATTGCACTGAAACCAAGAGACAACAGATGTGTCAGAACTCACTGAGTGTCCTGCACAACTCTGGGTTTTGAATTGGCAATAATCAGCTAATCGTCTATATAAGTCAGTATTCTGAGTCTCATTAGTCTCAATGGAGCCAGACTCGCCTCTACACAAATACAGAACACCCGTGGACTCAGGGAAAGGCCGAAGGGTGGAACTGTGTATTTGTAGCAAACACCGCGATGGGCGAAGCGGAGGAATTTTGTGTGAGGGGAATAAATGCCTACGTGGAAGAAGGCATCTTTCTGATTTACTGATGTGGAATAGTGATGTTAAGTTAATTAAGTGTTAATTCTTAATAAGAATGTTGATCGATGAATTTCTAGAGATTAAACAGTTAAATTTCAATAAACCATTTCAATGAATAACCTAATGTTGGTGATTAGATTTCAAATTAAAGCGATGTTTCTAAAATGTTAAATTAGAGAGTCACGGTTCCCTTGACTGGCAGCATTAGTGAAACGTTATTGGTCCATTCCTGGAACATCAGTGCCATCTGAGCGCGTCTTCTCAGCTGCTGGTTTCACCTTCAGCAGACTGCACACCAGACTGACCCCAAAGCACACAGACATGCTCATACTCCTTAACAAAAATGCTTAAGTATTAAGTTAAACATATTTTAATTCATTCTTTTTATAGGCCATGGAGTAGATTTTAATCTAATCAGTTAATCATTATTAATCAATTATTGGGTGCCGACGATTGATTAAAAGAATTGCACAAAATTTTCCAATCGTTCTGACATATTGAATGTGAAAGAGTGCTGTTTGTTAACATTTTGAAATTATATTGCCTCAAATGTTTGTTTAACACTGAGATCCAAGAAAGGAAGTTGAGAACCGTCTTTCTTTGGGAGCTGGAAATAATGAAAATAAAAACTATGTTGGGTTTGATCTCTGGGAACCACACGTATTTCCCCCTTTTTGTAAGAAGGAAGGAATTTATTCCTCTCAACATGGGAGCGCTCTCTTGTGTTTGAGAGTAAATGACTCTGTTGAAATGGGGATTTCACTCTGAACTGGAGTCTGTAGCCCTTGGCTATTGTCTGTAGCCCTTGGCTATAGTAGCCCTGCAGTGTTCTATGTGCTCTTCCAGGAAGGCGGTAGCCTCCTTTCGCATTGGACATGCTACTGTCTGTCAGTGCCACACTTGGTGCAATTGGATGCTTCTATGGGGGTCTGGGCTGGGTGTCATTCCCTAGAGTTGGCTTTCAAACACAAGATGAAGAAGTTTATTTATGGCACTAATGCAGTGATTGGTTCTAGCAGAGATGCACACTTCAGTGTATAAGTAAGCCACGTACTTTATATGCGCTGTAAGAGAAAGAGCACTTTTTGACACAGTATGAGAGTTGCCAATAACCATGAATAGAAAGCTTTAACAGTGTTAAGAGGCAACCATTTTATTTACAGGACATACCAAGATGGACTGGACACTATGCTATAAGAGAGGAAAGGACATGCACCTGAAGAGATTGTAAGATAAAGAAAAGGAACACAAAGAAATTGTGATGCATACCGAAAATGCTTTTTATGAAAGGACTTTGGATAATGAAGTAAATTGTTTGAGCTTCCCTTAAATGCTATCCAGAGATCATCTCCCACAATCCACACTAGTTTACATTTGCCAAAATAGAGTCTGACCTGACCAAAATTCTAGTACCTCCCGCCATCCCCAGCAGACCAACCCCCAACCCCCCCACAGGGTTTGGGGGCACTGCATGGTAATTATCCTGACAGTAAATAAGGGGCATTGTACTACTGGTGTGCCCTAATGATTGAATGTATCATTCCTGTATGTGTTGCATACTCCTCCTGCAAGGGTCTACAGAGATGGTCCTTCTAAGGACTGTTTTATACTTCTGTGTAGTCTGCATAGTTTGCGTGATTTGCATTGCGTGTGACATTTGCAAATGGGCAGAGCATTTATATGGCATGTTGTACAGGTACAGGTTGTGATTTTCCACCCAATTACAGATACCTTCAATTCCATATATTTCATCTCCTTTAGTAAACTTTTCATCACATCCATACTGTATGCTACGGGAATGAGGCACAGATGAGGCAGCCAGTGCTGGCAATATGCCTGTGGAGGACTTTTATTGTGACAGCAGTATCACAATGAATGAATACGGGAAAAGTAAAACACAAAACAAGATCAGGCTACTCAAATGTTGGGGAAAGCAAAAGTGCTAGGGAAGAGCAGGTGGGTCCAAAATTCAGGCCACGAGGAGGGGCACGTCCGAGTCTGACACAAAAAAAAAACGAGAATCAGAGACTCTGTTAGCCACTCAGTGAGGGGAAAGCCAGAACACCCCTGGAGTGAGACCATGAGGCCTAAAGAGGGCCAGCACCTACTCAGGCAAAGGGGAAAGTGGTGTGGAAAAAGCACTGGTATGCTGCTGGTGGCCTGACTGTATTTCAGGTCTAGGTCTGAGTGCGGAGTGGAGGTGCTGAAACTCAGCCCTGTCCGTCCAGCGCTGTCCAGGTCTGAGTGCGGAGTGGAGGTGCTGAAACTCAGCCCTGTCCCTCCGGCGCTGTCCATGGTGCTGCAGGCTGGCCAGTGAGACACAGGTGAAGTGGAGCTGAGTGGCGGCTGATGGCAGGGAGGGGCGGGGCTCCAGAGGCCCTCACCACAATATATATATATATATATATCAGCATGTGCATTACTTCCTGTTTCTACAGTGAATCTCCCTTTAGCCGTGTTAGCTTGCAGTGCGGTGGGAGGTTTGTCACAGAAAACCAAAAGGAAATGAGCAAATTCACTGTCCACATATGAAAAATGTGTGTTGTCTTTTACATCTTTACTTTTGGTGGTGGCCAAACATCCTACAGCACTTAAAACTAACTCACTGTCCACTCTAAAAGGTGGCAGCTGCATGTCTAGTATGGGATGGGAGGGTTAAGCCCAGAGAAAAGATCATACAAAAGGTAGATGAGCCCTTTGCCCCAATTCAGAGAACTTACAGTATAGGAAAAGGGCCCATTTGGGTCAGAATTACATCTATAGAACTGTCAGAGTTTAGTCCAGCAGGATGTTTAATTTTTAGGATTGTGGTGTTTCTGAAAGGATTGTGAGTAAAATGGTATTTTATTTTGCTGGTAAAGCCAGGCATTAACTCACCGGCACGGTATGTGTGTACATCTTGGTGGGAGAGTGTCCATCTGAACAACATGTGATCTGCTGTTTAGATGCAGTGTTACATCGTTTTGTTTAGTCACTCTTCTGTGGTTCCAGTCCGAAGTCATAGCCTGGATATTATACCTTTGTAAGCAGTCATGCTGTGTGGGATAGTCTGATTCAGAGATCAATATTCTGGCTCTAGCTCCTATCATTTAAAGAATAACATCATTTACAGGAGTATTTCTTAGATAAGTATTCTAATAATCTTCAAATGCCCCCACTTATTACATTTTTTGTGCAGTTTATATTACTCCACAAGGGTTACCAAACATGTTGATAAAGGGTTTTAAAGGGAAAAAATGACCTAATACATCAGGCTTTTATTTTCATTATTATTATCATTGTTACAAAAATAATTAAATGTAACGCAATAATTAACCTATTATATTCGCAATAGCGTGCGAAAATAAAATGAATGAATGGATTATAGCGTAAAGACATACAGAACATAGGTGCAATGTGTGGACGTTTCAAAAGACACCACATTTTTTTAAAATCTAGCGTCTACCAGCAATAAAAGTTAGTGGCAGTAATCAGTTGTGCTGTTCTCATACAGCCACTAGATGGCGATGCAGTGTAATTCCAGTTGATGCCGTGGTTGCATTGCTGTAAGATCGTGCCAGATGAACTGAAGTGTAACACAGCTCGTAAACGGCTCCGGCACTGCTTCAGCTGTTAGCAGGTACAATATCGCAGGTCTGACCAATAATATCATGACTGGTTAGATAGAAACCTCCGTGTTATTTTATATACTGGTGGCGCATATATTTAAGTTCTCTGTGACAGTTAGCTGCTTAGTTCCTCACTGGTTCCGCTAGCTAGTTTGGGTCATGAAGTAACGTTAAGGTAGGTTGGGCTGGCTAACTAGCTAACTCGTGCCTGTGAGTCAAAGCGAAAGCTGAACTTAGAACAACGGCAACAAGTGTCAACGTGAGGGTCATGTTGTTTGATGTAAATGGTAAACAAATAATATTTGCAAAGTGTTAATAGTTATTATCAAATAATTGTGTTATGTAACGGTCGTTCTGTATTTTCAAAGAATGAACTAGCTGAGGTAACAGTAAACAGCTCAGAGCGAGCTGGCATCGCCATGGTAACCAACCGACCCTCCTAACGGCCACATTTTGAACAGCGTCGTCATAGTTACTGTCACGTTACTTTGACAAGAGGTAAATAAGGAAGATAATTTTGTACTGAATGCGGTTTCATTTCACCTTGCTGAATATTTTAAAATTAATGTCAAAAACCCTGACAGACTGTATAATTTGTTGAACTTTGATAACTTGTTTGAAATTGTTTGATAACTTGATGGTTACAAGATTAGGAAGAAATTATCATTGTAACAGTAATGTATTTAGCCAATGGGTTATACAAGTAGTTATACATTAACAGTTATATTTATCTATTCATAGTGATGAATATTGAGCGTCTTTGAAATGTATAGATGTTTATGAACTGAAGAACATGTCAGGTGAGGTAAAGTGCACCACAAAAATGCTGTTTTTTGTGTTTGCAGATGAAATTAATATGTTTGCAAATCAGATAAGTTTGTCACATGGAAAGGGTTATTAGAGCCCAGTAATTGCCCCCTCCCTGTTTTTGTGTGTACATCTCGGGAATGCATAGGTACATATGTATCAACTGTCAAGGTGAACAATGTCACAAAGAATTTGTGTGTGTGTGTGTGTGTGTGTGCGCGTGCGTGCGTGTTTGTGTGTGTGTGGTCTCTCCACAGGCTGGGTTGGTGTAATCTCACAGAGGGCTGCTGTGATGTTCTGGCCTCAGTCCTGCGTTCTCCTCACTCAGAGCTGAGAGATCTGGAGCTCAGAGACAACGAGCTGCAGGATTCAGGAGTGAGAGCGCTGTCTGCTGGACTGGAGGACCCGCACTGTAAACTGCAGAGAATGGGGTGAGTACAAACACAAACCCCTTCAATGAATTAGGGCTACAATGTGACTAAATACAACACTGATGTCAATGTTTCTAATGTGAAAACAGACACTCCACAGAACTGAAACTGCATGTTCCTGTTCTTCCTCTTGGTAGAATTCGACTACACAAATGAATGAAGAAAATGAATTAGTCCTGTTTACTGAACTGTAGTGGGGTGTAAACTCAAATGTGTTTGATAATGACTCATTCCACATTCATGTTATTTTAGTTTAACACACACAGCCCTGTTAGTTTATATTATATTACATTACATTTATTTGCCAGACGCTTTTATCCAAAGTGACGTACAATAAGTGCATACAAAAGATAATTGGAACAACTACAAAACACAGGTCCAATAAGGTACAGTACTTTTCACAGTTATTCATAGCCATGAACACATTAAGTCCAGTTCACACAGTGAACATTACTCTGACCTAACCTATGCTAAGTCAAACTAGGAGGCATTACAAGCAACATCTAGACAATGATACAAGGCACAATAAGTGCTGGATGGAGGTACATGTAACATGAGTGGCATGAGTAGACGGGGGCCGTCCTGTTGGCTGCAGTGTAGGTGAGGGTCAGGACTTTGAACCTGCAGTGACTGGTAGCCAGTGGAGTGACCTCAGCAGGGGAGAACTTGGGAAGGTTGAAGACAATTAATGTGTGTTAGTTTATATTAATGTGTGTAAGGTGTGTAACATACTGCTATGTGTTTGACACACACAGCCCTGTTAGTTTATATTAATGTGTGTAAGGTGTGTAACATACTGCTATGTGTTTGACACACACAGCCCTGTTAGTTTATATTAATGTGTGTAAGGTGTGTAACGCACTGCTATGTGTTTGACACACACAGCCCTGTTAGTTTATATTAATGTGTGTAAGGTGTGTAACACACTGCTATGTGTTTGACACACACAGCCCTCTTAGTTTATATTAATGTGTGTAAGGTGTGTAACACACTGCTGTGTGTTTGACACACACAGCCCTCTTAGTTTATGTTAATGTGTGTAAGGTGTGTGTGTCCTTCTCTCTGCAGGCTGTCAGGCTGTAGAGTCACACAGAGAGGCTGTGATTCTCTGGCTTCAGCTCTGTGTTCAAACCCCTCATACCTGAGAGAGCTGGACCTGAGATACAATCACCCAGGAGACTCAGGAGTGAGAGCGCTGTCTGCTGCTAAACTGGACACACTCACACTGCTGTAAGTACAGAGAGTTTCCACACTGTGCCTCACACACAGACACACACACACACACACACCTGAGAGAGCTGGACCTGAGATACAATCACCCAGGAGACTCAGGAGTGAGAGCGCTGTCTGCTGCTAAACTGGACACACTCACACTGCTGTAAGTACAGAGAGTTTCCACACTGCACCTCACACACACACATATACACACACACACACACACTCACACTCACATTGCTTTAAGTAGAGTTTCCACACTGCGCCTCACACACACATACATACACACACACACACTCACACTGCTGTAAGTACAGAGAGTTTCCACACTGCACCTCACACACACACATATACACACACACACACTCACACTGCTGTAAGTACAGAGAGTTTCCACACTGCACCTCACACACACACACACACACTCACACTGCTTTAAGTAGAGTTTCCACACTGCACCTCACACACACACACACACACACACACAAAAGGAGTTGGGGGGGCATGGAGGGCACTGTTCACACCAGCGTTACTCAAGAGGGTTGGGGATCTCCTGTGGAGGGTGCTGCACGGATTCACTGCAGTAAATAAGATGTGGTTGTTGTAGTTAGGGGTTTGGTCAGGGACACAGTGATGGTGGAGTTTCAGTATTACAAAGCAATGGAGAACCTGAGTGTGTTTCCGAGTGTGTGTGTTATAAGGGTGTTTTATGTTCAGTGGAGGGAGGGGAGCTATTTTTGCACATGGAATAGGGTGAGGGAATGGAATAAGTTTTCTTTGTGACAGATTTGTGTATTTTTCATATGATCTTGATTTTGTGTTTTATTGTGTCTTTGTTTTTATTTATGTGATGTCATTGGTGTGTTGAGAGTGGAAATAAAGGATGGTTAAAATTTATAATTCTGTTCTGCTGTTCTTACAGTGTGGACCATGGAGGAGAGAACAGGACCAAACCAGGACCCAGGAAATGTGAGTGTGTATCGACACAGAACACTTTCCATAGATACACACTCTTGTGTGTGTGTGTGTGTGTGAGAGAGACTTCTCTCTTACACACATAAACACACAAACACACATGTACACAAACACACACACAGAGGTACTATCACAGCTCTCTCCCTCTCACACACATAATGAGGTGAATATTAATAGTGATAATTAATCTCATTAATGTCTCTGGTGTGCAGACGGCTGTCAGCTCACACTGGATCCAAACACAGCGCACAGAGGGCTGTCTCTGTCTGAGGGGAACAGGAGGGTGACACACACACCGGGGAGAGTGGAGCCATATCCTGATCATCCAGAGAGATTTGAGCATGAGCCCCAGGTTGTGTGCAGAGAGAGTGTGTGTGAGCGCTGTTACTGGGAGGCTGAGTTCAGTCTGTCTGAGGGGTGTGAGGGGGGGGTAGGGGTTTCTATAGCAGTGACATATAAAGGAATCAGCAGGAAAGGAGAGGGTTATGACTGTAGGTTTGGATTCAATAAAAACTCCTGGAGTCTGGAGTTCATTAAACACAGTTACTCTAATGAACTCAGAGACTCTGATAAACTCAGATACTTTGTCAGGCACAATTGGAACCCAACACACATACCTGCCCCCCCCTCCCCCTACCGCAGAGCAGGAGTGTGTGATGATGATGATGGTAGAGGAGTGTGTGTGTGCAGGGTAGGAGTGTGTGTGGACCGTCCGGCCGGCACTCTGTCCTTCTACAGCGTCTCTGATTCTGACACACTGACCCTCCTGCACAGACTCCACACACACTTCACTCAACACACACCCCTCTGTGCTGGATTTTATGTGAGGAACTCCTCAGTGTCCCTCTGTTAACTGGAGTAGAGACACACATTCACACACACACACGTGCGCACACACAAACATGCACATACACGCACGTGCGCGCACACACAAAGATGCACGTGCACACACACACACACTCATATACACATACACACAAACTCACACACACACTCAGATACACATAGACACACCCACACCTACACACACACATCCACAGACACACACATACTCTCACACACACCCTTTCTCTCTCACACTCACACTCATGCACACGCACTCACACACCCACGCACGCACACACTCGTGCACACACGCTTACACACACATACACACTTTCTCACACCAAATCACTCACACCCCTAATCACAAACATGCACACACACACCTACACACGGACACACACAATCTCTCGCACACACAAACACACACATTCACCTGTGCACTCTCACACGCACACACACATGCATGCATACGTACACACACTCATAACCGTATGCACACACACACACACACACACACACACAAACTCATGCACTCACGCACACACACATACATGCGTGCAGAGACACAAATACGTGTCAACACACACACTCCTCAGTGCCCCCCTGCTAACTGGAGTAGAGACACACACACATGCGCGCACACACAAACATGCACACACACGCATACACACACACACACATGTGCGCATACACACTCGAACGCACACACACACACACACACACATATATATATATACACACACTCATATACACACACACACACATACTCAATCACACACATATATAAACACAAACACTCATAGACACCTAGACCCTCACACACACACACATACTCACACACACACACACACACACATGTATACACACACACACACTTATATACACACACACTCGTATACACATACACACACACACACTCAATCACACACTCACATATATATATATATATATATATATATATATATATATACACACACTCATATGCACCTAGACCCACACACACACGCACTCACACACCTACACACACTCTCACACACTCAGTCACACACACACACACACCCTCTCTCTCTCACATACACTCCATCACACACGCACTCTCACACACACCCTTTCCCTCTCAGTCATGCACACACGCTCACACACCTACGCACGCACACACTCTCACACCCAGTCACTCACACACACCTCCACACAGACACACACAATCTCACGCACACGCATGCAAACATACACACGCTCATACCCGTATGCACACACACACACTCTTTCTCTCACTCACAAACTCACATACAGTATACAGACACACATTCGCAAACGCATGCGCACACACACACACTCATGCACTCACGCACAAACACAAACATGTGTCAACACACACACATTCTCATTCCCATACGCACGCACACACGTATACACACACATTCTGTTACCTATACGCACACACACATACTCATGCACTCACACATGCACACACATGCATACACTTACATGCGTGCACACACCATATACACATGTATACACAAACATTCTCATACCCATACATACACACACACACATATGTATAAACACACACACATTCACAAAGGCACTCTCACGCACACACACATACACATGCATACACTCATTATCTTGCATGCGCACACACTCAAATACACAGTCTCACACACATTCACACAAACGCACGCGCACACACTTTCTCTTACCCATACACACACGCAACTCGGGCACACACACACACACGCATACTCACGCACTCACACACATGTTAACATCAACAGTCACTCCCACAAGCGTACGCATGCACACACACATTCACAAATGCACACACACAGAAACACACTCTCACCCAATCACACACACACACACACATCGACACACTTGCAACCTTCCTTGACCAATGCCTTACCACTGCAATTTCAGCTGTGCCCAATATTAGCCTCAGTACAGCTTAAACCCTGTACATAAGAGTATGATCTTTTAGCAGGTTCAGGTTAAGCACTCGCTATTTAAATATGATTTAATTTTTTTACATTTTGATAAATTTATATTTCAAATGTTCAAGGTGTGTTTATGTACTTTATTAAAACATTAATATAACATTGAGAGTAATAATGCCAAAAGATGGCAGAGTAAAATGTTTTTGAAGTAATAATTCTGTCTCCTGTATCTGCATCTTTTTAAAAAGAAGCCAGTGGCAAACTCCTCCACTTAAATGTGCATTTTACTAGTTTTTACAGTTGCTTTCATTCATTTTCACAAGAGTTCCAATGTGCAAATTTCTGTGGGCAAATGCAGCTGATAGGGAGAATGCAGAATGATCACTGCAGTGTACTTATTTCCTTTCATTACTGTAAACAATGATGGATTGAGTTTCCTTATTTATTCTGATAGGATTGTTTTTTTTTTTTTTTGTTTTTGCTTTAATTTTCTGTGTTTTCAGACAATAATATGCAGTGATTAAACCTGAATTATAAAAATATCAAATGTTTTGCTGTTGTGATTTATTATTGTGTGATGTATTGAACTCCTGTGACACTGGTACTTATTACATATTCTGTATGGGATTATGTTTGGGCTCAATATGAGTGGATCAGCATGGGGCTAAAATCTGCAGTTGAAGCAAGGACATTCATCTACAGTAGTGGAAATAAAATTTGTTATAAGAAAAGTTGTGTAGTGTCTGATGAATGCTTGATTCTGTTACTGTAGTGTAACCACAACTCAATACATTTTGAAAAGTCACTGCTTGTCCATTGAACTGGTATATTTATGTTACCTCTCAAATAAATGGTTTTCCTGTAGGTTTGAACCTGAATCTGCTGCACATCAGTTGAATGGATTAGACCACTAAGCCAAAATCAGGGCAGAAGTGTGGTTTGAATGACATACAGTCTCTGAGATGTTCCTGAGACCCTACATTTTTTCTCATTTTTTCAGATGCATTTCTAATATCTGCAGTCACACATTACAAATGCATTACAGTATGTTATGATTGCTTTGGCTCAATGTGGAAAACTCAATTTGCCAAACTGACTGGCAAAAGTCTTACCCTAAGACACTAATTGCAGTACCTACCCACAAAGTCCACAACTCTAAATCACTCTCAGTTTTCACAATACAGTCGTCTTGTATTAGTACAGTGTTCCAATGTTTATTGCTAGACATGCAGATTGTGAAGTGAAGTCAAGATGTTTGCAGTCCTGTCTCGTCACTTCCATCAACATTGCCCAGGTGAGTCGCATTGCAGCATGATTGGTAATCCCAACATAAAAGGCTGTTTTACAGCACTACATTCAGCAGTGTCTGACAACATGGAGCAGCCCAATGCAGTTGGTATTGATGTACGGGTCGTGGCTGAGGCTGAGGTTGTGGTCAAGCAGGTAGAAGAAATACTGCTGTATCTAATTAATTTAGAGCCACAGTGATTTACCATGTCATAAATCCAGGCATAACTGGAAGAAGCTGGAAGGAAGGATTGTAGGGCCAAACTTAAAAATGTCAACAGTGGCATCTAATAAGAGCTTTTGGACTGAACATTGATAAGTCAATAATTTACTGCAAAATGTGATACTGTAATTACATTACAGGATTGTTGTGTTGGTGTCATTTTATATTATTTCTGTTCTGTGACGAACCTGTAAGCCATGCTGATCATTTTTATTAGAGACCGCGCAACACTGTTTTTCCAAAATGCCTATTCCACATGGGGGAAAATTGCGTTTGTGTTAGGTATTCCTGTGTTCTGTCTGTTCTGATAATGTGGTTATTTTTCTTCTATCAGATAAGGCCTGCTGGTGTAAGTTTGTAATGTTGCATTTGTATGTGTTATTTTTACTGTTTATGTGTCAAATGTCTAGAGTGTAAATGTTTCTGTTTAAATGATTGGTTGAATAACACATATCACCGCTATTTTCACCGACCATGTTAAACGTACTCACTTGCACGTCTCAGCTCCAAAGGCATGCTGATGTTAAACCCATATTCCAATCTGCTTGAAATGACACAAATTCTGCCTCGCCTGTTCAAACATCAGACATTTTTTTACTCTGCATATTGTTTATGCCTTGCACCTGAACAAATTGGATGTGCCCATTCTACTGTACCATCTCCTTTGTAAGCTAAGAAGTTCCTTTCAGCGGACTACATCAGAATCTGTACTACTGGCGTTTTATGAGAGCTTAAAATGTACAACATTGTTAATCAGAAATTATATCTGGGTGGGTAAATTGCTGGATATGCTGTAGAACATAGTTTGTCATTGATTTATAAATATACCAGTATATCCTGGGCTTTCACTGATGGTTTAATTGTGGTACATATAGCAGTGGCCTGATATGCATTCTATGTTTGCAGTTTGCTTCTTCCTGACTGCTTCCCCCCAGCAGGGAAACAGAGGGGCACAACCCCCCAGCAGGGAAACAGAGGGGCACAACCCCCCCCCAGCAGGGGAACAGAGGGGCACAGCCCCCCCCCAGCAGAGAAACAGAGGGGCACAACCCCCCCAGCAGGGAAACAGAGGGGCACAACCCCCCAGCAGGGAAAAAGAGGGGCACAACCCCCTCAGCAGGAAAACAGAGGGACACAGAAGACTCTGGGTCATCCCACCATGGATGGCGCAGGAGAGGTAGCAGGTTTTAGCAGTTTGCTAAGGTGGTCTGGGAGGATGGACAGCGTGGGAAAGTGTGGAGGACCGATCGCTCAGTGGGTCAGACTGGTGGAAGATACCACAAGCCAGGCTTAGCTTCCTGATCAGGGCCAATTATGACACGCTGCCTTCTCCTCAGAACCTGCGCTAATGGTTTGGTGCGGATGAGACTGTCCGCTCTGTGCTGCCCCCAAACGGGTCCTGTGGCACATTCTGTCAGGCTGTGAGACAGCTCCAGCACAGGGACACTGAGCAGTTCTCCGGCACAGGGACACAGAGCAGGCCTCCGGCACAGGGACACAGAGCAGGCTTCCGGCACAGGGACACAGAGCAGGCCTCCGGCACAGGGACACAGAGCAGGCCTCCGGCACGTTCTGTCAGGCTGTGAGACGGCTCCAACACAGGGGTGCTACAGATGGAGGTATGACCAGCTGCTGCGAAGGCTTCTGGAATTACTGGAGACCAGCAGACAGGAGGCAAACAGAGACGCCTCTTCTGTGAAAGAGCATCAAACCCACTTTGTGAGGCAAGCAGAGGAGGAGGGGACCGTAGGACACAAAGGTGGGAGTAGAGTCCTGGTACCAGCCAGGGGGTGGAGCATGCGTGTAGATCTCAATCCACAGCTCCGTTTCCCAAACGAGATCAGCACAGCTTCCTAACATGGAGACGTGGTCTACTCGGGCGAAGGTGGAGCTCCTTATATAGAGACGTGTTCCACTCGGGCGGAGGTGATGCTCCTTATATGGAGATGTGGTCTACTCGGGCGAAGGTGGTGCTCCTTATATGGAGACGTGGTCTACTCGGACGAAGGTGATGCTCCTTATATGGAGATGTGGTCTACTCGGGCGAAGGTGGTGCTCCTTATATGGAGACGTGTTCCACTTGGGCGGAGGTGATGCTCCTTATATGGAGATGTGGTTTACTCGGGTGAAGGTGGTGCTCCTTATGGAGCTCACCCTCCCATGGGAGGAGGGGGCAGAAGCAGCCTATGAGCAGAAACGCCTGAAGTACTCCGACCTGGCAGCGGAGTGTGAGAGTGTAAGGAGTGTAAGGAGGCCGGTTAGAGAGCGACAGTATATCCAGTGGAGGTGGGACGCTGGGGGTTCTCCCGCCAGTCAGTGCTCCACCTTCTGGAGAACACGGGCATGGCAGGGGCAAGGCTGAGGAGGGCAGCTAGAGGGCTGGCCGAGGAAGCAGAGAAGGGGGGGGGGGGGGGGGGGGGGGGGGGGGGGGGGGGGGGGGGGGGAGAGTCGGCAACCGCCCACTGCACCCAAAACAGCAGCAGAGGGTGGCAGCTGGTCTTCTGGATCAGTTTGAGCCTCTTTGTGTCCCTGGAGTAGAGGCTCCCAGCCCAGCACACACTGGTGTAGAACAGGACACCGGCCACAATGATCTGGTAGAACATGGTCAGCATCCTGCTACACACACCAAAGGAGCGTTGCCTCCCCAGAAAGAAAAGCCTTCAGTCTAGTAGGGCCTCCAGAGACACACACCACGGTATCAAACCATCTATCTATGTGATCAGGAGAACATGGTGTGTATGTGTTTGTGTGTGTGTTTGTGTGCTTGTGTGTGCATGTTGTGCAAGTGTGTGCGTGTGTGTGTATTGATGCGCTGTGTACGTGCTCTGTGTGTACACTAAAAATGAGCATCTTCAGTGCATCAACCAGTGCATTTTTTTTTAAATTACACCCCCATCCTCATGCTAAATGGATTTTAATAAAACCATTATGTGCCGTGGCAGGAGCTTGAAATGTTCAAAAATATCAGAGTATTTACTTTTGTTATCAGACCTGTGGGCTGTATTGGAATACTGGAAAAACAAAGTGGATGCATTCTGCCATCCGGTGGTCTTGTGACGCTACTACAAGGGACTGAACTCCAGAGGATGAGACTCAAGGCAGAAGTTGGGAGTTTCTAAAACACTGACTGCTTACTCCGGTTCCCTCTGTCTAATATAGCATTTTTTGTAAAGATCTGAAACTAGGCACTAATATAAAAAATCAGGATGGGGGAAAATATTTTTCATGGCACTGTACATGAGGTAGACAGGTTTCCTTTAACAGGCTTTAATACAAGGGGCACCAGGGAGACACACACTACACAGCCTGCAGAGGAATTCTCAGAAGTTTGCTAGAGACCAATGAAACACAGATCCCTGTCTGACTGAACCCTCCCGTATCCTGGGCAACACAGGCATCAATCATGCGTCGCCCTGTGGAGCTACCAGCCACAGTCGGCACTAGCACGGTCCGGATTCGACTCATTTACGCACATCAGCGTGGTGCCTTAACCGAATGAGCCATCCAGCAGCCCCAAGCCTAATTTCAATAAAATTACAACTTATCAGCATCCATAAGAAATGCTAACTACCATACAATGTGCCAAATAATCACTGCATTGATAGGAAACACTCAACGCAGGTACATGAGGTAGACAGGAAATCATCAGGCCAGACGACATTTTCCCACTGTAACAGACTTTAGTACAATATGCACCAGGGAAATATCCACTACACAGCATGCAGAGGCATTCTCCAAAGACTCACTAAGTTGTCTCAGTCTTGATAATAGTTTATAAGCATCACACCTCATAAGGTCACATCTCACAAGCATGTTACATCAGTAATTAGGCATCTCAGCACGCAACACAGCAGCACAGTATAGTGCCTGGGACGGGGGCGGTATATGCCCATTGTGGGTGCCAGAGCTTTTCGGGCCCACTGAGGAATGCACTCGGGACGGTCCTGAGCTGCATTCCATCCTCCCCGTAGCTCTCCATCGCTCTTCTCCCTCATCGCCATGGTAACTGGGAATGTGGAGACTGGGGCAAGGCCGCAGGCCTAGGCAGAATTGGCCAGGAGTGCATACAGAAATACAGAAACATACACTTCCCTTCACTACCTTAAGCCTCCAAGCAGCTGTACACTGCAGAACACAGTCTGAAGTGCATTAATCACTGCAGGTTTCCCACTGAATCTACAGGAACTGAGGCGGAGCAGTGAAAGAATGGGCAGTGATTCACTATGTGTGCTCATATAGACATGGAAACTGTTTCTCTGATTGATCAAACATTGTCTGGATTATTTGTAAAACAATTTAGTTCACAGCCATATCTGCTGCAATTACTATGACATAAGAACTCCTATGCTGCTGTGGAAATGACTGAGTTTTGGTCTGATGGGCACATCCTCGCTCGAACTGTAATCCAATGTTTGACATCATCC
>CM045898.1:9496301-9538767 GCA_025169545.1 Anguilla japonica | reverse complement strand
GTGAAACCCATACATTTACCCCACTCTCTTTCACACACTGACCTTTTGATGAAGGTGAGTTTTACTCCTTCATCACACGTGTGTGTGTTGCAGGATTGTGGTGTTTCTGAAAGGATTGTGAATAAAATGACATTTTATTCTGCTGGTAGCACTGTCGCCTCATAGCAAGAAGGTCCTGGGTTTGAATCCCGGTCTGGGAAGTTTGCATGTTCTCCCGTGTTCATGTGGGTTTCCTCTGGGTACTCTGAGTGTGTGTCAATGGTGAGTGAATGTTGTTTGTGCCTTGTGATAGTTTGGCGACACAAGAGTCTGAAGAAAGGCTGGCCAGCGAAATACATACATACCAATACAAATTGGACATATAGATGCCTATTCAATCAATGTTGACTTTGAGAAAGCCATCCACACATATGTTTGGCCTGTCCATGTACTGTATGCTTATACACACAGGGCCAAGTGACTTGAAAGAATTGAGGAAATATTGGGTAGCATTGCTGTGGAATACATCTTATTTAATTTTGGTGAAGCAAGATAGCCTATACTGTTTGTAGTACTGTAACTTGGCTCATTTGGATATCAATACTTTTAATGGCAGGCCTGGATTTTGGCAGTCTGAATGAATAAGTTATAGACGGTGCATGTCTTGTATGTGTGAGTAACTTGGCATTTTTGTACGTTGAAAACATGTTTTTTATGAGATATCATTTCTTTTTGCAAAGCGTTTTATTATGAGAGTGAGAAATGCGAAGTGACCCTGTAAGAAACGGTTGTGGATTATGGCTATCCCTGTGTGAATTTGTACAGTCTGATGAGCGTGTACCGTCCCAGCAGGCTTTGCATATGAGAAAATAACAGTGTGAGATAAATTAGGAGAAATTATGAAATTGCGCAGTTGAAACAATATGTTTTTAGCAGAATGGGCATGTAGGTGAAGGTTGACATGATCACAGACTATAGTGCGAAGTAAATGAAGTGACCATGAGCGAGCTTTGTTTCCTTATCGAACGGTATATATAACAGTCTGTATAAACCATTGATCGTTCAAGTGGAGTGTTAAGTAATGTGTGAAATCTGTTCTGTACTCATGCGCTTTTGTCATGTTCAGTAGTAGTTATAATTATGAGTGAGTCATGATTTTACATGTAATGTTTTAGTGCAGAGTTGCAGAACGTACATACGTAGTAATTGTTTGTATGTGGCTAGATAGAGAACAGGGCGAGGTAACATGAATGTAGAAACGTGGCGTTTGCTGATAAGATTTGTACGGTAGCCAAGTGAAGCAATATAGTTAGTAGAAATGGCAGAGTGGTGAACTGGTGTAACTTTTTAATAAAATGAATACATTTGCCGTCATGGAATGCATATGGGTGGACGTGAGTGAGTTTTGGTAAAGCAAATATAAAAGCGTAAGAAAACGTTAGTGTAAAAGAGGAAATTATCTGCCCGAGGGCGAGGCGGGATTCAATCCTTCAACCGGAGGTTTACCAGTCTGTGACTTTGTTAGTGCAGCACCATGACATAGCTATGCAATGCGTGAAATATCATTAGCAAACCTGTTCGTGGTTTTAAAGAAGAACACAGGCCAGTAAGCACAGAAGAGCTCCCGTTGAATCCATATGGCTTCGCAATATTGTAGCCAGTTAATAACTGAACGTGCAGACGGTACATCATAATGCAGTTTGGTGAACGGCGGGTAGATATGGTGCAAAAGCAATAATTGAGAAGTAGTAGACAATTATTAGTGAGGGTAAAAGCAGGTTAAAGAAATGCGTTCCTAGCTGAGTTTGAACCGAAGACCCCATGTTCCCAAGACTGTAACCTTGCCCACTCGGCCACAGGCATGCTAGCTGTTTAAACTGGAAATGTTTCAGAGCAAAAAGGTATGGGTATTTTGCGTGTGTATGCTTTTAAGTTTTGTAAGTTTTTGATTGGGTCGTGTAGGTGAATATTTGGCTGGTGTCGGTAAAATGTCCAATGGGGAGACATGTTGTTAGTGGGATAGGCGGCAGGAAAAATAAGAATGAGAAGAAGAAGAAGAAGGAGAAAACGCAAAATCTCCTTAGTTAAGGGCTTTATTGTGTGGACATGTGAAGTTGTTTAGGAAATCTGTCTGTTGAAATGGGGTCAGAATGTACAGAATTTAATGTTTTTAAGGGCTGAGTGTCTGTGGCTGTTGTGCTTATTTCTGTGGGGAACCCTGAAAAGTGCCAAACTCTCGGTGCTGTATAGGTATGGGGCATGCCTTGGCGGGATGGCATACCTGCCATCCCAATTTGCCTTGGCTATATTTGGAATTGTGTTGACTAACTGCATTGTGTCAGTTTCCTGCATCATACAGTGTTCATCAGGCTAGCTGCACCAATGTCAAAACAATGTTGACCTCTCGAATTATCAACAAAGTGGTGATGAGTTCTTAAAGCCTAACATATGTTTGAATGAAGGAAATGACTGTGGTTTCTTTGCTTGAGTTGAGACTGAACCTAGTTCACTACTTGCCTCAGTGTTGCCAGATGCCTGAATCAAATACTCCTAAAAAAAACTCAAAATCTGCAATCAACTCCCATTCAAATTTCTCACAAATGTTCCCCCATATCTAATTTAAAATCCCCCTATCTGTCATTGACTCCCATACGCCTTTTCTGTAAAACTTCACCCATGAATGTTTAAATCCCCTACATACATTTAGAGGAAAATCTGGCAAGCCCACTCTGTGATGTGTGATCTTCTTTCGGAAATCATATACTGATGGCCTCTTTTGTTCACGGTTTTTTGCACCATGCAAATAAGAGAGTTGACTACCCATAGCTAATAGCGTTTCTCAGATGTAAGTGGGCTGACCAGCTAGTTTAAGCCAATTTCTTTTAATTCTGTAGGTCTATTTATCACTCAGGCTAAGTTTGTCATTGCAATACAAAGTCTTTAGGGGTAGGAGGACACGTAGAGCTGCGGTGACTAGTCTGAAACTCGTTCCAGTTCTGGACCCAGACCCGGACCCAAATCAGAATGTCTAGTTCGGTCCGGTCCTCAACGACAGGTCCAGTTCCTTCCTGCATTAGGTCCCCACTGCTTTAAATTTAAAATAATCCCTCTCTGAACTATGTACTTTTGAGGAGAAATTCCAGTACAAAATTTCACTTTTTTCAATTGGCTTTCATTGGATTACATAGAAGGTTTGAAGTGCGATTATCCACTTCAAATACAGTTTGGCTTGGCACAAGTTAGGTCAGAATAGTGTTCACTGTGCGAACTAAACTGTGTTCTTAGCTAGAAACAGCTGTACGAAATGAGTTTTTTATCTTATTGAACGTGTGTTTTGTAGTTGTCCACGACCATGAAATGCACTTTTGTACATCGCTTTGGATAAAAGTATCTGCTAAATAAAGGACATACAGATGGTGGATTATTTTTTATTATTATATATAATTCAAGAAAAATAAGTCTATCATTTTTTTCAGTCTGTTTTAATCAGTATGTTGCTTAATTCCCAGATTATTACAATACAGGCATGATTGCAAAGGTGAAAGAGCCACAGTGGCACAGGCGAACCAATGGTTTGGTAACTTGACTGTACTAATGAACTGTCTGATGGTTCATCTGGTGCAGATTGCTATGAATATTATGGGGGTTGGGAAACACCCACCTCTTCAGACGATATATGAGGAGTCCGTTATCAGACAGCACAGAAAATAGTATCAGACCCCACTCACATATTTTACCCTAAATTCCTACTTCTACCTTCTGGTAAAAGATTCAAGTCCCTCAGTGCAGGCTTACCTGCTATAAACACACATTCATGGTGATGACAGTTTAGCTTTTTAGTGCTAAAAGTTGATGTGAATTGTTGGCTGCATGGGTGTTGCAATATGTTTTCACTGTTATAACACTTTATTCAGTGTTAATTAATTATTCATTTATTTATTATTTTTCAGTTGGCCCACCAACTCCCCCACTTGATGGAGGACACCTTTATTTATACAATTACAATGTTTACATATAACAGTGGTGAAGTCACTTAGATTTTTAAGCGAGGCAGTTATTTTTGTTCCATTGATATGTGTTCAGTGAGAAGGTTTTGCCATTGTGTGATACTTAATGAATTCCTAGATTTTCAATTTAGGAGGATAGTTTTTGGTGATCGTTAAGATGATCAATATTGGTTTTATGTATTGAGATGGTGTGTTGATTGTAGGCAGATTTGTGTTAGGCTAATGCTAAATTGTGGTTTGCATCTTGCAGTGTAGCTTCTGTCATTCTGTTTGTGAAGTCTTCTGCAGACAGGAGGTACTGACACATCCATACCTGTATTATGGAGAGTGTTTCTGATTTGTAGAACAGGTGTTTGGGGGTTTTTCTTCATTATGGTGCGAATTTGTTATGTCCCCTGCCTCTGCTTGCCTGGGTAGTGCAGGTGGAGGTAGTTGCTTAATTACCTAATTGCCTGATTTCCTCCACCTGCCTGTGAGCCAACATAAGCCCAGCAGTATGAGGCAGGGGAGATCTTTCTTTCGGGTTTCTTTTGGGTGGTTTGTAGTTGGCTGTGTGTTTGTGTTTTGTGGGTTGCATAAGGTTCATTTCTTTGAGATCTTCTTTGGGGTTTCTTTTGTGTAGCTTGTGGTTTGCTTTGTGGTTTTGGTGTTTGTGAAGATCCTTTTTGTTTGGTAAACTTTGTGGGTTTTCTTTTGTTTTAGGTTGTGTTTTAGTTTATTTATTCTAATAAATGTCTGAGTTTTTAGATCAGTTTTTGGATTAATTTTTTTTGGTACATTGGTTGTTACGGCTTTTTCGAGCCGGCCGTAACAAAATGGGGGCTCGTCCGGGATCTGCCATCCCTGCAGATACTCACACACTTCCCTGTGGCCCCGAGGACACAGCGCGCAGACGCACACTTCCCTGTGGTGGCGAGGATGCCGTGCGCAGACACACACTTCCCTGCAGCGGCAGTGGCAGACTTCCCTGGAAAATTTGTGTACATTTGGTTCTTTCTTTTTTTTTTTTGTAGTTTTGCAGAGTAAATTGAAAGAGGAGTTTATTTATGGCACCAATGCAGTGATTTGTTCGAGCTGAGATTCAGTCAGTGTATAAGTAAGCCACGTAATTTGGATGCACTGTAAGAGATAGAGTACTTTATCATATGACAAAATATGAGAGTTGCCAATAACCATGAATAGAACGCTTTAGCAGTGTTAAGAGGCAATCATTTTATTTACAAGACATGGCAAGATGGACAGGACACTATTCTATAAGAGAGGAAATGACATGCACCTGAAGATATTGTAAGATAAAGAAAAGGAACACAAAGAAATTGTGATGCATATCAAAAGTGCTTTTTATGAAAGGACTTTGGATAATGAAGTAAATTGTTTGAGCTTCCCTTAAATGCTATCCAGAGAACATCTCCCACAATCCACACTAGTTTACATTTGACAGAATAAAGTTTGACCTGACCTAAACTGTAGTACCTACTGCCATCCCCAGGAGACGAGGAGGGGCACGTCCGAGTCTGCCACAAAAAAAAAAAAAAAAAACGAGAATCATAAACTCTGTTAGTCACTCAGCGAGGGGAAAGCCAGCACACCCCTGGAGTGAGACCATGAGGCCTATATAGGGCCAGCAGCTACTCAGGCAAAGGGGAAAGTGGTGTGGAAAAAGCACTGGTATGCTGCCGGTGGCCTGACTGTATCTCAGGTCCAGGTCTGAGTGCGGAGTGGAGGTGCTGAAACTCAGCCCTGTCCCTCCGGCGCTGTCCAGGTCTGAGTGCATAGTGGAAGTGCTGAAACTCAGCCCTGTCCCTATGGTGCTGTCCATGGTGCTGCAGGCTGGCCGGTGAGACACAGGTGAAGTGGAGCAGAGTGGTGGCTAATGGCAGGGAGGGGCAGGGCTCCAGAGGCCCTCACCACAATACATATATATGAGCATGTGCATTACTTCCTGTTACAGTGAATCTGTCTTTAGCTGTGTATTAGTTTGCAGTGCTGTGGGAAGTTTGTAACAGATAACCAAAAGGAAATAAACAAAGTCGCTGTCCACTCTGAAAAATGTGTGTTGCCTTTTACATCTTTACTTTTGGTGGTGGCCAAACATCCTACAGCACTGAAAACTAACTGGCTGTCCACTCTGAAAGATGGCAGCTGCACGTCTAGTATGGGATGGGAGGGTTAAGCCCAGAGAAAAGATCATAGAAAAGGTACCTGAGCCCTTTGCCCCAATTCAGAGAACTTACAGTATAAGAAAAGGGGACATTTGGGTCAGAATTACATCTGTAGAACTGTCAGAGTTAAGTCCAACAGGACGTCTGATTCTCAGGTCCAAAGTGCTGCAGCTGGAGAGTGTAGCACAGACATCTTCCTCAGTGCATCATCAACCTTAAAATCCTCAATTTCACTCTTCATCACTGAACATTATCATTTGTATCATTTACCATTTGTTTTATGTATAACTAATATAATTATAATATAATATATGAACTATTCTTTGCAGACTGAACAGCTGTAACCTCACAGCGAAGTCCTGTAATATTGTGGCCTCAGCTCTCCAGTCATCAGACTCACCCCTGAGAGATCTGGACCTCAGCTACAATGACCTGGGAGATTCAGGAGTGGAGCTGCTCTGTGCTGGACTGATGAGTCCAAACTGTAAACTGCAGAGACTGGGGTGAGTAGTGCTGTGTACTGTGTGACTTTAAAGAAGTAGAATTTGTGATGAAGTGTGTAAGAGTGTGAATTTAATTACCGGGTGGGAAAAAAAACCTCACTAATATTCAGTACCTGTAACCTGAATGTTTACGTGTGAATACGAGTTAGCGTATAACCACATTAACAGGGGTGTGCTCATATGAAATGATGGGTGGCAAGACATTGTACCCTGGAGAGACTACTGCTCTACTGGTGCCAGGCATTCGTTCAAGTGTTCTGTGACATCAAGACCTTCAATCATAGGAATCCAGGAATCTAAAAATAACAACTAATTAAGGCTTACCCCATCTGGGTGAAGAGACTAAATATCTAAATATCCCAGGGCATGATCTCTGTATTATTTTATTGAATGACATTCAGATCCATCTGGGCACTGACTCTAACAGTGACCCCAGAGTAGCTGCACATCCTGCTAGTGAAACTAACAATATTCCCAGTAACCCAGTTAAGGTATTACCTCTAAACTTGAAGTTACTGCCGTAACCCCAGTTCTCTGATACACAGAGTGGAGAGATCCACCTATGGGAAATGACAACCGATCATGACTTGTGTAGAAGCATCCCATTGCATCAAGTCTGGCTCTGACAGACAGTAACGTGTCCAATGCTAAAGGAGGCTACCGCCCTCCTGGAAGAGCACATAGGACCCTGCAGTGTTACTACTCCTCAGTGAATGCATTCACTTCACATGAGCGGCAGGCAGGGCAGTCTTGGTGGATCTCTCCACCGGGGTTACGACAGTAACCTAAAGTACTCTTTCATCATGTTGTGTTTGAGATCCACCAACCGAGAGATATGGACAACTACCAGATTGCCCTGTGCTCACAGCTGTGGCTCGATTGCTTGAACCTGACACGCACTTCCTGTTTGTGGTAGAGAGAGAGAGGAAGGAGTCTTGTGGAGTTTGGAAATGGTAGTTACAGGATTGTATTGTGCTTTGAAGTGTGTAAATACACTCAAATGAAATAACAAATGTTATTTCATTTGAGTTTTTTTTCGTTTGAGATTGTTTTGCTCCTAAGGTGAAAATCTTTGTTGCCGTCAGGGGACAGGGAGGGAATTTTCCACTTTTTTCTTCCGTTAAGCACTCAGCTAGCAAACTAGCCGGTTCGCTAAGTCGGCCACCTTCTTGCCGACAGGAGGTTTTTGGTTGTTCGCTTTCCCAGGAGCAAAATATAACTGTTGTTAGATAGTTTGCCTTTATTGTTATGTGCTAATGTTAGCAGTAGTTTATTATAATCTCATAAAAAACACGTCTTCAACGTACAAAAATGCCAAGTTACTCACACATACAAGACATACACCGTCTATAACTCATTCATTCAGACTGCCAAAATCCAGGCCTGCCATTAAAAGTATTGATATCAAAATGACGCCAAGTTACGGTACTACAAACAATATAGGCTATTTTGCCTCACCGAAATTTAATAACATGTATTCCAAAGCAATGCTACCCAATATTTCCTCAATTCTTTCTGGTCACTTGGCCCTGTGTGTATATAAGCGTGCAGTACATGGACAGGCCAAACATATGTGTGGATGGCTTTCTCACAGTCAAGATTGATTGAATAGGCATCTATATGTCCAATTTGTATTGGTATGTATGTATTTTGGTGCCCAGCGTTTCTGTTGCGTGAATCATTGTATGTTTTTTGGTATAAATGTCTGTTCGTAAATGTGAATGTAACATGCTGCGAGGGAAATGTCCCCATGGGGATAAAGAAGTTCTCTATGTATGTATGTACAATATGTAAGCTATTTTACATGTATTTATTGTACGTAGGAAATATACAATCACTTGTACATTTACTCAAATTCAGTTCAGAAGCAAGTATAAACATATGTTTTGTGGAGAAATATGCTTCCTGTAGTGACTGACCAGCAGTTTTCTACATGAATTTCAATGTGTTCCATGAGGCAATACGAAATATTTGACACTTTGATCTGACACAAAGTTTGCATGACATTGTAATATGGTAAGATTACAAAACACAGGGCCAAGTGACTTGAAAGAATTGAGGAAATATTGGGTAGCATTGCTTTGGAATACATCTTATGTAATTTCGGTGAAGCAAGATAGCCTATATTGTTTGTAGTACCGTAACTTGGCGTCATTTTGATATCAATACTTTTAATGGCAGGCCTGGATTTTGGCAGTCTGAATGAATGTGTTATAGACGGTGTATGTCCTGTATGTGTGAGTAACTTGGCATTTTTGTACGTTGAAAACGTGTTTTTTATGAGATGTCATTTCTTTTTGCAAAGCGTTTTATTACGAGAGTGAGAAATGCGAAGTGACCCTGTAAGAAACGGTTGTGGATTATGGCTATCCTTGTGTGAATTTGTACAGTCTGATGAGCGTGTACTGTTTAGCAGTTTCGGTTTGCTATATATGTAAAACAGTGGCTGTGACAAATGGTGCGGTGGCGTAAGTGTAAACGCATCAGAAAAGGTGAAATATGGCCAGTGTATGTAGGCTACTCACGGATTTGACGGGCATCCAACGAGCCTTGATTGACAAAAGAATCAGCAAGCCCGTAGAATTAGAGCTGCCTAGGTCGCAACTTGTGTACCCTTCTGTCCTGCTCCGTTGTCTGTTATTTCGTGAAGATGCACTTTTAGTGTTTGTAAGGTTTATAAGGCATTTTGATAGGCTTATCTGCAGGTAGGAATCCTCTTTGCTCTTTTGTTAAGCTAGAACCGGAATAGTTGATAGTGGAGAATAGGAGCAGACGCATATGTCCCAGCAGGCTTTGCATATGAGAAAATAACAACAGTGTGAGATAAATTAGGCGAAATGATGAAATTGCGTAGTTGAAACAATATGTTTTTAGCAGAATGGGCATGTAGGTGAAGGTTGACATGATCACAGACTATAGTGCGAAGTAAATGAAGTGGCCATGAGCGAGCTTAGTTTCCTTATCAAATGGTATATATAACAGTCTGTATTAAACGTTAGTTGTTGAAGTGGAGGGTTAAATAACGTGTGCAATCTATTGCACTAATGTGTTTTTCTCATGTTCAGTACTAGTAGTTATAAATATGAGTGAGTCATGATTTTAAATGTAATGTTTTAATGGGGAGTTGCAGAACGTACATATGTAGTAATTGTTTGTATGTGGCTAGATAGAGAACAGGGCGAGGTAACATGAATGTAGGAACGTGGCGTTTACTGATAAGAAGGTTTTGTACGGTAGCCAAGTGAAGAAATATAGTTAGTATAAATGGCACAGTGGTGAACTGGTGTAACTTTTTAATAAAAGGAATACATTAGCCGTCATGAAATGCATATGGGTGGCCGTGAGTGAGTTTTGGTAAAGCAAATATAAGCGTAAGAAAACATTAGTGTTAAAGAGGAAATTATCTGCCTGAGGGCGGGTGGGATTCAAGCCTTAAACCGGCGGTTTACCAGTCTGTGACTTCGTTCAGTGCATCACCATGCCATAGCTATGCAATGCGTGAAATATCATTAGCAAACCTGCTGGTGGTTTTAAAGAAGAACACAGGCCAGTAAGCACAGAAGAGCTCCCGTTGAATCCATATGGCTTAGCAATATTGTAGCCGGTTAATAACTGAACGGTGAACGGCGGGTAGATATGGTGCAAAAGCAATAATTGAGAAGTAGTAGACAATTATTAGTGGGGGTAAAAGCAGGTTAAAGAAACGTGTTCCTAACTGCGCTTGAACCAACGACCCCATGTTCCCAAGACTGTAACCTTGCCCACTAGACCACAGGCGGACTAGCTGTTTAAACTGGAAATGTTTCAGAGTAAAAAGGTATGGGTATTTTGCGTGTGTATGCGCATTTTTGATTGGGTCGTGTAGGTGAAGATTTGGCTGATGTCAGTGAAATGTCCAATGGGGAGACATGTTGTTAGTGGGATAGGCGGCAGGAAAAATAAGAATGAGAAGAAGAAGAAGAAGAAGAAGAAGAAGGAGAAAACGCAAAATCCCCTTAGTTTGGGGCTTTATTGTGTGGACATGTGAAGTTGTTTATGAATTCTGTCTGTTGAAATGGGGTCAGAATGTACACAATTTAATGTTTTTAAGGGCTGAGTGTCTGTGGTTATTTCTGTGGGGAACCCTGAAAAGTGCCAAACTCTCGGTGCTGTATAGGTATGGGGCATGCCCCCGCCAAGGCGTAACTTGGCGGGATGGCATACCTACCATCCCAATCTGCTTCTGGATGAATTTTTGTTTAATTTTGTCCTAAGATATATGAATAAAATATTACCTAGTACATGGGTTCCTTCAATTGTTGCTATTTAGTAATTGCTATTTTGTAAAAGGTAAGTTAGTTCATTTAACCCAATTCTGCACCTGATCTTTCTTATTTAAACACTTAATATTAGTTCATTTAAAGTGCTGTATTTTTCTAGTTTAAAGTGCCTCCCCAGTTTCTGCTGCTAGTTGTCCGGAGCCACTTAAAGCGTTTTTAAGTTGTGGTCTTGGTGTCTCCTCCTCAGCAGGTAGGAGATCTCCTAGAGCGTACAGACAAACTCCTTGAGTTCTGTATGTAGAACGAGGGGCCATAAATAGAAATTAGCTAAATATCAGTCACTGTGTGGAATGGCCTGCCAGGTCATGTAGTAGGGGCAGAAACTCCAGGGATTTTTAAGACTAGGCTTGATACAGTGTTAGATTCTGTCTAGTCTGTAGGTAATCAGAGCAATAGGTACAATTTAGTTTGAAATTCGCAAGTATTGTTGGGCTGAATGGCCTGTTCTCAGCGTATGTTATGTTATGTTATGTTGTTATGTTATGTTTTGTTAGTTGAGACGCTGTCAGGTCTTGGGAATGAAGTCTGTTGGCAATCTTCTCCTTTTGTGGAACCATGTTGGGACCAGTGAAGTAACACACTGATGACCACTTTCCAGTTGAAAAGGTTTTATTACGATGCACAAAGGGAGACTCACCACGGTGCCTCAACAAGCGCTCCGTCTGAATCTCAACGAGACAGCCACAAGTGAGGGCTTAACTATTCTGGTCAGTGATTATTGCCAAATGAGAACATTCCCAGGAAGGAATAAACATTGCACCAGACTCCCCGGGGGCCACCCATTTGATCTGCAGGTGTTGTATTGCCTTACAATGATTGAACTCTGTATGTGGCCATCTGTCGCTAACAGTTGTTGCAGAGTGTGTGTTGGTGTGTGTAAATGTGAATGGGGAGGGTGTTGTCTGGCACATCTTGTGTAGGGCAGTACTAAAGACATTCCACTGCCCAAAGCTATAGCCAGGGTACAGGAACAAAGTGAAGTACTGAAACCCATAGCAGATGAGGGGAGATCTGTTCACCTCACACAGAGCTCACCCCCAGAATTCAGTGGGCTACTGGCCTCCTGGTGACGTTCAGGCGGTAGAACCTCGCTAAAGTATCTGGAGAAACCCAGCCTGTGGCTGAATAAATTTCCTGTGAGGAGACCCCATGGAATAGGGCCCACGGTGCAGCCATGCCCCTTGTAGAATGAGTGTGTGGAGAGAACACACAGGACACAGCATATGCAGCCTATGCTGCTCTTCAGAGGAGAAAGGTGGTGGGTGAAAAGCGGCAAGCTCCAACACCTCACATGTGAAAGCTGGGAAGCTTGAGGCATAAAGGCTGGATTGGGCTTAGGAAAAACCGTATCCATCTTAGGGGAGAATATTGCGCACAAGAGGTGCACTGAGAGCGCATGGAGGTCACTGACACACTTATCTGAGGCTAGTGCGAACAGCAACTCTGTCTGGAGAGACAACAATTTTAATCTAATTTATAAACTCAAACGGCCTTACAGACCGAGCCTCCAGCACCTGTGATAAATCTCAAGCTTTTTAGCAACAGGCAAAGAACAGTGAGCCCACTTCATGAACCTGTGAATGAGGGGGTGCTGCCCCACTGCATGGTCTTGCAACCCAACATGATAAGCAGTGATAGCTGCCAGGTAGATCTTATTGGTAGAAAAGGATTTCTCTTTATCCATAAGGTTCTGTGAAAAGCACAGCACGTCAGAAACAGAGCACTGGTAAGGCACTGGCTGACACCATCTTTCTAACACCTGACACTTATTGTCATAAAGTGGCCTGGTAGAGGGCGCTCTCGTGCTCTGGATGGTTGCAGGCACGCGAGGGGGAAGCCCTAATGCGTTGAGGTTATGCCTTTCACGGGCCAAGCCCATAGAGCTACTCGCTCAGGGCAGGGGTGGTGTATTTCCCCGTTCACCTGAGACAGGAGGTCCGTGCGTAGTGGGAGCGTGCATGGCTGTACATAAAGGAGAGGGATAATCACTGCAGTAACATTTCCAGAGTCTGGGGATGGAGACACCATTCCCCGTACAGTGGGTTTCCCCTTGACAGCAGATCAGCGCTCGTGTTCAGAATTCCTGGCACATAAATCAATCAATCAAATTTTATTTATATAGCATATTTCACAGTAATTGTCACAATACGCTTCACAGACAACCCTGGCCTAGTGTGTACATCTTGGTGGGAGAGTGTCCATCTGAACAACATGTGAGCTGCTGTTTAGATGCAATGTTACATCGTTTAGTTTAGTCACTTTTCTGTGGTTCCAGTCCCAAGTCATAGTCTGGATATTATACCTTTGTAAGCAGTTACGCTGTGTGGAATAGTCTGATTCAGAGATCAATATTCTGGCTCTAGCTCCTATCATCTAAAGAATAACATCATTTACAGGAGTATTCTAATAATCTTCAATTGCCCCCACTTATTATTTTTTTTGTGCAGTTTATATTACTCCACAAGGGCTACCAAACATGTTGATAAGGGGTTTTAAAAGAAAAAAATGACCTAATACATCAGGCTTTTATTTTCATTATTATTATTATCATCGATACAACAATAATTAAATGTAACGCAATAATTAACCTATTATATTTGCAAAAGCGTGCGAGAATAAAATGATTGGATGGATTATAGCGTAAAGACATGGAGAACATAGGTGCAATGTGTGGAAGTTTCAAAAGACACCACATTTTTGAAAATCTAGTGTCTACCAGCAATAAAAGTTAGTGGCAGTAATCAGTTGTGCTGTTCTCATACAGCCACTAGATGGCGATGCAGTGTAATTCCAGTTGATGCCCTAGTAGCATTGCTGTAAGATCGTGCCAGATGAACTGAAGTGTAGCAGAGCTCGTACACGGCTCCGGCACTGCTTCAGCTGTTAGCAGGTACAATATCGCAGGTCTGACCAATAATATCATGACTGGTTAGATAAAACCTTCATGTTATTTTATATACTGGTGTATATATTTAAGTTGTCTGTGACAGTTAGCTGCTTAGTTCCTCACTGGCTCCGCTAGCTAGGTTGGGTCATGAAGTAACGTTAAGGTAGGTTGGGCTGGCTAGCTAGCTAACTCGTGCCTGTGACTGTGTGAGTCAAAGCGAAAGCTGAACTTAGAACAAGGGCAACAAGTGTCAACTTGAGGGTCATGTTGTTTGATGTAAATGGTAAACAAATGATATTTGCAAAGTGTTAATAGTTATTATCAAATAATTGTGTTGTGTAACTGTAGTTCTGTATTTTCAAAGAATGAACTAGCTGAGGTAACAGTTCAGAGCGAGCTCAGAGCGAGCTGGCATCGCCATGGTAACCAACCGACCCTCCTAACGGCCACATTTTAAACAGCGTCGTCATGGTTACCGTCACCTTACTTTGGCGAAAGGTAAATAAGGAAGAGCGCAATTTTGTATTGAATGTGGTTTCATTTCACCTTGCTGAATATTTTAAAATGAATGTCAAAAACCCTGACAGACTGTATAATTTGTTAAACTTAAATTGTTTGATAACTTGATGGTTACAAGATTAGGAAGAAAACAGTATCATGATGACAGTAATGTATTTAGCCAATGGGTTATAGGAGGAGTTATACATTAACAGTTATACTTATCTATTCATAGTGATGAATCTTCTGCGTCTTTGAAATGTATAGCCTAGATGTTTATGAACTGAAGAACATGTCACGTGAGGTAAAGTGCACCACAAAAATGCTGTTTTTTTTTTGTGTTTGCAGATGAAATTAATATGTTTGCAAATCAGATAAGTTCATCACATGGAAAGGGTTATTAGAGCCCAGTAATTGCCTTAGACTATTGTGGATTAGTCAGAATACTTCATGAACTTAATTTACACCCCCCCCCCCCCCCCCCCCCCCCCCTGTTTTTGTATCATCTGTCAAGGTGAACAATGTCACAAAGAATTTGTGCGTGTGTTTGTGTGCGTGCGTGCGTGTTTGTGTGTGTGTGGTCTCTCCACAGGCTGGGTTGGTGTAATCTCACAGAGGGCTGCTGTGATGTTCTGGCCTCAGTCCTGCATTCTCCTCACTCAGAGCTGAGAGATCTGGAGCTCAGAGACAACGAGCTGCAGGATTCAGGAGTGAGAGTGCTCTCTGCTGGACTGGAGGACCCACACTGTAAACTGCATAGAATGGGGTGAGTACAAACACAAACCCCTTCAATAAATTAGGGCTACAATGTGACTAAATACAACACTGATGTCAATGTTTCTAATGTGAAAACAGACACTCCACAGAACTGAAACAGCATGTTCCTGTTCTTCCTCTTGGTAGAATTCGACTACACAAATGAATGAAGAAAATGAATTAGTCCTGTTTACTGAACTGTAGTGGGGTGTAAACTCAAATGTGTTTGATAATGACTCATTCCACATTCATGTTATTTTAGTTTAACACACACAGCCCTGTTAGTTTATATTATGTTACATTACATTTATTTACCAGACGCTTTTATCCAAAGTGACGTACAATAATTGCATACAAAAGGTAATTGGAACAACTACAAAACATAGGGGGCGATATAGCTCAGGCGGTAAGACCGATTGTCTGGCAGTCGGAGGGTTGCCGGTTCAAACCCCGCCCTGGGCATGTCGAAGTGTCCTTGAGCAAGACACCTAACCCCTAACCTCTAACTGCTCTGGCGAATGAGAGGCATCAATTGTAAAGCGCTTTGGATAAAAGCGCTATATAAATGCAGTCCATTTACCATTTACAGGTCCGATAAGGTACAATACTTTGCACAGTTATTCATAGCCATGAACACATTAAGTCCAGTTCACACAGTGAACATTACTGTGACCTAACCTATGCTAAGTCAAACTAGGAGGCATTACAAGCAACGTCTAGACAATGATACAAGGCACAATAAGTGCTGGATGGAGGTACATGTAACATGAGTGGCACAGGAGGTACATGTGTAGAAATAGGGGGATTTAAGTGATAGAAATGATCTACAAAGTGGTGATAGTTAGTCCAGGTATAGTCTGAAGAGATGCATCTTCAGACCACGGCGGAAGATGGGTAGTGAGGGAGAGGTTCGTAGAGGAACAGGGAGTTCGTTCCACCACTGGAGAGCTAGGGTGGAGAAGCTCCGTGGTAGAGACAAGATTGAACCCTTTACCCGGATGGCAGGGGGTGCAAGGCAGTGGTCAAGTGGGCGTATAGGATTTAATCATGTGCTGTAAGTAGACGGGGGCCGTCCTGTTGGCTGCAGTGTAGGTGAGGGTCAGGACTTTAAACCTGCAGTGACTGGTAGCCAGTGGAGTGACCTCAGCAGGGGAGAACTTGGGAAGGTTGAAGACAATTAATGTGTGTAAGGTGTGTAACACACTGCTATGTGTTTGACACACAGTCCTGTTAGTTTATATTAATGTGTGTAAGGTGTGTAACACACTGCTATGTGTTTGACACACACAGACCTGTTAGTTTATATTAATGTGTGTAAGGTGTATAACACACTGCTATATGTTTGACACACACAGCCCTGTTAGTTTATATTAATGTTTGTAAGGTGCGTAACACACTGCTATATGTTTGACACACACAGCCCTGCTAGTTTATATTAATGTGTGTAAGGTGTGTAACACACTACTATGTGTTTGACACACACAGCCCTGCTAGTTTATATTAATGTGTGTAAGGTGTGTAACACACTGCTATGTGTCTAACACACGCAGCTCTGTTAGTTTATATTAATGTGTGTAAGGTGTGTAACACACTGCTATGTGTTTGACACACACTGCCCTGTTAGTTTATATTAATGTGTGTATGGTGTGTAACACACTGCTTTGTGTTTGACACACAGAGCCCTGTTAGTTTATATTAATGTGTGTAAGGTGAGTAACACACTGCTATGTGTCTAACACACACAACCCTGTTAGTTTATATTAATGTGTGTAAGGTGTGTAACACACTACTATGTGTTTGACACACACAGCCCTGTTAGTTTATATTAATGTGCTATAAGGTGTGTAACACATTGCTATGTGTTTGACACACAGCCCTGTTAGTTTATATTAATGTGTGTAAGGTGTGTAACACACTGCTTTGTGTTTGACACACACAGAGCCCTGTTAGTTTATGTTAATGTGTGTAAGATGTGTAACACACTGCTATGTGTTTGACACACACAGCCCTGTTAGTTTATATTAATGTGTGTAAGGTGTGTAACACACTGCTATATGTCTCACACACGCAGCTTTTTTTTAGTTTATATTAATGTGTGTAAGGTGTGTGTGTCCTTATCTCTGCAGGCTGTCAGGCTGTAGAGTCACACAGAGAGGCTGTGATTCTCTGGCTTCAGCTCTGTGTTCAAACCCCTCACACCTGAGAGAGCTGGACCTGAGATATAATCACCCAGGAGACTCAGGAGTGAGAGCGCTGTCTGCTGCTAAACTGGACACACTCACACTGCTGTAAGTACAGAGAGTTTCCACACTGCACCTCACACACACACACACACACACCTGAGAGAGCTGGACCTCAGCTACAATCACCCAGGAGACTCAGGAGTGAGAGCGCTGTCTGCTGCTAAACTGGACACACTCACACTGCTGTACGTACAGAGAGTTTCCACACTGCACCTCACACACGCACACACACACACACACACACACACACACACACACACACACACAAACGGAGTTGGGGGGGGGGGGGGGGGCATGGAGGGTACTGTTCACACCAGCGTTACTCAAGAGGGTTGGGGATCTCCTGTGGAGGGTGCTGCAGGGGATCACTGCAGTAAATAAGATGTGGTTGTTGTAGTTAGGGGTTTGATCAGGGACACCGTGATGGTGGAGTTTCAGTATTACAAAGCAATGGAGAACCTGAGTGTGTTTCAGAGTGTGTGTGTTATAAGGGTGTTTTATGTTCAGTGGAGGGAGGGGAGCTATTTTTGCACATGGAACAGGGTGAGGGAATGGAATAAGTTTCCTTTGTGACAGATTTGTGTATTTTTCATATGATCTTGATTTTGTGTTTTATTGTGTCTTTGTTTTTATTTTTGTGATGTCATTGGTGTGTTGAGAGTGGAAATAAAGGATGGCTAAAATTCTAAATTCTGTTCTGCTGTTCTTACAGTGTGGACCATGGAGGAGAGAACAGGACCAAACCAGGACCCAGGAAATGTGAGTGTGTATCGACACAGAACACTTTCCATAGATACACACTCTGCTGTGTGTGTGTGTGTGTGAGTGAGAGAGATTTCTCTCTTACACACATAAACACACAAACAGAAACACACATGTACACAAACACACACACACAGGTACTATCACAGCTCTCTCTCTCTCACACATACATAATGAAGTGAATATTAATAAGGATAATTAATCTCATTAATGTCTCTGGTGTGCAGACGGCTGTCAGCTCACACTGGATCCAAACACAGTGCACAGAGAGCTGTCTCTGTCTGAGGGGAACAGGAAGGTGACACACACACGGGGGAGAGCGGAGCCATATCCTGATCATCCAGAGAGATTTGAGGTCTGGCGCCAGGTTGTGTGCAGAGAGAGTGTGTGTGAGCGCTGTTACTGGGAGGCTGAGTGGAGTGTGTCTGAGTTGGGGGGAGGGGTTTGTATAGCAGTGACAGATAAAGGAATCAGCAGGAAAGGAGGGGGTAATGACTGTGTGTTTGGAGACAATAAAAACTCCTGGAGTCTGGAGTGCTCTAAACCCAGTGACTCTGATAAACTCAGTGACTCTGATGAACTCAGTTACTCTGCCAATCACAATAAGAACCAAACACGCATACCTGCCCCCCCCTCCCCCTACCGCAGAGCAGGAGTGTGTGATGATGATGATGGTAGAGGAGTGTGTGTGTACAGGGTAGGAGTGTGTGTGGACCGTCCGGCCGGCACTCTGTCTTTCTACAGCGTCTCTGACTCTGACACACTGACCCTCCTGCACAGATTCCACACACACTTCACTCAACACACACCCCTCTGTGCTGGATTTACAGTGTGGGGTGACTGCTCAGTGTCGCTCTGCTAACTGGAGTAGAGACACACACGCACACACACACACACACGCACATGCGCGCACACACAAACATGCACGTGCACACGCGCATACACACTCGCATGCATGCACCCACACACACACCACATTCACGTACCCACTCACACACCACACACACTCATATACACATACACACACACTCACACATACACACTCAGATACACATAGACACTCACACCCACACCTACACACACACATCCACAGACACACACATGCTCTCACACACACCCTTTCTCTCTCAGTCATGCACACGCACTCACAAATACACACGCTGTTGTACACTCATGCACACGCACTCACACATCTACGCACACACACACTTGTGCACACACACTCACACTCTTACACACACATGCACACTCTCACACCCAATCACTCACACACCCAGTCACACACATGCACACACACACCTACACACGGACACACACAATCTCTCGCACACACATTCACCAGTTCACACTCACGCACACACACACATGCATGCATATGTACACACGCTCATAACCGTATGCACACACTCTCTCTCTCTCTCGTACTCAGTCACTCACACACACACACCCCCTCTCTCTCTCACACACACACACACACACACTCACATCCACACACATTCACACAAACGCACACACACACACACACAAACTCATGCACTCACGCACACACACATACATGCGTGCAGAGACACAAACACGTGTCAACACACACACTCTTCAGTGTCCCTCTGCTAACTGGAGTAGAGACACACACACATGCGCACACACACACACATGCACACACACGCATACACACACACACACACACATATATACACACACTCATATACACATACACACACACACAGACACTCAATCACACACTCACATATATATATATACACACACTCATATGCACCTAGACCCACACACACACGCACTCACACACCTACACACACTCTCGCACACTCAGTCACACATACACACCCTCTCTCTCTCACATACACTCCATCACACACACATGTACTCTCACACACCCTTTCTCTCTCAGTCATGCACACACGCTCACACACCTACGCACGCACACTCTCTCAAACCCGTCACTCACACACACCTCCACACAGACACACACAATCTCATACACGCACACACACACACGCATGCAAACATACACACGCTCATACCCGTATGCACACACACACACTCTTTCTCTCACTCACACTCGCATACAGTATACAGACACACACATTTGCAAACGCATGCGCACACACACACACACACTCATGCACTCACGCACAAACACAAACATGTGTCAACACACACACATTCTCATTCCCATACGCACGCACACACATGTATACACACATTCTATTACCTATACGCACACACACGCATACTCATGCACACACACATGCATACACATACATGCGTACACACACCATATACACATGTATACACAAACATTCTCATACCCATACATACACACACACATACACATGTGTAAACACACACACATTCACAAAGGCACTCTCACGCACACACACATACACATACATACACTCATTCTCTTGCACGTGCACACACTCAAATACACAGTCTCACACACATTCACACAAACGCACGCACACACACTTTCTCTTACCCATACACACACGCACCTGTGTGCACACATACTCATGCACTCAATCATACTCTCACACATGCACACACACATACATGCGTGCACACACATACACACATTCTCTTACCCATTCACACACGCAACCTGGGCACACACACACACGCATACTTACGCACTCACACACATGTTCACATCAACAGTCACTCCCACAAACGTACGCATGCACACACACATTCACAAATGCACACACACAGGAACACACTCTCACCCAATCACACACACGCACACACGTTGACATACTTGCAACCTTCCTTGACCAATGCCTTACCACTGCAATTTCAGCTGTGCCCAATATTAGCCTCAGTACAGCTTAAACCCTGTACATAAGAGTATGATCTTTTAGCAGGTTCAGGTTAAGCACTCGCTATTTAAATATGATTTTATTTTTTTTACATTTTAATACATTTATATTGCAAATGTTCAAGGTGTGTTTATGTACTTTTGATTATTAAAACATTAATATAACATTGAGAGTAATAATGGCAAAAGATGGCAGAGTAAAATGTTTTTGAAGTAATAATTCTGTCTCCTGTATCTGCATCTTTTTTTATAAGAAGCCAGTGGCAAACTCCTCCACTTAAATGTGCATTTTACTAGTTTTTACAGTTGCTTTCATTCATTTTCACAAGAGTTCCAATGTGCAAATTTCTGTGGGCAAATGCAGCTGATAGGGAGAATGCAGAATGATCATTGCAGTGTACTTATTTCCTTTCCTTACTGTAAACAATGATGGATTGAGTTTCCTTATTAATTCTGTTAGGATTGTTTTTTTGTGTTTTTTTGTTGCTTTAATTTTATGTATTTTTAGACAATAATATGCAATGATTAAACCTGAATTATAAAAATAACTAATGTTTTGCTGTTGTGATTTATTATTGTGTGGTGTATTGAACTCCTGTGACACAGTAGTACTTATTTCATATTCTGTATGGGATTATGTTTGGGCTCAATATGAGTAGATCAGCATGGGGCTAAAATCTGCAGTTGAAGCAATGACATTCATCTACAGTAGTGGAAATAAAATCCATTATGAGAAAAGTTGTGTAGTGTCTGATGAATGCTTGCTTCTGTTACTGTAGTGTAATCACAACTCAATACATTTTGAAAAGTCACTGCTTGTCTATTGAGCTGGTATATTTATGTTACCTCAAAGAAATGGTTTTCCTGTAGGTTTGACCCTGGATCTGCTGCACATCAGTTGAATGGATTAGACCACTAAGCCAAAATCGGCAGAAGTGTGGTTTGCATGACATCCATTCTCTGAGATGTTCCTGAGACCCTGCAGTTTTTCTCATTTTTTCAGATGCATTTCTAATATCTGCAGTCACATATTGCAAATGCATTACAATATGTTATGATTGCTTTGGCTCAATGTGGGAAACTCAATTTGCCAAACTGACTGGCAAAATTTTTACCCTAAGACACTAATTGCAGTACCTACCCACAAAGTCCACAACTCTAAATCACTCTCAGTTTTCACAATACAGTCGTCTTGTATTAGTACAATGTTCCAATGCTTATTGCTAGACATGTAGATTGTGAAATAAAGTCAACATGTTTGCAGTCCTGTCTCGTCACTTCCAACAACATTGCCCAGATGAGTCGCATTGCAGCACGATTGGTAATCCCAACATAAAAGGCTGTTTTACAGCACTACATTCAGCAGTGTCTGACAACATGGAGCAGCCCAATGCAGTTGGTACTGATGGACGGGTCGTGGCTGAGGCTGAGGTTGTGGTCAAGCAGGTAGAAGAAATGTTGTATCGAATGAATTTAGAGCCACAGTGATTGACCATGTCATAAATCCAGGCATAGCAATGGGAGAAGCTGGAAGGATTGTAAGGCCAAAGTTAAGAATGTCAACAGTGGCATCTAATAAAGCTTTTGGACTGAACATTGATAAGTCAATAATTTACTGCAAAACATGATACAGTAATTACATTACAGGATTGTTGTGTTGGTGTCATTTTATATTTTATAGGTGTTCCTGTGGCAATGTCTGTTCTGTCTGTTCTGATAATGTGATTATTTTTCTTTTATCAGATAAGCCCTGCTGGTGCAAGTTTGTAATGTTGCATTTGTATGTGTTATTTTTACTGTTTACGTGTCAAATGTCTCGAGTGTAAATGTTTCTGTTTAAATGATTGGTTGAATAACACATATCACCGCTATTTTCACCAACCATGTTAAACGTACTCACTTGCATGTCTCAGCTCCAAAGGCATGCTGATGTGAAACCCATATTCCAATCTGTTTGAAATGACACAAATTCTGCCTAGTGTGTTCAAACATTAGACATTTTTTTTACTCTACATATTGTTTATTCCCTGCACCTGAACAAATTGGATGTGCCCATTCTACTGTACCATCTCCTTTGTAAGCTAAGAAGTTCCTTTCAGCTGACTACATCAGAATCTGTACTACCGGCGTTTTATGAGAGCTTAAAATGTACAACATTGTTAATCAGAAATTATATCTGGGTGGGTAAATTGGTGGAAATGCTGTAGATAGTTTGTCATTGATTTATAAATATACCAGTATATCCTGGGCTTTCACTGATGGTTTAATTGTGGTACAAATAGCAGTGGCCTGATATGCATTCTATGTTTGCAGTTTGCTTCCACCTGACTGCTTCCCCCCAGCAGGGAAACAGAGGGGCACAACCCCCCCAGCAGGGAAACAGAGGGGCAAAGAAGACTCTGGGTCATCCCACCATGGATGGCGCAGGAGAGGTAGCAGGTTTTATCAGTTTGCTAAGGTGGTCTCGGAGGATGGACAGCGTGGGAAAGTAGAGGACCGATCGCTCAGTGGGTCAGACTGGTGGAAGATACCACAAGCCAGGCTTAGCTTCCTGATCAGGGCCAATTATGACATGCTGCCTTCTCCTCAGAACCTGCGCCAATGGTTTGGTGCAGATGAGACTGTCTGCTCTGTGCTGCCCCCAAACGAGTCCTGTGGCACATTCTATCAGGCTGTGAGACGGCTCCAGCACAGGGACACTGAGCAGGCCTCCAACACAGGGACACAGAGCAGGCCTCCAGCACAGGGACACAGAGCAGGCCTCCGGCACAGGGACACAGAGCAGGCCTCCAGCATAGGGACACAGAGCAGGCCTCCAGCACAGGGACACAGAGCAGGCCTCCGGCACAGGGACACTGAGCAGGCCTCCGGCACAGGGACACTGAGCAGGCCTCCAGCACAGGGACACAGAGCAGGTCTCCGGCACAGGGACACAGAGCAGGCTTCCAGCACGTTCTCATTACATTACAGGCATTTGGCAGACGCTCTTATCCAGAGTGACGTACAACAACAAAATGTATAACCATAACCAGGAACAAGTGTGTCGAAAACCCTAGAGAGAAGTACCGTTCCAAGTGCAGGGAACAACCGCATAGTTCAACTTGGACCCTGTAGGTTAAACTGATTAACACTAACACAAACAAGAACAGCAACAAGGCAGTCTATGCAAAAATACAAGCAATAGTTAAGACGAGTGCATTAACTAAGTCACCTACGAAACAGCTACCTAGTTACAACCCTAAGCTTACAGTCAATTTAGAGATTACAGGGAGGTAGGGAGGGATAGGGAGAGGTGCAGCCTGAAGAGGTGAGTCTTCAGTTGTCGCTTGAAGTGGGTCAGGGTCTCAGCTGTTCTGACCTCCACGGGGAGGTCATTCCACCATTGTGGGGCCAGAACAGACAGGAGACGTGACCGGGAAGCGCAGGTGCGAAGAGGGGGAGGTGCCAGGCGTCCTGAGGTAGCGGAACGGAGGGGTCTGGCTGGCATGTAGGGTTTGAAGATTTTGTGGAGGTATGCTGGGGCTGATCCCTTGACTGCCTGGTCAAGGGATCAGCCTCTCAGGCTGTGAGACGGCTCCAGCACAGGGACACAGAGCAGGCCTCCAGAACAGGGACACAGAAAAGACCTCCAGAACAGGGACACAGAGCAGGCCTCTGGCACAGGGACACAGAGCAGGCCTCCAGGACAGGGACACAGAGCAGACCTCCAGGACAGGGATACAGAGCAGGCCTCCAGCACAGGGACACAGAGCAGGCCTCTGGCACAGGGACACAGAGCAGGCCTCCAGCACTGGGACACAGAGCAGGCCTCCAGCACAGGGACACAGAGCAGGTCTGTCAGGCTGTGAGATGGCTCCAGCACAGGGACACAGAGCAGGCCTCCAGCACAGGGACACAGAGCAGGTCTCCAGCACGGGGACACAGAGCAGGCCTCCAGCACAGGGACACAGAGCAGGCCTCCAGCACAGGGACACAGTGCAGGCCTCCAGCACAGGGGTGCTACAGATGGAGGTATGACCAGCTCCTGCGGAAGCTTCTGGAAATACTGGAGACCAGCAGACAGGAGGCAAACAGAGACGCCTCTCCTGTGAAAGAGCATCAAACCCACTTTGTGAGGCAAGCAGAGGAGGAGGGGACCGTAGGACACGAAGGTGGGAGTAGAGTCCTGGTACCAGGCAGAGGGTGGAGCATGTGTGTAGATCTCAATCCACAGCTCCATTTCCCAAATGAGATCAGCACAGCGTTCCTGTGGCCTAACATGGAGACATGGTCCATTTGGGCAAAGGTGGTGCTCCTTATATGGAGACGTGGTCCACTCAGGCGAAGGTGGAGCTCCTTATATGGAGACGTGGTCTACTCGGGTGAAGGTGGTGCTCCTTATGGAGCTCACCCTCCCATGGGAGGAGGGGGCAGAAGCAGCCTATGAGCGAAAACGGCTGAAGTACTCCGATCTGGCAACGGAGTGTGAGAGTGTAAGGAGTGTAAGGAGGCCGGTTAGAGAGCGACAGTATATCCAGGTGGGACGCTGGGGGTTCACCCGCCAGTCAGTGCTCCACCATCTGGAGAATACGGGCATGGCAGGGGCAAGGCTGAGGAGGGCAGCTAGAGGGCTGGCTGAGGAAGCGGTGGGGGGGGCGGGGGGGAGTCGGCAACCGCCCACTGCACCCAAAACAACAGCAGAGGGTGGCAGCTGGTCTTCTGGATCAGTTTGAGCCTCTTTGTGTCCCTGGAGTAGAGGCTCCCAGCCCAGCACACACAGGTGTAGAACAGGACACCGGCCACAATGATCTGGTAGAACATGGCCAGCATCCTGCTACACATACCAAAGGAGCGTTACCTCCCCAGAAAGAAAAGCCTTCAGTCTAGTAGGGCCTCCAAAGACACAAACCACAGTATCAAACAATCTATCTATGTGATCAGGAGAACATGGTGTGTATGTGTGTGTGTGTGTGTTTGTGTGCATGTGTGTGCTTGTTGTGCATGTGTGTGCATGTGTGTATTGATGCGCTGTGTACGTGCTTTGTGTGTACAATAAAAATGAGCATCTTCAGTGCATCAACCAGTGCATTTTTTTTAATTACACCCCCATCCTCATGCTAAGTGGATTTTAATAAAACCATTATGTGCCGTGGCAGGAGCTTGAAATGGTCGAAAATATCAGAGTATTTTGCTATCAGACCTGTGGGCTGGATTGGAATACTGGAAACACAAAGTGGATGCATTCTGCCATCCGGTGGTCTTGTGATGGTACTACAAGGGACTGAACTCCAGAGGGTGAGGCTCAAGGCAGAAGTTGGGAGTTTCTAAAACGCTGACTGCTTACTCCAGTTCCCTTTGTCTAATATAGCATTTTTTGTAAAGATCTGAAACTAGGCACTAATATAAAAAATCAGGATGGGGGAAAATATTTTTCATGGCACTGTACATGAGGGAGACAGGTTTCCTTTAACAGGCTTTAATACAAGGGGCACCAGGGAGACACACACTACACAGCTTGTAGAGGAATTCTCAGAAGTTTGCTAATGCCACGCACCAGTATGGAGTATATTATCTTAACAGGAGCGAGCTCGTCTGAGTAACTTTTTCCCTGTTGTAATTACATCAAACACCCATGTGATAGAGCCACAGCCATGACATGACCTTATGTTTAGTCTTAAGGCTTTGCTTTTTCAACAAAAAAATCAGCTTTGGTACGATAAAAAGCCTACACATTAATGGATTATTTTACTGTTCTTGGATGAGAAAAAGAAACAATTACCACATTTCAGCTTGTGCACATGTATATTTTGTAATGGAATAGAACAGAAAAGCTATTTTTCACGCTGGAAGAAGACCTTCCATAAGCATGCAGTCATACGAGTGCCCAAGGGGGGTCGCTAGAGAGTGATGAATCACAGATCCCTGTCTGACTGAACCCTCCCGTAGCCTGGGCAACACAGGCACCAATCGTGCGTCGCCCTGTGGAGCAACCAGCCACGGTTGGCACTGGCACGGTCCGGATTCGACCCAAGGCCGTGAGGCTCATCCATGCACCTCAGCGTGGTGCCTTAACCGAATGAGCCATCCAGCAGCCCCAATCCTAATTTCAATAAAATTACAACTTATCAGCATCCATAAGAAATGCTAACTACCACACAATGTGCCAAATAATCACTGCATTGATAGGAACCACTCAAAGCAGGTACATGAGGTAGACAGGAAATCATCAGGCCAGACAACATTTTCCCACTGTAACAGACTTTAGTACAATATGCACCAGGGAAATACCCACTACACAGCATGCAGAGGCTTTCTCCAAAGACTTACTAAGTTGTCTCAGTCTTGATAGTAGTTTCTAAGCATCACACCTCATATGGTCACATCCCACAAGCATGGAGTCTCTGTCTAGGGTCACACACGCATGTTACATCAGTAATTAAGCCTCTCAGCACACAACATAACAGCACAGTATAGTGCCTGGGACGGGGGCGGTATATCCCCATGGTGGGTGCCAGAGCTTTTTGGGTCCTCTCAGGAGTGTACTCGGGACGGCCCTGAGCTGCATCCCATCCTCCCCGTAGCTCTCCATTGCTGTTCTCCCTCATCACCACTGTAACAGGGAATGTGGAGACTGGGACAAGGCCACAGGCCTAGGCAGAAGTGGCCTGGAGTGCATACAGAAATACAGAAACATACACTTCCCTTCACTACCTTAAGCCTCCAAGCAGCTGTACACTGCAGAACACAGCCTGAAGTGCATTAATCACTGCAGGTTTCCCACTGAATCTACAGGAACTGAGGCAGAGCAGTGAAAGAATGGGCAGTGATTCACTGTGTGTGCTCATATAGCCATGAACTGTTTCTCTGATCGATCAAACATTTTGTCTGGATTATTTGTAAAACATTTTAGTTTACAGCCATATCTGCTGCAATTACTATGACATAAGAACACCTATGCAGCTGTGGAAATGACTGAGTTTTGGCCTGATGGGCACATCCTAGCTCGAACTGTAATCCATTGTTTGGGCTGTGACAAAGGCCGATAACAGAATAAGCATAGCAAGTACATGACTCAGTAATGTTCTGAGAGTTCTGAGAGCTAGCCTTGTAATAACTTGTCACTAGATGGATTACAGGAGCTTTCTCTGGTCAGAGCATCACAGACATCAGCATGAAGATGAGCTTTTTGTGTATTACTGTTGCTTTACGAGTGTCATCAAATTGTCATTTTTTGCAGACATCATAAATGGTTGCATGGTTTCAGCAAGAACAGGGACACTGATGTTTCTTGTTCTTAAGGGACCTTCTATGTTGTGTAAAATTATAGATTCAGTGTTGGCTTTTTAACGTCTGTAGGCAGAACTAGTTATTCTTTATTAATCTGGAGTACATGGTCACAGTGACCACAGTATTTGTCATTGAAATTAGATTTCTGTGATCAGATTCAGAATACAAGTAATCATTGACAAATAAAGTGGTAAAATAAAGTCCCTACTGGTCGTGAGCGCAGCCCCACATACTGTCACTAAGCTGTGAAACCCCAGCCAATCTTTGCCCAAAATCAGAGAATGCGCAAGGCGGGAGCTAACAGCAGTCTTAATACTATGCGTTTTGCCCTTATAGATCATTTCAACTGGTACAACAGGGTACTTGTGAATATCCTCATGCACACACCTAGTAGATACCCCATATGCCTCTACCAAAGCCCCGGGCCGAACCAGGCTCTGGTGGATTATAGACCGCATGCAGCCCGAATCCACCATCGCCTGGTGAATACCCCCTTGGATCCTTACTGGAACGCTGTATGTCTCTCCTGAACCGGGGGAGGATGCTGGTGGGCCAGCAACCCGGATCACTTGGCCGACCTCCATCAGTGGGCACTCGCTGCAGAAGTGTCCGGGCTGCCCGCACCGCCAGCTCTCCTGCCCCGACGTTTGAGGAGCCCCCTGTGAGGTGGGAACAGTGCCCGTAGCGGCTGGAACCTGTGGTGGAACAGGAGAAGCAGAGGGAGGGTTAGTGTGGGGGCGAGGGGGAGGGCGAACTGAAAATGAAGAAGGGGAGGGAGGGGGTTTTCGTCTTGGCGCTGGGGTAGGACGCTGCGTCGCCGGTGTGCTCCCCTCTTCTGCTGGGCGCTGAGGGTGCTTTGCCAGGTGATCCTCCGCCAACGCGACAGCTGCTTCCATGTCCCTCGGTCGATGGCACCGGACCCAGGGCGCAGTGCTGGCCCGTAGCCCCTCCACAAACTGCTCCGAACCAACTACTCCCAGCACCCGTTGCTCCCCAGCGGACTCCCCTGGCTTCAGCCACCTGGTCGCCGCGTCCCTTAGGTGTTGGCTAAAGACAAATGGCCGGTCCGACGGCCCCAGCTTCGCCGTCCGAAACCGGCGGCGGTGGTCCTCGGGGGAGTAACCCATCCTGTCCAGGATAGCCCTCTTAACATCCGCGTACCTCCCCTGAGACGAGGCTGGTAGGCTGCACGCTGCTGTCTCGAATACGTCCAGGAATGACTGGGGGTCATCCGCCGGGGACATCTTAGGTGGAGAGGCGTGAGGCTCCTGCAGTAGCGAGTGCCTCCATCACAGCCAGGAGCACAGTCTCTGTTGAGTGCCCGGATCAGAAGCCAGAATGGTGAAGGTCTAGCAGGTTGTTCTGATGGAGAAAAGAGGTTAGTTGTTTAAGCACTGCTTGCTCAAGGGTTTTGGACAAAAAAGGTAGAAGCGATACAGGTCGATAATTCATTACATCAGAGGGGTCTGAGGTGGGTTTCTTGAGGAGTGGGGTAAAGCGAGCCATCTTGAGGAGTGGGGTAAAGCGAGCCATCTTAAAATCGGAGGGAACATGACCAGAGGCAAGGGAGGTATTAACAATATTGACAGTGGAAAACATGCTGTTTCATTGGCTATTTTCTTAAACTACTGGAAACCTGTTTGATAATAAATGGGCCCACAAACCATTCACTCACACACTCATACCTATGGGAAATTTAAAGTCTTCAATTAGCCTACCTGCATGTTTTTGGACGGTGGGAGGAAACCCCACGTGGACACAAGGAGAACATGCAAGCTCCACACAGAAAGGCCCAGGCCGGATTCAAACCCAAGACCTTCTTGTTGTGAGGTAACAGTGCTACCCACTGGACCACCATGTCGCCCCCGGAGAGGGTTTATGACTCAAGAAAATGGCATCATAAGCAGTCATGGGTAAAACGTTATTCCAGTCTACCTGCTGGTGGCTATGGAATGGTATTCATCACTAGCTTAAAGCCAAAACATTTCACAATGTCAGTTTGACATTGTTCAACATAATTTTACAGTTCCTAACATACAACACAGGGTTGCAGCACAGTAGTTCTTTGAACATCACGTTTTATATGATTTTCTTTCACCTGGGTTTTGTTTGTTTGTTTATCTTATTTCAGTGTCTTACACCCTTTTAGGGTGCCCAGCCCATATGAGCTTACAAGACACTACTTGTTATATACATGTGATCAAATACATGGGAGTGTGGATTTATCAAAGAGCACAATTATGGTACGTGCCATTTATGAACAAACAGGTTACCAGTAGTTTAAGAAAATAGCCAATTAAACAGTATGTTTTCCACCATCAGTGTAATAAATGCCATTACAAAATGCTTGGCTGACATGATTCATTTTAAAACCATTGTCAAATGTATGCATGTCTTATGAAGACATGAAGAAAGGGCTTATGAAGAAAACATGAAGCAATTTGTGAAAATATTATGAACAGATATAATTTGAAAACTCATCAGAGGTCTAAGAAATTGTCATTGTTATCTTTTCATTGAACATCTTTGGCACATGCCTGCATCTTCTCTAGACACGCTAGTTTAAGAATCTGAACTTATTTAATCCTGTGTGAGTTACAGTGACTCACCAAGGTCAAGGTCAAATCTAAAGTTCAGCTTTTCCATTAGCAGTGAGAACTGTAGTGTTGCTCTTTCCTCTATTGCAGGATCTCCAGTTTAGAGTACAGTAAGCAAATGTAAAGGAAAGAGATTCAGTATCAGGCTATGGCTGCAGAGAGAGAGAGTCAAATTTCACTGCAATATCGATTGATTTACTTTTACCTACCCTTTCACTTTTGGTGAAGGGACTTGTCCTTGTCCAGTCAATATATTGCCATTTATAAAAGAACATCTCACGTTCACAATCCTTCTCATCACTGTTTAGATCAAGCGTAAGAAATAGCTCTGGCCTGTCCTCAGCATTCTTTATAACATGTCTCTGATACATCCTGGCAGCTGTTCCCAGATCAGGTTCCGTCTTTCTCTCTGAAAACATCAACAAACATTAGCAATGAAAACACATTTCATCAAAGAGACTGCTTCATGCTGAAATCAGGGAGAAGATGAATCTCATGACACCACCTGTCATTGGTTTGACTCTGAGAATGTGCAGAAGAATGCAGAGAATGGTGCTGCTGTGTGATGAGGCTCGGATGGAGACACCTTCAATGGCCGGCTCTGCTGATGGGCAGTGACTGGCTGAGGAGCCACTAGGCCCTGATGTTGAGGCCCTGTCCTGCCCTTCAGCGTGGCTCTCTGACCCTGCTGCTGCTCTCCCTTTCTGTCTTACACTGCCACTGTCATCAGACCTCACTCTGTCTCTCTCATACAACCCAATGTGCCCACTGACAGCACAGTAAACCATCTGACATTTTTACAAGATGTGGACATTTCATGTTCACTTGTATTAAATTTAAATACCGTCCAAGCAATTATTCTACCTGTGTATGTAGGTATGAACAAGTATGAAGACCCTCACAGTCAAATACATTGTATTTTGCTTACTACAAAATGCATCCATTCATATTTAAGGTATATTTATTCTTAGAATAGCAGCCAAAACATTTCAGTAGTGTCATATTTAAAAGGGCCACTTCCTTTTCACATACATCATCATGGTCTTGTTGTCACAAGTTCCCCCTGTTGACCACCAGAGGCCGTCTGTTTCCCTTTTCCTTGTGTTTTGTGTCTTGTCTGAGTTAATTGTTTGTGATGATTAGATTGTTTGTTCTTGTTAGTATCTCCTGCTTGTTTAGGTTATTGTCTGCAGGTGTGTTTTATGTCCCCCTGCTTCCCTTGTGTCTCTGTTGAGTCTTTGCGTGAACTTCCCAGTTCTGAACCTGTGTTTCAGGTTTTGAGATTCTTGTGCCATTTTCCTGTGCTCTCCTGCTTTTCCCAGTTTATTGTGTTTTTCTCTTGTGTTTTTGTTTCCTGTGATTTTTGATATTTTTGCCCATATTTTTAAGTAAAAGTCTTTAAGTCTTCTCTGCGCTTGTGTCCATTCCGAGACCACTGTGATGCTTGTATTTCTGACAGGTAGTATTTCTCAGTGCAGGAGAAGCATTCTGTCAGTGGTGCAGAGGATGTGGATGGATCACTCTCAAGACTCTGGAGCATCATGAAAAAAATAATAACAATAAAGAAATGCTTGTGCAAGGAAAACCTTAGAGAGAGAATAGGGAAGAAGAGGATTATGAGAGATGTAGTTATCCATAGTGTATATATGTGTGTGTGTGTGGGTAACCTATAATATCAATAAGAGAATAATCCAATAAAGATAGTAGTTGAAAAAAAGAAATATGATAAACACATGATAAATAGGTAGCCTACACCACCTTCATTTTTAAGTACAGTTTTGAACATCACTTTTTGCAGTAGAAACATATATCAACCTTTCAACCTTTCATACACCATGGGAATACCCATCATTTGGACAGGGTATTGTCTCCAGTAATTTGGAACGTGTAATTAGATTCCCTGGATCAAAAGATCTGGAATCCACAACACTCTTTCAAGACTGAAATTTAGAAGAAGACGGTCTGAAAACTCCTGTGCAGTGCAATATTAATGTTTTTTTTTTTTTTTTGATCTCTGTTTCTATGTCATCATCACCCAACTGCATTAAAGAGCAAGTGAAAGAGTATGAGTGAGTGAGTGTGTGTGAGGTTAAGGGAGAATTAAAAAAGCAGTGATAAAAAGCAGAAAACACTAGCAAAGTAGATTTTCTGTTTGCATGCACCCTCATTGCTGCTAAAAACAAGGGCAAACGTAGAGCTTACAACTCTTTTCTTAGTTGCACAAGGTCAAGTGTGCCCTGTAAGTGCCAAAACAGAGGTGATCGACTAGTACCCTGTACCCAGTGAGCTACAGATATTTTTTGGAATGACAGGCTACTATCTTGCATTTTATAAGAACTTTGCATATGTTGTTTCCCTGTTTCCTGGCTTGCTTAGCCCTAAGGTGCCTTTTAAATGGGACCAGTGTTGCCAGCATACTTCTTACCAGAGAAGCTATTCCACAACGGAACAAGAGGCTCTCATTGATTCTTCCTTTGTATCATGTTGAGATCTAAAAACCTGTCTTCTCCACTGCAGGTTCACACTGACTATAACCCATTGTTTTATCTCCAGCGCTCCAAAACCACAAACCAGTTTGAAACGTTTCTGCAGACGTACAACTTACAAATCCAACACATTTGTGTTGGGAGCACTTACTTGCTCTGTCCTGAATGTAAAATTGCGTGTAGAAGTACATTGTGATTGTTTTCAAAAGTCACTGAATAAATTTATGCTGTGCTGTAGAGTTTTTTTTTTTTTTTTTAACTTCTATACAACTGATAAATTGTATTTTTGTAACTCTCCTGTGATGTTTATGCATTTGCATTGACTGTAATGTAACTTTATCTACTGTCTTAACGTTGGGGGTGTGTTATATTGTCTTGTATCTCTGTTGGGAGGATGTGTTTTTCAGTTTATGCCGCTAGGTTGAGCTGGAGAAGCCAGTTATTGCAGTGATTGAAGATGCTCAATGGCTAATCTTATACACCTGATGAAGACTCGCTCAAGAAGATAAAATGGCCCACATCCTCTGCTTTAGGGGGACTCTGCCCAGTTTCTTGTTAGACTTCTGCCCCTTCTCTTTTCTGGTATTGCAGGAGCTGCTCTGTTTTGAAGTAAATTTGTTTTTAAAAAACCACACTGGTAAACTGTTAGACGACAGACCACTATCTTTACTAAGTCCACTAAGTAGCTAGCTAAGTAGCCATTTGCTGCCTGTGATCCCAAATTAGTGACTATTCACCTGGAGCCCCACCACTTTGATCAGGTGGCGTACCGCTGGCATGGGGTCGCGACCTCTCTGTAGCCGCAGAATTTGCACTTCGCTGCTCCAAAGCCTCGGCAGCTTCACCGAGAAGCTGGGGGACGGATTTCGCCACTTTCCCTCTTTGCGGTACCGAAGACTTCTGCAAAATACCTATGGGCAAAGAAGGCTCGCCTCGATGGGATGACTGACAAGACGTGGAAGCCTGTGAAAATGTTAATGCTAGGCGCTGTTTTACTTTTCCACATTTGTGAAACCATTTTAATTTTGGCACCTTTATAGTATAGAACGACTTTGATAATGGCATTTGAAATGCCTTGTTTAATAGTGAAAATGCATATAAGGTAAATTCAATTTTAATTATGAATCGTGTTGCAATCCTACCCACCTGGGCAATGTTGTTGGAAGTGCCAACGCAGGATTGCAAACATTTTGACTTTATTTTGTGATCTGGATGTCTAGCAATAAGCATTTGAACATTGTACTAATGAGGTGGTTGTATTGTAAAAATGTGATTTAGCCTTTTGGACTTGTGTGTAGGTTCAGCAATTTGTGTCTTAAGGTAAGAATTTTGAACTGATGTGCAGTAGATCCAGGTTTAAACCTACAGAAAAAACATTTCTTTGTGAGACACGTGGTGACTTTTCAAAACATACTGTATTGTGTGTACACAATATTAACAGAAGCATCCTCTCAGAAGATACTGCATAACTGGTTTCTTAAACAGGATTTCATTTACTCTACCGCAGATGAATGTCACTGCTTCAAAAGTGCAGATTTTATCCCCATCCTGATCAAATCATATCAAGCCTGTACAGAATATGAAATAAGTACAACTGTGTCACAGGAGTTAAATACATCACACAATAATAAATCATAACACCAAAAAATTGATATTTTTTTATAATTCAGGTTTAATCATTGAAGATTACTGTCTGAAAATACAGAAAATTAAAGCAACGGGTTAAAACTGTTAAAAACAATCCTGACCCAATAAATAAGGAAGCTCAACCCATCATTGTTTACAGTAATGAAAGGAAGTAAGTACACTGCAGTGATCATTCTGCATTCTCCCTATCAGCTGCATTTGCCCACAGAAATTTGCACATTGGAACTCTTGTGAAAATGAATGAAAGCAACTGTAAAAACTAGTAAAATGCACATTTAAGTGGAGGAGTTTGCCACTGGCTTCTTTTATACAAAGATGCAGATACAGGAGACAGAATTATTACTTCAGAAACATTTTAACCTGCATCTTTTGCCATTATTACACTCAATGTTATATTAATGTTTTAATAATCAAAAGTACATAAACACACCTTGAACATTTGCAATATTAATGTATTAAAATGTAAAAAAATAAAATCAGATTTAGATAGCAAGTGCTTAACCTGAACCTGCTAAAAGATCATACTCTTATGTACAGGGTTTAAACTGTACTGAAGTTAATATTGGGTACAGCTGAAATTGCATTGGTAAGGCATTGGTCAAGGAAGGTTGCAAGTGTGTCGACGTGTGTGTGTGTGTGTGTGTGTGTGTGATTGGGTGAGTGTGTTTGTGTGTGTGAATCTGTGAATGTGTGTGCATGCGTGCGTACGTTTGTGGGAGTGACTGGATGTGAGTATGTGTGTGTGTGTGTGTGTGTGTGTGTGTGTGCGTGTGCACGCATGTATGTGTGTGTGTCTGTGTGTATGCATGTGTGTATGACTGAGTGCATGAGTATGTGTGTGCGTTTGTGTGAATGTGTGTGTGATAGTGTATTTGAGTGTATGTGCGTGCATGAGCATAAGTGTATGTGTACAGTTGAAGTCGGAAGTTTACATACACTTAGGTTGAAGTCATTAAAACTCATTATTAACCACTCCACAGATTTCATGTTAGCAAACTATAGTGTTGGCAAGTCAGTTAGGACATCTACTTTGTGCATGACATGCACAATAGCTCAGGAGGTAAGAACGATTGTCTGGCAGTCGGAGGGTTGCCGGTTCAAACCCCGCCCTGGGCGTGTCGAAGTGTCCTTGAGCAAGACACCTAACCCCTAACCCCTAACTGCTCTGGCGAATGAGAGGCATCAATTGTAAAGCGCTTTGGATAAAAGCGCTATATAAATGCAGTCCATTTACCATTTACCATGACACAAGTAATTTTTCCAACAATTGTTTACAGACAGATTATTTCACTTCTAATTCACTATATCACAATTCCAGTGGGTCAGAAGTTTACATACACTAGGTTTACTGTGCCTTTTGACCTCTTGGCGCAAAGCCACTATGGTCGGCACGCCGGCGTGGCGAGATTACTAAACTCAAACATTCGGTGCTACTGCAACCAAAGTGTGAGTTAAAAACAGAAACGCGTTGTTTTAGTTTCATTAGTAGACGATACACGGCAACTATGCCGAAAACGGAGTTTCGCAGCCCCACCATTGTCGTTCTGGTCGTTCATTTAACACGCACCCCCTCCCTGCAGTCTCATCTACAAAACACCCCCCACCCTTGAAATAATGGATAATATTGTCTATCTTGGCATTCATAAAAATATTCTTTCACCACTAAAAAATCATATTCCGTCATAGCAACAAGATAAACCCGACAATAGCCCTAAGATATGCCTATACATCAGTGAAAACGCTGCTCACTGAATAACGAAATAAACGAGAAAAAGTCTTTAAAAATGATACCATGTCATTCTACAGTCAATATCTGGGACTAAATATTGAATAAATATACAACCTTACTGTTGGTTTTACGTGTAGAGATGTCCCTTTTGAGACTGCGTGGTCATATATTGTCATATAATCCGTTTGGGAAATATATGCGCATCTGTGACGCCTGGGTATCTTCCAAAATAGCTGTGCGTAATACCACACCTGTTGTTTACAGCGTCGTCGCCTTTTTAGTACAGTCTGGCTTGATTGGCAATTCATTTACTCAGTAGGTGAGAGTATAAGCTTTCTAACGATGTATAACATGTCTAATTCTGCTTTTGGAATAGCGTTTTATAGGTCAGCGTAACAGAAAATATTCTTAACATCGCATTCACTCTATGTTAGCAGAAAAATACTCTGCACCTAACGAAACGTGGTTAACGATATTTCGTAATTTCTTGGGAAATACTATTATTATTGAGGACTTCTGGACATAGCTAAGCCATATGTTTGCTGATAGACCTAGCTGACATCGTTTTCTGGAGCAAAACAAAAGCGAATAGAACAGTATCATTGACACTGTCTCTGTCTCCATCTACCGAACATAGATTAAACTTCATCATTGCTATGTAAGTATTACTGCTCAAAATATTTCAGTTATATACGTTATTTTTGAAATTGAGTATCTTTAAATAGGTTAATGGTGTTATATAATGTGGATATTTCACACTGTAATGTAAGCGTTAGATGGTAGTGTAATAGTTTTTGTGAAGCATGCAACAGTGATGACGTGAGAGTTGGAACATTGCCAAAACGTGGAGGACGGTTGAAAATTGTTTTCATGTCGTCCCATCCCCATACAAGAAAACATACCAGAGTACAGAGTACAGAAATACACACGAGTTAGCCTAATTATTACACATTTAGGTACTGTACTGCATTGTGTGACAATATTTTTGCATTATTTTTTAAATCTGATAGCAATGTTTCATCTTAAACATTCATAAGGGGCTCGTTTAGCTTTATAATGGACAAAAAGCATTTCATTCAATTTTGGAGAGATTTTAGATATGTTTCTGGACCCCTAGATATTTCAGACCACTGTACTGACTGAAAGCTCGTAATTCCCACTTGAAAATTATGCAACAGTGATTTTCTTGAGTCAAAACAGTTGATTTGTAGTGAAATATGTGAATATGTTGTGATTTACAGCAATGCATAATTTAGGCATTTTGGATAGATTTGGAGACGCTGGGTACACTGCTTAGTTTTTGCTTCATACATCTGTAGTAGTTCTACATATCCACCCTTAGAATTTATGAACTTGTGGTCAAGAAGTTTTTGATCTAGCACATGTATAGTTTAACCTGCTATATATATGCAATCTCTCAGTATTTCAGTGCAAATTCATTTTTGATTTTTTGTCAAAACAATTGCATCTGTGGCACTTTATTTCTTCCAAAATTATGAATATAAACTAATCTGCGTATTGTAAATTGTACAGATGTCTTGCTTCATTTCAGCTATTTTTCAAGTGTCTGTGGCGTTCACATCTGGAGTTATAAAGCTTTAAATAGGGTACCCCCTAAATGGGCAAGGATTGGCAAGATTTGGCTTGTGCGCTAACGGGTTAAACAGCTTGGAAAAGTCCAGAAAATGATGTCATGGCTTTAGAAACTGCTGGTAGGCTAATTGACATTATTTGAGTCAATTGGAGGATGTCAACCTGTGGATGTATTTTAAAGCCTACCTTCAAACTCAGTGCCTGTTTGCTTGACATCATGGGAGAATCAAAAGAAATCAGCCAAGACCTCAGAAAGAAAATTGTGGACCTCAACAAGTCTAGTTCATCCTTGGGAGCAATTTCCAAACGCCTGAAGGTACCACGTTCGTCTGTACAAACAATAGAACACAAGTATAAACACCATGGGACCACGCAGCCGTCATACCGCTTAGGAAGGAGAGATGTCTCCTAGAGATGAACGTGCTTTGGTGCGAAAAGTGCAAATCCATCCCAGAACGACAGCAAAGGACCTTGTGAAGACGCTGGAGGGAACAGATACAAAAGTATCCACAGTAAAACGAGTCCTATATCGACATAATGAAAGGCTGCTCAGCAAGGAAGAAGCCACTACTCCAAAACCACCATAAAAAAGCCAGACTACAGTTTGCAACTGCACATGGGGACAAAGATCTTACTTTTTGGAGAAATGTCCTCTGGTCTGGTGAAACAAAAATTGAACTGTTTTGCCACAATGACCATTGTTATGTTTGGAGGAAAAAGGGTGAGGCTTGCAAGCTGAAGAACACTTCGGGAGTGGCAGCATCATGTTGTCGGGGTGCTTTGCTGCAGGAGGGACTGGTGCACTTCAGAAAATAGATGGAATCATGAGGAAGGAAAATTATGTGGATATATTGAAGCAACATCTCAAGACATCAGCCAGGAAGTTAAAGCTTGGTCGCAAATGGCTCTTCCAAATGGACAATGACCCAAAGCATACTTCCAAAGTTGTGGCAAAATGGCTTAAGGACAACAAAGTCAAGGTATTAGAGTGGCCATCACAAAGTCCTGACCTCAATCCAATCAAAAATTTGTGGGCAGAACTGAAAAAGCGTGTGCGAGCAAGGAGGCCTACAAACCTGACTCAGTGACACCAGTTCTGTCAGGAGGAATGTGCCAAAATTCCAGAAACTTATTGTGAGAACCTTGTGGAAGGCTACCCGAAACGTTTGACCCAAGTTAAACAATTTAAAGGCAATGCTACCGAATGTATGTAAACTTCTGACCCACTGGGAATGTGATGAAAGAAATAAAAGCTGAAATAAATCATTCTCGATACTATTATTCTGACATTTCACATTCTTAAAATAAAGTTGTGATCCTAACTGACCTAAGACAGGGAATGTTTACTAGGATTAAATGTCAGGAATTGTGAAAAACTGAGTTTAAATGGATTTGGCTAAGGTGTATGCAAACTTTCGACTTCAACTGTATGTGTGTGTGCGTGAGAGTGCCTTTGAAAATGTCTGTGTGTGTTTATACATGTGTGTGTGTATGTGTATATGAGTGTGTGTATATATATGTGTGTGTGTGTGTGTGTATGTGAGTGTGTGTGTGTGCGTGTGCATGCGTGCGAGTGCATATGCACACGTGTGTGTGTGTGTGTGCGTGTGTGTGTGCATGTGCATGTTTGTGTGTGCGCGCATGTGTGTGTGTGTGTCTCTCTACTCCAGTTAGCAGAGGGACACTGAGGAGTTCCTCACGTAAAATCCAGCACAGAGGGGTGTGTTTTCAGTGAAGTGTGTGTGGAATCTATGCAGGAGGGTCAGTGTATCAGAGTCAGAGACGCTGTAGAAGGACAGAGTGCCGGCTGGACGGTCCACACACACTCCTACCCTGTACACACACACTCCTCTACCATCATCAGCATCATCATCACACACTCCTGCTCTGCGGTAGGGGGAGGTGAGGGCAGTTAAGTCTGTTGGGTTGTTATTGTGCCAGACAGCGTAACTAAGCTTATCAGAGTCACTGTGTTTAACGCACAACAGACTCCAGGCGTTTTTATTCCATCCAAACACAGAGTCAGAACCCTCTCCTTTCCTGCTGATTCCTTTATATGTCACTGCTATATCTACCCCTCCCCCCGGCTCAGACAAACTGAACTCAGCCTCCCAGTAACAGCGCTCACACACACTCTCTCTGCACACAACCTGGGGCTCATGCTCAAATCTCTCTGGATGATCAGGATATGGCTGCTCCTCTTTCCCCAGTGTGTGTGTCACTCTCCTGTTCCCCTCAGACAGAGACAGCCCTCTGTGCGCTGTGTTTGGATCCAGTGTGAGCTGACAGCCATCTGCACACCAGAGACATTAATGAGATTAATTATCATTATTAATATTCACCTCATTATTTGTGTGTGAGAGAAAGAGCTGTGAAAGTACCTGTGTGTGTGTTTGTGTACATGTGTGTTTCTGTTTATGTGTTTATGTGTGCAAGAGAGAAGTCTCTTGCGTGCACACACACACACACACAAACACAGCAGTGCGTATTTATGGAAAGTGTTCTGTGTCGATACACACTCACATTTCCTGGGTCCAGGTTTGGTCCTGTTCTCTCCTCCATGGTCCACACTGTAAGAACGGCAGAACAGAATTTAGAATTTTAACCATCCTTTATTTCCACTCTCAACACACCAATGACATCACATGAATAAAAACAAAGACACAATAAAACACAAAACCAAGATCATACAAAAAAACACAAATCTGTCACAAAGGAACTTTATTTCATTCCCTCACCCTATTCCATGTGCAAAAAAGCTCCCCTCCCTCCACTGAACATAAAACACCTTTTTAACACACACACACACACACACACTCTGAAACACTCAAGCTCTCCATTGCTTTGTAGTATTGAAACTCCACCATCACTGTGTCACTGACCAAACCCCTAACTACAACAACCACATCTTGCCTGTCCCCTCCACCAATCATATTTTCCCCACTTGTAGAAACTGCCATTTATGCCCTGAAATGAAATTAATGAGCTGGCCCTTATCTGTCTTTGATTGTATGGGAAACCAAGGATAAAGATCTTACAAATTAATGTTCCCCAGTAACCAAAATAAACTTCCCAAAAAAGAAAGAGAGGTTGCAGTCTGGCACACACCGAAAAGCAATGATAAACAGTTTCTCTCTCCATACAGAATGGACAATGGTGGGATTCTGCCGGGTTCAACACAGAAATAAAACTATTTACTGCAGTGGTCCCGCACAGCACCCTCCACTGTAGATCCCCAACCCTCTTGGGTTATGTTGGTTTGTACAGTGCCCTCCATGCCCCCCCAACCCGTTTTGTGAGTGTGTGTGTGTGTGAGGTGCAGTGTGGAAACTCCCTGAGTCTCCTGGGTGATTGAATCTCAGGTCCAGCTCTCTCAGGTGTGTGTGTGTGTCTGAGGTGCAGTGTGTAAACTCTCTGTACTTACAGCAGTGTGAGTGTGTGTGTGTGTGTGTGTGTGAGGTGCAGTGTGGAAACTCTCTGTACTTACAGCAGTGTGAGTGTGTCCAGTTTAGCAGCAGACAGCGCTCTCACTCCTGAGTCTCCTGGGTGATTGTATCTCAGGTCCAGCTCTCTCAGGTATGAGGGGTTTGAACATAGAGCTGAAGCCAGAGAATCACAGCCTCTCTGTGTGACTCTACAGCCTGACAGCCTGCAGAGAGAAGGACACACACACCTTACACACATTAATATAAACTAACAGGGCTGTGTGTGTTAGACACATAGCAGTGTGTTACACACCTTACACAGATTAATATAAACTAACAGGGCTGTGTGTGAAAAACACATAGCAGTGTGTTACACACCTTACGCACATTAATATAAACTAACAGGGCTGTGTGAGTCAAACACATAGCAGTGTGTTACACACCTTACACACATTAATATAAACTAACAGGGCTGTGTGTGTCAAACACATAGCAGTGTATTACACACCTTACAGCACATTAATATAAACTAACAGGGCTGTGTGTGTCAAACACATAGCAGTGTGTTACACACCTTCTACAGCTATATATAAAATAAAATGGATGTGGAATGAGTCATTATCAAACACATTTGAGTTTACAACCCCACTACAGTTCAGTAAACAGAACAATAATTAATTTCTTCATTCTTTGTGTACAGTCTTATTCTTCCAAGAGGAAGAACAGGAACGTGCTGTTTCAGTTCTGTGGAGTGTCTTTTTTTCTTGT
>CM045898.1:9271936-9495801 GCA_025169545.1 Anguilla japonica | reverse complement strand
ATGTGTAGGTGATGTGTATTTTGTCATATTCATTTGGTAAATGGACTGCATGTCTGTAGCGCTTTACAATTGATGCCTCTCATTTGCCAGAGCAGTTAGGGGTTAGGTGTCTTGCTCAAGGACACTTTGAGACACCCAGGCCGGGGTTTGAACCGGCAACCGTCCGACTGCCAGACAATCGCTCTTACCTCCTGAGCCATGTCGCCCCATGTGCTGTGTGTTAGAGCTGCAGTAAGAGGATGAGTTTCACTGGAAGCTCTGTCTCCATGTGCTGTGAGTTAGAGCTGCAGTAAGAGGATGAGTTTCACTGGAAGCTCTGTCTCCATGTGCTGTGAGTTAGAGCTGTAGTATGAGGATGAGTTTAACTGGAAGCTCTGTCTCCATGTGCTGAGGGTTAAAGCTGCAGTAGGAGAATTAGGTGAACTGGAAGCCCTGTCTCAATGTGCTGTGAGTTAGAGCTGCAGTATGAGGATGAGTTTAACTGGATGCTCTGTCTCCATGTGCTGTGAGTTAGAGCTGCAGTAAGAGGACGAGTTTAACTGGAAGCTCTGTCTCCATGTGCTGTGAGTTAGAGCTGTAGTATGAGGATGAGTTTAACTGGAAGCTCTGTCTCCATGTGCTGAGGGTTAAAGCTGCAGTAGGAGAATTAGGTGAACTGGAAGCCCTGTCTCCATGTGCTGTGAGTTAGAGCTGCAGTATGAGGATGGGTTTAACTGGATGCTCTGTCTCCATGTGCTGTGAGTTAGAGCTGCAGTATGTGGACAAATTTAACTGGAAGCTGTTTTTTTTGCAGGATACTGCAGTCACACCAGTCCTGCTATTTAGAAGAGAAGAGTTTGGAGAATTTATCTTACCCAAGACAGGTGAGTTCTGTTTTTTTTTCCAATTGTTTTTAATTATTTTGTTTTTTATTTGTATTGTATATTTCATTTGAATTTATAATGCATATATCATATACAATATATTGAATACATAGTTGAGACCAAACGTTTACATACACCTAGGCTAAGGACATTCAAACTCTATTTTTTACAACAGCACACATTTCATGTTACCATACATTACCTGTGTTAAGTCAATTAAGGGTATCTACTTTATTTCCATAAGCCAAAAAAATGGCTAAGAGACAGATTTATTTCAGCTTTTATGTACTATATCAGATTTTCAGCTATGCACATAAGTAGAATGTCAAAAGCAAAAAGTGTGGTTCTTCTAACAAAAAAAACAAACTACTTTTTACATTATGAACAAAAAAAAGATTGCAATTAGACATTCCAGTGCCAAGTAAATTACCTCAACGCAAACTACTGCTACACTCTCTCTAAGATCTACCCATCGTGACTTTTGCCCCTATTTGGAAGCCTCATATACGTTACAGTAATCATAGAGTGTTGAGTTCTTCAAGCTCATTTACATACTGTAGCTTTCAAACGTAGCTTACGCCGTTCTTCTAGCTGAAACTACAGCTTAGCTATTCTACTGCGTAGTCACTTACTTGCACTTTGCATTTTCGCATAGCGTGTGAGTGGAAGCTTAGCGCACACTTTAGTAGAGCTTTGACTATTGGCAAATGCTTTGCATAAAAGATTCTGCAGTATATTGTTATAAATTGTTAATGATTTGATTTTATATTTTTTTCATTTCCTCCTTGTGAGCTCTTACTCTGTTGTGATCAGAAGGTTTATTGCTGACACGCAGTCTGCAGCTGATTGCAGGTTTGAGCACACTGCAAGGTAAAACCAAGTGGTTTGATTGATTCTAAGGGGATTTAGTTTAACATAACATAATGACAATAACAGGCCGTACAGCCTACAGACTAGATAGTTTAGAAATGTATTGAATTACTTTTTGCATCTTGGGCAATTTGCCTTTCAGAGCCCCTTGGCTTCCAGTAGTTATTTTTTATCCTTAGCACACATATTACAATGTTCAGCCTTATTACCTGCAGTGCTGTTATTTTTATATATCTTACACAGGTTTTGTTTTTTTCAAACTCTCCCGTATGGCTTTGTTCATCCACTGGGGAGAGCACTTATTCAACTTGTCCTTACCTTTGGAATAAATTTACATTGTGCCTCAAGAATAATCCTTTTTAACCTACCCCTCTTTTCATTCACAGTCTTGAAGTTTAGAAGTTTCACCAAGTCAATATTACTTACATTTTTTTGCATCTTGTTGAAATTGGCTTGTCTAAAATTAAACATTCTGGCCATAGAGGAGGCCTTGTTAATTTGCCATAATACATCAAATGTAACTGCAGAATGATTGCTAGTCCCAAGCGGCTCAAATATGCTACAAATTCTGTCTGGATCATTACATGCACTAGATCCAGAATTGATTTCCCTCTTGTAGGCTTATTGACATACGGTGCCAAAAAAGGTCATTTATAACATAATTTATTTAAAACTTTTTCTTTGTCCCCCACTATTCATAGCAGCCTCAAGTTCCAAAAAATTATTTTTATACTGCTAGCATTTAAACGAAGACATTTCAGATTATTACTTCTACACATCTTCTCCTGCTCCCTCACACCCTGCTGTGCAAAGCAACCCTCACTACAACTTTGCTTTAAAGAGACTTCATCAGTGTTCACACTGTTATAGGAAGCCCTGACAGCTTCCATCCTGCCAGTCTGCACTTCCCTACCCCTTTCAGTTTCAGACCTCCCTGCCCTCCAAGTCCCTAGTTTAAATAATCCTGTGCTACCTTAAGCGTACGCTGGCCCAGTGCAGCTCTACCCCTCCGATTCAGGTGCAGCCTGTCGCATTTGTACAGGTCACCCCTGTTCCAGAAGTAGTCCCATTGCCCCATAAACCTGTACCCCTCTTTCCTACACTAAAACTTCACTTCACTCTGCTTGCACGTGGTAGTATTCCAGTAAAAACTACCGTGGAGGCTCTGCTCCTCATCTTTCCTGCTAGCTCCACAAATCTGTCCTGCAGAGGCTCAAACCTACCTTTACCTATAGCCGCTTTTCCACCAAAAGTACCCGGAACTTTTAATCCCAGGAACTACTTTTCAAGGAACTAAAAGGTTCCTTCAGCCCATTGTTGTCTGCGTTTCCACCGCGGTCTAAAGTCCCGCAAAGATTAGGCAAATTAGCCCACTGACGTATGAAAAAGTGAAGTTGTCGTCAGTCCATCTGTCCTGTGATTTCTTCTGTAACACCATACTACCACCGAAGTAGCCTACATTATTTTCTAATAACTGGGACAGCTCGGAGGGGTTTATTCCACTTATATACAACGGGTTACCAACAATGACTATATATGGTTACTTTTGTATTTATTGATTTTTATCGATTTAATCACCTGAAATTGAAAGATTCTTCCGCGGTCGTTTGGGCATATTTTACCATTGTCAAGCAAAACTGCCGTTGGTAGTTGAACTTGGACCGTTGTTATGCAACAAATATAACAGGATATAACAGGCCAATAGTCAGATTGTAACTGTTTTATATATCCTCTCAAACACATTCACTATGTTTTTATGCGAACATTCACTTTCATGTCTTGACATCCGAGGCGACAGAATGCATTCACATTTCACAAATAACTGGCAACAACAGCAGAAAACATGCACACGTTGTAAACAATTTGCTGTTGAATTGATTACTTTCTCATCGTCAATTCCATATAGGCTAATCGCAAAATGACAAGAATAGAACGAAAACTTGGACGTGCGTGAAAATTTAAATTAGCAGTGGTACAGCCACCATTTGCTTTCTTTCAAAGTTACTGCTAGCCGAGCAGCGAAGTGTGCCCTCCAGATGCGAACCATGCATCATAAATTAGTCCATAGTCTTCCTGGTCTTTTTGTGGAATTGAAGAATGGCAGAGTAAAATTACGGCAGTCTGAAAAAGCAAAAGGGACTACTAGAATTAACCAGTTATTTTACCCTGACAAAAAGTGCGGAAGGTGATTTCCAGTTTGCTTTTACTGTATCACCAATGTAAATTACGCAGAACTACCGCATACCTCACATAACTGTATCAAACGTTTTGAGTCAATTACAACGGGCTAACAAAGAAAATCCGGAAGAAAATATTCAGCAACCGAATTAAACCGTTTGAATGTTTTGGTACGTAATATGCTGTCCCAGCACAAATGCTTAGCATTTTATAAAACGAATACTAAAGCAAGAAAAGAACAGAAGAGCACACGTTATAATGCCAAGACGTTGGCAGGCTATAACCAAAAGTAGGCTACTACGCCACATAACATACAAGTTTGATTTCAAGTTATTATGAAAATAAATCGGTTTGCGGCTGCAGATTTTTAAAAATGGCGGTTGAAATAAAACACTGCAAGTAGTTGACCAATCAGAAATTTTCAGCGCTTGCGCTCCGCCCCAAAGGTTCCGGTACTTTTGGAAAGTACTACCCCCCGAGCAGGGACTTTTTTGGGGGTAAAATAAAGTCCCCGAAACTTAATTTAGACCCTAGTTCCTGCGGTCGAAACGCACTGAGTTCTTCAAAAGGTTCCTAGTTCCGGGGTAAAGTTCCTGCGGTGGAAACGCGGCTTAAGTCATTGGTTCCGACGTAAACCATGACCACTGGATCCCTCCCTGCTCTGGCCAGGAGCTTGTCCACACGCTCCAGGAGATCTCCTACCTGGGCACCAGGCAGGCAACACATTGTATTTGATTCCTTTTCATGCAAATAGACTATGCTGTCTGCACCGCTAATGATTGAGTCCCCAACTATCACTAATTCCCTTTTCCGGGAGTTTGTGTGATAACTAACCATTATGAGCACATTTTTCATATAGACACAAAAGCACAGCATTTGACTGAAATACAGGGCTTAGTCGAAAAGAGGAAATGGTGCTGTGGATTACAAATTCTGTCATCCGGTAACAATTGTTTTATGTTGGCTGAGCAACAATAAATAAGTTCTATTAAATTTGATTTGACAGTATTGACTTGGATTCATATTGAGATATTCAGCCGACAATATATTTTTTGTTTTATAAACTACATTTTATACTTCATTCAAATACAAAAACAAAATTACCAAATCCATGTAACTAAGAATTTTACAAAGTGCCAGCCTAAATAATAAAGGTGGTTGTAGGGAAAAAAATAAAAATTCCTTCCAGCCATCCGTCTGGTCAGGGCTGTGTGGGGGCTGGAGCCAGTCATCATGTGTGTTGGGTGGGCTCGGCCGGGATTCTTGCAACATTTATTTAATTATTATTTGATAATAATATGGTTAATGGTGAATTATGACTCATTTACATACTCACCAACACAACTCTTCATGTGTCTATTTCACACTGATACAGCACACTTCTTCATGTGTTTATTTCAGTCTCTCTTGCGCACTCTGACGAAGCTGAAGAAGGATAACAAGTTGAAACTATTTCAGAGCCATCTGGGTCAGGATTGCCCAGAATGCTTTCAGAGTCTGTCTGAAGATCCTTCTGTGCTGGATAAGTTCATGAAGATGAAGGAATTGTTCAAGAGTCATCAAATTGATGATTACTGAGAATGCACTGAGAGAGAGCAGGAGGATCCTGAGGCCCTGTACATAGTTGAGAAGTTGCTGGAGGCCTGTGGCAGTGCGAGGTCTCTGAAGATCACACTCCACATCCTGAGGAACATGAAGCAGAAGGATCTCGCCGACTGACTGGAGAGAGATGAGCAGCTCAGTAAGAGTTTTCTCTCATTGCTAACGTGTGTCCATTCAAATACTGAAATTAGTTATAGCATCCACACTTTCATAATAGTTGTGAGGGGGCTCACATTTTATCTCATGTGCATGTGCTTACCACTGCTTTATGCTATAGTTAAATTTAAATGCCTTTGTGTTGGTTGTGACATTTCCGTTGTGACGGTGAGATGGGGGATTGGTTTAGCCAGCTGGCAGTCGCAGCTGTGGGCAGTTACGTGATTAGTGCTAACCTTGATATGTGCTGCCTGCAGTAAGACCAGGGGAGACCACAGATGCATACGGTCAAGTACAGGAGCCACAACAGCTACAGCGACGACAACAACAACAATGACAACAATGACTACAACAACAACAGCGACGATGACTGCAGCAACGGTGACAGTGACAGTGACAGTGTTGTGGCTCCTGTACGTGATCGTGTGCATCTGTGGTCTCCGCTGGTCTTACTGCAGGCAGCACATATCAAGGTTAGCACTAATCACGTAACTGCCCACAGCTGTGACTGCCAGCCAGCTAAACCAATCCCCCATCTCACCGCCTGCAGACAGCACCACAACCATTTCTTTTTACATGGACAATATTACATAAAGAAAATGCCACAACCAATGTGCACACAAAGGCATTTAAATTAAACTACAGCGTCAAGCATTGATTATGGGGGTGAGTAAATGTACATGAGATTAAATGTCCCTGAGGGGAATTCAAAGCAGGAACCTTGTGCCAGAAATTAAACCCCTGTCCCGTCAGACAGACTGCCCTGAGGTTGTATCCAGGGCTAAAGAGCACTCAGGATAAAAAATATTAGATTTTAAAATTATCATATAAGACACTATTCACTACAAAGGTACATCCACAATGTAAACCTGAGGACAATTGAACGCATTTTCAGTGTTTTAATGTTTTTTCCTTAATCTTTATTGTACAAATGCAACAGTATGTACTTTCTTAATAATTTGGTTTATTTATGATGGATTATAATTGAGTTATGTAATACTGTGTGTGAGGTGCATAACACACTATGAGAGATTTGTATATGTGTGTGAGGTGAGTAACATACTGTTATGGCATGTAACAATGATATGTGTGAAATACTGTGAAAACTGAATGCATTTTTTAAAATCTTTTCTTCTTAAAATCTGTTATTGAATGGGAAATGTTTTTTTTCAAAGATGATTATTTACCATATTTCCTCCCTTCAGGTGAATCCACAAAACGAGCCCAGCAGGCACTGAAAACTCATCTGAAGAAGAAGTTTGAATGCATATTTGAAGGTTTAGCAAAGCAGGGCCACCCAACCCTCCTCAATGAGATCTATACAGAGCTCTTCATCACAGAGGGGGGAAGTGAGGGGTCAATATTGAACACGAGGTCAGACAGATTGAGACTACATCCAAGAGACAAACCACACAGGAGACTGCAATCCTCTGCAATTACATTTTTAAGCCTTTACCTGGCCAAGAGAAACCCAGAACTGTTCTTACAAAGGGCATCACTGGCATTGGGAAAACCGTCTCTGTGCAGAAGTTCATTCTGGACTGGGCAGAAGGAGGAGCTAATCAGGACATTGATTTCATCTTCACTCTTCCTTTCCGAGATCTGAATTTGAAGAAGGAAAGAGCATTCAGTCTGATGCAACTTCTGCAGCACTACTTTCCACAATTGAAAGAGATCAAAAGTATTGAAGGTGATGAAGTCAAAGTTGTCTTTGTTTTTGATGGACTGGATGAATGTAGACTTCCTCTAGATTTCCAAGGTAATGAGATCTGCTGTGATATAACAGAGTCATCATCAGTGGATGTGCTGCTGAACAACCTCATTAAGAAGAATCTGCTGCCCTCTGCTCTCCTCTGGATCACTTCCCGACCAGCAGCAGCCAATCAGATTCCTCCTGAGTGCGTCCACCAAGTGACAGAGGTACGAGGGTTCAATGATCCACAGAAGGAGGAGTACTTCAGGAAGAGAATCAGAGATCAGAACCAGGCCAGCAGTATTATATCACACATAAAGTCATCCAGGAGTCTCTATATCTTGTGTCACATACCAGTCTTCTGCTGGATTTCTGCTACTGTTCTGGAGACAATGTTGGGTAAAGCAGAGAGTGGAGATCTGCCCAAAACTCTGACTGAAATGTACACACACTTCCTGCTCATTCAGACTAATGTGAAGAATCAGAAGTATCATGGCATTGATGAGACAGACTCAAAGAAGATGTCAGCATCAGATACAGAAATCATCCTGAAACTGGGGCAGCTGGCTTTTCTACAGCTGGAAAATGGAAATCTGATATTCTATGAAGAGGACCTGAGAGAGAGTAGCATTGATCTTAGTGAAGCTTCAGTGTACTCTGGGGTGTGCACAGAGATCTTTAAAGAGGAGTGTGGGTTGTATCAGGAGAAGGTCTACTGCTTTGTGCATCTGAGCATTCAGGAGTATCTGGCTGCCTTGTTTGTGTTTCATTCATGTGTAAGTGAGAACAGAAATGTACTCAGAGCAGAAGAATCTAAACCTCACAGTGACAGAGTGGAGCTGTCTGAGTTACACAGGAGTGCAGTGGATCAGGCCTTAGAGAGTAAGAATGGACACCTGGACCTTTTCCTCCGATTCCTTCTTGGCCTCTCTCTGGACTCCATTCAGACTCTCTTAGGAAACAAAACAAACTCCATCATAAATTTTTTTCAAAGACTAAGAACACAGACAAAAAGCAGACCAGAGAACATTGGGAAAACTATCCGGTACATTAAGATGAAGATCAGAGAGGAGTCCTCAGCAGAGAGGTCCATCAATCTGTTCCATTGTCTCAATGAATTGAATGACAACTACCTAGTGCAGGAAATCCAGAAGATCAGGAACACTTTCAGATAAAGAGCTGGAACCAGACCAGTGTTCAGCTCTGGCCTTTGTGTTACTGATGTCAGAGGAGGTCCTGGATGAATTTGACTTGAAGACCTACAACACATCAGCAGCAGGTCATCAGAGACTGGTACCAATAGTCAGGAGCTGTAGGAAGGCCATGTGAGTATTATGTCAATAATAATGTAGACTCTTGACTGCATATTTTCCCACTTTCTATTTATAGTGAGAATAAAGTGCAATAACATTCCAAGGCAAGTGAAAATTTGGTTTAAATTTAAAAAAAAAAAAAATAATGAATCAAGATGTTTTAACTAGTGCCCTCATTTAATGTTTTCAATCCAGAAGTAGTATTAAATGCAAAACCTTTTCACGTTTATTTACTAATTTAGTAAAGTTACTAATTATTTGCAAAGATAGCCATTGTGAAAAAACATAAGGAATTCATTCACCGATAGGCAGAGTAATCTGATAGATCAACCTTGGTCAAAACATACATACTCAGATAGGTTTAATCCATCCATTATCTGTACCCGCTTATCCTGGACAGGGTTGCAGGGGGTGCTGGAGCCTATCCCAGCGTGCATTGGGCGAGAGGCAGGAATACACCCTGACAGGCCACCAGTCTTTTGCAGGGCACACACACCATTTACTCACACACTCATACACGCACACAAAAATATACCTGGGCGCAAGTGAAAGTGCTTGTTTCGTCTCTCGCAAACTGAATATTTTTCAACTTCACCAGTTTGTTAGTTCTGGGCTAGGTCAATGACTGAGTGAACTTTTGTATTGTTAAAAATGCAGTTTAGAATTTTGGATGGATTGGGTGGTACATCACTGTACAGCCCTCAGAAAGTCAGTGCATTCTTTGTGGTGTGCTGTGTTCTACACTACATAGCCATATGCCATGGATGTGACATAGACCTCACAGAGGACACATTACAGGACTTTCATACAGAGAGAAGCAGAGTCGTATGTGACGATTGCTACAGAGATTACAGAGCACAGAGTGCACAAGAGAGCAGGGACTGGTTGCCTGTGGAGCCGTTTCACTAGTGAGTGTTCATTCATCTTATCAAGTGCATGTCTGGAATGAATGACACTTAGTTGAAGTAGATCATTTTTTTTGTTTATTTTAAATAGTGGTATGAAACAAAAATTGACAGCAAAGAAGCAAACAAAAACTATAGTAAATTCAAACTGAATGCAGAAATTCAAATAAGATTCTTTCCTGTCCTCTGGTGCACAAGCGCGATGCCTGCCTAGCTGAAACAGTAGCAGCAGCAGCAGGATGGAGAGGCCGACTGGAGGCTGCCTCTGCCAGCTGCCTCCTGCTCCTGGCTAGTCTAGTGTCATAGATTTTACCTTCAACGGAAGCAAATAACTCAGTCAGGTCACAGAGTAATTCGGCAATACAACTTTTATTTGGCCAAATAGGACCAACTGTTCAAGCACTCATCACAGAGTTTGAGAAGAGTCTCAAACTTCTGCTTACAACTTATGCCTCATATCTTCTTGTAAAGCCTTTAGGCAGCCTTGTTCTAACCATACAAGGTGATTTGCATGGCATGCCACTTGCTCACTCCCCTGCCCGCACCCACCTTCTGTTTTCCTGAGAACCTTTTTGCTTCACCCCAGAAACCTTGACGAAACGCCTGGTATTTTATTCTCCCTTATTATACACAGTACATGCAGTTTTCAAAAGAAACACACGCTATTGATTAGGCCATGACATTTTAGTCATACTTCTAGTAAACTTATACCACCTGATTATATGCTTGTAGCAAATGTACGTTTAACTATGAATTTTACTTTACAAAGTGTATCCCTCAAGTCACGTTTGCATATTCGTGACCTTCTTAGACACCTGTGGCAAGCTTCTTGTTTTTCTCTTGTACCAAAATGTAGTTGAAACTTTGCGGTAAGTGGCAAGAACATTATCTAAATGACTCCCTCAGCTCACCCACATTGTTTCTTCCTCTCCGAAGGTCGTTCCTCCCCGGTACCTTTCCATTTTGCACATTTAGTTACATACATAGTTTTGTTATAAACACATAAAAATACATCTCATATAGTTAAACACAGTAAGCAAGCTTGTTTTCTATCATAGTGGGAATATTCTCCCTGTGGAACTGTTCACAGGAACCACTGACTGAGAAAACCATGACTGAGAAAATAGAGCCTAATTAAGCATCTCATGAAATGACACTGGCTCAACTACATATAGATACACAAAAATAGACAGTCCTGGAAATTAAATAAAAGATAATCATCAAAGAAATGGATGAATGACAATACAAAACCACAGCTTGTCTCTCCCGCGGTAAAACAAAGCAAATAAGCAGCAAAATTAGCACAACCAGAGATCCAAGACTGTGATCAAAAAGAAATGATATCTCAAAAACACGTTTTCAACGTACAACAATGGCAAGTTACTCACGCAAACAAAGCACTGTCTGTAAGTAATAAATTAAAACTTGCAAAAAATCTAGGCCTGCCATTAAATGAGGCCAATATTTAATATTAAAATGAGGCCAAGTTACAAGAAACAATAGTGGCTATCTTAGCTCTCACAAATTAAACAAGCTCTTTTCCAGTGCTACCCAGTGTTTCCTAAATTATAGAATGTACCTTGGCCCTGTTTTTTTTCATGTCACCATCTGAAGAGAATGTGGAGCATTTGTGATGATGTAACTGGCAGGAAAAAGAAGAGAGAGAAAACAAAAAATAGCCCACGTTTGGGGCTGTATTGTGTGGACGTGTGAAGTTATTTGTGAATTCTGTCTGTTTACATGAGGTCAGAAGGTAAAAATGTTAATTTTCTTAAGGGCTGAGTGTCTGTGGTCATTGTGGTTATTTCTGTAGGAAAGGAATAGTGCCAAACTCTCTGTGCTGCATAGGTATGGGGCATGCTGCCCCACCAAGACATAGCCTGCCATCCCAATGAATGATTACAAGTTGAGAGAGAAACACTTTCTTAATGTTACAATTAAAATAATGCCGTGTTTGGTTTGGTTATGAATGAAATGTTTGTGTTACTAAGTTGGGAGACTAGTGCAAGCAATAAATGCACCATGTTTAAAGGCCAGTAGTACCGCCCTGATCTCTGCTTTATTCTGGTATAGGCTGACCTAGAATCTCCAGCATAGTGCCTGTAGAGTGAAAATAGGAAAGTAGAGGAATCGTAGGATATAATGGGTGCCGGAGTGAGGTCTACTCAGGGAACTGTTAAAGTGACCTCTGACCCCTAATGCCTGTTCTTGAGTTAATTATGTGGCTCATCTCAGGCTAAAGCCTGACCTGCACAGGGATTCTGAAGCTTACCAGAGCCCAGAACAGGTCCAATAAGGTACAATACTCATTATGTAACAGTTATTCATAGCCGTGAATACATTAATTCCAGTTCACACAGTAAGCATACTATTGGCTAGGCCAGAGAGTAATGTTAAGTCAAACTAGGAGGCATAACAACAAGCTACAACATCAAGATAACGATACAGGTACAATATAAGTGCTGCATGGAGGTACATGTAATATGAAAGTGGTACAGGAGGTACATGTGGTACATGAAAGTGCTACAGGAGCAACGTGGAAGGATATAAGTGATAAGAGTGATCCTAGAATGAGAGTGCAAGGCAGAGTAGTGGTAGTTAGTCCAGGTACAGACTGAAGAGATGCGTCTTCAGACTACGGCAGAAGATGAGCGGTGACTGAGTGGTTCGTACAGGGAGTTTGTTCCACCACTGGGGTGCTAGGGTGCAGAAGCTCCGTGGTAGGGACGAGCGAGAACCATTCACTCAGGTGGCAGGGGGTGCAAGTCGCACTGATTCAGCAGAGTGGTGTGGTCGAGCTGGCGTGTAGGATTGAATCATGTCCTGTAAGTAGGCAGGGGCTGTCCTGTTGTAACATAACATAATATAATGATGAGAACAGGCCGTTCAGCCCAATGATGCTCGCCGTTTTCCTAACTAAATTAGTGCTCTGATTACACACAGACTAGATAGTATCTAACACTGTATCAAGCCTAGTCTTGAAAATCCCCCAGAGCTTCTGCCTCTACTACGTGACCTGGCAGGCTATTCTACACATTGACTACTCTCTGTGTGAAAAATTCTTCCTAATGTCTGTATGGAATCTACCTTTTGTTAATTTCCATATATGTCCCCTTGTTATACTAACAGAACTCTAGCTGAAGAATCTCTTGTACTTCACTTTGTTGATCCCCTTTATGAATTTAAAAGCCTCAATCAAATCACCCCTGAGTCTCCTTTTACTAAGCTTAAAGAGGTTAAGTATCTTAGTCTTTCCTCACAGCTTGTATCTTTCATACCAGGAATCAATTTTGTTGCTCTTCTTTGTACTTTTTCCAGAGCCTCTATATCTTTCTTGTAGTACGGTCCCCAGTTGGCTGCAGTGCAGGCAAGGGTCAGGACTTTGAACCTGATCCTGGCAGCAACCGGTAGCCAGTGGAGTGACCTCAGCAGAGGAGTGATGTGAGAGAACTTAGGAAGGTTGAAGATGAGTCGGACAACAGCATTCTGAATCATCTGTAGTGGCTGTATGCTACAAGCTGGCAGCCTTGCAAGGAGGGAGTTGCAGTGATAGACAGGAGGTCACCATAGCCTGGACAAGTAGCTGGGGCGAGTGCATGGTCAGGTATTGTCGAATCCTCCAGATGTTGTACAGGAGAAATCTGCAGGACCGTGATGTTGCATTGATGTGTGCCTTGGGGTCGAGCTGGTCATCCAGGATGACTCTATTCAGAGTGAGACGCAGTCACTGCGGTGCCATCAACAGTGATTAAGACCTTGCTTAGTAGGGAGATCTTGCAGGAGATGAACAGCAGCTCGGTCATGTTAAGACTGAGCTTCAGATGATGCCTGTTTGTCCAAGTTGAGATGTCAGCCAGGCAGGAAGGTATTCTCTCATTGACCTGTAAGACGTTTGGTGGAAGCTGTAAAAAACTAAATAAAGCACTGCAAACTAAATGATACCTGTACAAATGTCAGAGTTCAGTCCAGCAGAACGTCTAATTCACAGGTCCACAGTCCCACAGTTGGAGAGTGTAGCATCTTCCTCAGAGCATCATCAGCCTTAAAATCCTCAATTTCAGTCTTCATCACTGAACACTATCAGTGTTACAATTAAAATACTACATGCTTCATGTGTATCTAATATTCTTATACTATATGAACTCTTCTTTGCAGACTGAACAGCTGTGACCTCACAGAGAAGTCCTGTACTATTGTGGCCTCAGCTCTCCAGTCATCAAACTCACCCCTGAGAGATCTGGACCTCAGCTACAATAACCTGAGAGATTCAGGAGTGGAGCTGCTCTGTGCTGTACTGATGAGTCCAAGCTGTAAACTACAGAGACTGGGGTGAGTAGTGATGTGTATTGCGTGGCCGTAACTAAATAGAAGTAGTGATTTTGTTTCTATTCAGTAAAATGTTAATTAGCTTTTTCACTCTGTTTACTCCTCTGTCCACCAGCATTCTTTCCCCATATTTGTCTCATCCCTTTTTTCCTACTTTTCTATCACGGCAAAGAAAAGCAGGATAAAACCTTATGAGTCTTAGGACTGCCATACAACCTGAGATACAAGGCATTTAAATGAATGTATGAAACTTCTGGTCAATACTTAAAGGTTATTCCTCCAGAAAAGATGTTTATACTTTGTTCTCAATTTCATTTTACAAAATACAAGACCTTGTATATTTGCTACTTGTAATAAATACCGATTGTAAAATAATACTGCACATACATACATACACATACATGGAATACTTCATTATCCCCATGGCGACATTTCCCTAGCAGCATGTTAAAATCAGATTTATTAACACATATTTATACTCAGAAACGTACAATCATTCACACTACAGAAGGTGGGGGGGGGGGGGGGGGTGTAAACACATAAATGCAGATAACAAAATTACACATATTGAGGCCTATTACATAAATATACAATCTTACAAACCTATTCACACATCTGTTTACCCCATTAATGTACTATATGCTTGTACACACAGGGAATATCTTATCAAACTAAATTATACACCGTCTTCCCTGTTCTTGTGTACATCTCAGGAAGGCTTAGCCAAATAAGAAATTACATACTATATGTATCAACTGCCAAGGTTCACAGTGTTCAGTGTATGTGTGCATGTGTATGTGTGTGTGTGCGGTGCGTGTGTGTGTGTGTGTGGTCTCTACACAGGCTGGGTTGGTGTAACCTCACAGAGGGCTGCTGTGATGTTCTTGCCTCAGTCCTGCGTTCTCCTCACTCAGAGCTGAGAGATCTGGAGCTCAGAGACAACGAGCTGCAGGATTCAGGAGTGAGAGCGCTCTCTGCTGGACTGGAGGACCCACACTGTAAACTGCAGAGACTGGGGTGAGTACAAACACACACCACTTCAATAAATAAGGGCTCCAATGTGACTAAATACAACACTGATGTCAATGTTTCTAATGTGAAAACAGACACTCCACAGAACTGAGACAGCATGTTCCTGTTCTTCCTCTTGGTAGAATAAACTCTAAACATATGAATGAAGAAAATGAGTTAGTCCTGTTATACTCAACTGTAGATGGTGTATAAACTCAAGTGCTTTTAATAATGACTAATTCAACAACCATGTTATTTTATATTGAGCTGTAGATGGTGTGTAACACACTGTTATGTGTTTGACACACAGCCCTGTTATTTTATATTAAACTGCAAAGGGTGTGTAACACACTGCTATGTGTTTGACACACACAGCCCTGTTAGTGTATATTAATGTGTGTAAGGTGTGTTTGTCCTTCTCTCTGCAGGCTGTCAGGCTGTGGAGTCACACAGAGAGGCTGTGATTCTCTGGCTTCAGCTCTGTGTTCAAACCCCTCACACCTGAGAGAGCTGGACCTGAAATACAATCACCCAGGAGACTCAGGAGTGAAAGCACTGTCTGCTGCTAAACTGGACACACTCACACTGCTGTAAGTACAGAGAGTTTCCATTCCATTCCCACATTCCACACTGGACCTCTCACACACACACACACACACACACACACACAAAAGGGGTTTGGGGGGGCAGCATGGAGAGCACTGTATAAACCACTTTTATCCAAGAATGATGGGGATCTACAGTGGAGGGTGCTGCGTGGGATCACTGCAGTAAATAGTTTTATTTCTGTGATGAACCCGGCAGGATCCCACCATTGTCCATTCTGCATGGAGAGAGAAACTGTTTATCATTGTTTTTCGGGGTGTGCCAGACTTCAACCTATCTTCCCTTTTTAAGGAAGTTTATTTTGATTACTGGGGAACATTTGCAAGTAAGATTTTTATCCTTAGTTTCCCATATAAACAAACACAGATAAGGGCCCGCTCATTAATTTTATTTTGTGGCAAAAATGGCAGTTTCTACAAGTGGGAAAAATATGATTGGTGAAGGGGACAGGCAGAATGTGGTTGTTGTGAGTGATGATGGAGTTCTGCTATTACAAAACAGTGGAGAGTTTGAGTGTTTCAGAGTGTGTGTGTTACAAGGGTGTTGTATATTCATCGGAGGGAGAGGAGCTATTTTTGTACATGTAGGTTGAGGGAATGGAATAAGTTTCCTTTGTGACAGATTTGTGTTTTTTTCATATGATCTTGGTTTTGAGTTTTATTGTATCTTTGTTTTTATTCATGTGATGTCATTGGTGTGTTGAGAGTGGAGATAAAGGATGGTTAAAATTCAAAATTCTGTTGTGCTGTTCTTACAGTGTGGACCATGGAGGAGAGAACAGGACCAAACCAGGACCCAGGAAATGTGAGTGTGTATCGACACAGAATACTTTCCATAGATACACACTCTGCTCTGTGTGTGTGTGTGTGTGTGTGTGAGAGAGAGGGACTTCTCTCTTACATACATAAACACACAAACAGAAACACACATGTACACAAACACACACACAGGTAGTATCACAGCTCTTTCTCTCTCACACACATAAAAAGGTGAATATTAATAAGGATAATTAAACTAATCATTGTCTCTGGTGTGCAGACGGCTGGTATCTCACACTGGATCCAAACACAGCGCACAGAGAGCTGTCTCTGTCTGAGGGGAACAGGAAGGTGACGCACACACAGGGGAGAAAGGAGCCATATCCTGATCATCCAGTGAGATTTGAGCACTGGGAGCAGGTTGTGTGCAGAGAGAGTGTGTGTGAGCGCTGTTACTGGGAGGCTGAGTTCAGTGTGTCTAAGGAGGGCGAGGTTTCTATAGCAGTGACATATAAAGGAATCAGCAGGAAAGGAGCAGTGGGTTTGGATTCAATAAACACTACTGGAGTCTGAGGTGCGATAAATTCAGTTACTCTGTCTGCCACAATAGCAACAAAACAGACATACCTGCCCCCCCTCCCCCTGCCGCAGAGCAGGAGTGTGTGATGATGCTGGTAGAGGAGTGTGTGTGTTCAGGGTAGGAGTGTGTGTGGACCGTCCGGCCGGCACTCTGTCCTTCTACAGCGTCTCAGACTCTGACACACTGACCCTCCTGCACAGATTCCACACACACTTCACTCAGCACACACCCCTCTGTGCTGGATTTAGAGTGTGGGACTCCCCAGTGTCCCTCTGCTAACTGCAGTAGAGACATACATACACATGCACACATGCACACATACACACACACACACACGGACACACGCACTCACGCATTCACACACACCTTTTCTCTCACAAGCGCACATGCACACACACACACACACACACACTCCATGACACACACCTACACTCACACACTACACTCAACACACACTCCTCAGAGCTGGATTTAGAGTGTGCAAATCCTCCTCAGAATACATTTTATTTAATTTTGGCGAGGCAAGATAGGCTATATTGTTTGTAGTACCGTAACTTGGCGTCATTTTGATATCAATACTTTTAATGGCAGGCCTGGATTTTGGCAGTCTGAATGAATGAGTTATGGACGGTGTCTGTCTTGTATGTGTGAGTAACTTGCCATTTTTGTACGTTGAAAATGTGTTTTTTATGAGATAATGTATATACATTCACACCCACTCGCACACACATGCAGTTACACTCATACACACTCAGACTAGCTCATGCATTCTTAAACATCTACACACATTCTCTCTCACACTCACATCTCCACTTACAGGTTTGCACACACACATGCACGCACACACACATGCAGTCACACTCATACACACTCACACCCTCTCACTCGCTCACGCATTCTGAAACGTCCACACACATTCTCTCTCACACACACGTGCACACTCTCACACACACAAACACTCTCACAGTTTCCCTTTCTTGACCAATGCCTAACCTCTGGAATTTTAGCTGCCCACACATTACATTACAATTTTAGCTGTACCCAGTATTAACCTCAGTAGAGCTTAAACCTTGTACATAAGAGTATGATCTTTCAGCAGGTTCAGGTTAAGCACGTGCATATTTACATTTAGATACATTTACATTGTAAATGTCCATGATGTGTTTTTGTACTTTTAATTATTAAAACATGGACGTAACATTAAGAGTGTGATACTGGCAAAAGATGGCAGAATAAAATGCTTTTGAAGTAATAATTCAGTCTCCGGTATCTGCATCTTTGTTTAAAAGAAGCCTGTGGCAAACTCCTCCACTTAAATGTGCATTTTACTAGTTTTTACAGTTGCTTTCATTCATTTTTAAAAGAGTTCCAATGTGCACATTTCTGTGGGCAAATGCAGCTGATAGGGAGAATGCAGAATGATCACTGCAGTGTACTTGTCTTTTTTCATTACTGTAAACAATGATGGATTGACTTGATTATTTATCGTTTCAGGATTGTTTTTTTAACCTGTTGCTTTAATTTTCTGTATTTTCAGACAATAATCTTCAATTATTAAACATAAAAATATAAAATGTTTTGCTGTTATGATTTATTATTGTGTATTCAACTCCTGTGGCACGGTAGTACTTATTTCATATTGTGACAGACGGCTGGGAGAGATGCGGGGATTGGTACTGGAGGGCAGATATCTGGGAGCACGTTGGCTCCACCCCAGAGCCTTATAAGGACTTCCTGCAATAATCAGGCACACCTGCAGGTCATACATACAAGGCTCGGGAATAAAAAGAGAGCCAAAACATATGGGTATTGCAAAGTACCGTGAGGGAAATGCGTTTGGAGGGAGGGAGGCAGGGAGAGAGAGAGAGAGAAAATTGTGAATTGTAAATTGTGAATTATCCTGTGAATTATCCTGTGAATTACTGTTGTGACCTGGACTGCCTGACTACCCCGCTTGTGTATCGACCCTTTTTGTTTGAGAACCCGGCTTTGGAATTGGACTTTGGAATACGAATACGGATTACGAATATGGATTGTGGAACTGGACTGGTTGCCTGATTTCCCCCTTTTTCCCCTTTGTGAGTTTCCCCCAATAAACTTTCCTTGTTCAATTGTACTTCGTTTGTGTGTTTTAGTTATTCAACTTGGTGACATGGAAACCCCACACCCCGGTTCTGCTACACGTGGTGGAGAATGCAGGCAGTGCATTACATGTACTAACCAAGCTGAATAACAAAACAGAAACGAAATATAATGTACAAACTAATTCAACAGCTGGTGGAGTCCAACATGGCACAGCAGGCTATGCATCGGGAGTTGCTGGAGGAACAACGCCAGCAGACTGCCCTCCTCAGAGCCGAGCTCAGTCAGCTATCAGCTGCTGCATTCTATCCTCTCCGTAGCTCTCCATCGTTCTTCTCCCTCATCGCCACGGTAACTGGGAATGTGACTGGGACAAGGCCACAGGCCTAGGCAGAAGTGGCCTGGAGTGCATACAGAAATACAGAAACATACACTTCCCTTAAGCTGCCAAGCAGCTGTACACTGCAGAACACTGTCTGAAGTGCATTAATCACTGCAGGTTTCCCACTGAATCTACAGGAACTGAGGCGGAGCAGTGAAAGAATGGGCAGTGATTCACTATGTGCGCTCATATAGACATGAAAACTGTTTCTCTGATCGATCAAACGTTTAATTATTTGCTAAACATTTTAGTTTACAGTCACATCTACTGCAATTATTAAGACATGAGAACACCTGTGGAGTTCTAGAAAGGACTGTTGGAAAAATAATATTGTAGCTCCTTTAAATAGCCACTAGATGGTAGTGAAAGTTCAGTTTCACGCTGAGCTATTTGTCTCATGGGCGCTTAATAGTTTGAACCGTAATCTCATGTTTGGGCTGTGGCAAACATAAAAGAATCTGCATAACAAGTAAATTAAGCAGCAATAATGATTTTGCAGAGTTCTGAAAGCTAGCCTTCATAACATCATAAATGGTTGCATGTTTTCACTTGTGAGCAAGAACATGGACACTGATGTTTCTTATTCTGAAGGGACCCTTTATGCTGTGTAAAATAGATTCAGTGTTGGCTTTTTAACATCTGCAGACAGAATTGTGTAATTCTTTCTTTATTAGGAGTATATGGACACAGTGACCCAGTACCCAGAGGAAACCAGCACAAGCACAGGAACATGCTAGCGCCATACAGAGAGGACGCGAACCGGGACTCGAACCCAGCTTTTTTTTATCGTCACACAAATTGTTTGCCGTTAGTAATTTCAGGATTACACATTTTGCCCAAAAATTGAATTAAAGAGCATCAGTGCTCTTATTTCTCTCTAGGGAGCCACACATAAACACTAATCTGGGTAAAACCAGACCCAAAGCCACACCTCACTGTGAAACATTGGGCTTCAGTCACTGCAGGGCCCCCCAGCCACCCCCCTCCCCCCCACATGCTGTGCATCAGACAGAAATCCCTAAGTCTAAGTGTAGCTGAAAAAATCACATAGACAGAGAGTCCAGGAAGCACAGACAAAGCCTTCAAATGTTATGTTAAAAGCATTTGTGCAGATATTTCTACATGAGATGTTATTCACAACCCAGCCCATACCTATTTAGCCAGTACATTCAGATCAACCAACATGAGCTGAAGTTCAGAGCAGGAACGCTGTAATGTGTGTGTGCCTACAGGCTGATATTAATCATCACTCATAAGAGAAAAGCAGCATGGCTGTAGGGCTGTACAATGGTGTTTACTCTGCTCCTGTTGCCTGACATGTTTTGGATTGCTGGGAAGTGAATCTGGAAAGAGCAGATGCTATGGAAAATCAGCTCCTGTTTTTATTCTATTTTTCAATGACATACACAGATCTGATGAAAAACATACAAATTACATATTGACTTAAAAAGAAGACTAACAGTCAACGATTGGAGATGGCACATACCAAAACGTAAACACAATAACAAACCTTATGCCTAAATGTATAAACAAAATTAGAATGTTAAGAATTGATGATAACAAATAGCCTCGTGATAACAGAAACTACTCACCATAAACATTAGCACATATACGGCTATAGCTGGTCTTGAGGAAATGAATGTGTCAGTGATTGTGTCAGGGACACTGAGGGAGTGAGATGGTTTATTTGTTATTATTTTTTATTTGCTGTCCATATTCATATTGTGCATCTTGAAAAAAGAACATTTCTTACAGTGACGGGGATGGTCGCTACATTGGAACAGGCTTATTTGTAGGTTTAGCCTACAGATGGTACCAATATATTGGAACAATTTAAGTCCCAACAGCAGTATAATTCTTGAGTTGTTCAATAGGCTTAGTACATGTATACATTACAATTTGGCAAATATCTAAATGCAGTGAATGTTTGTTTTTTCTGGGTAACCAATTGACTACAATAAATGAATGCAGCCAATAAAAATAAAAAGACTTGCTTGAACCAGTAAAAAAGTAAAAAAAAAAAAAAAAGGTCAAAAGAGGAAGTGAAACTGTTTCAAACTCAAACGTCACTTAACAGACGGAGGACAAGGAGGATGCAGTGAAAGGGAAGTAAACTGAATAAAAGAACGGAGTAAGTAGTCTGTTGTGGAGTGGGATGGGATGGGGAGAATAGATGCTAGATGAGAAGAGGTGTTTGGAGGAATAGGAATCTGCAACTATGATCGCAATACCGCTTAATTTAGTGAAATAAAACAGGTAATAAAATGGCGCCCGAGGAGTAGACAAGGAGTAATATGTTTTTTTCAAATTCCACATTTGGGACCAAAAACAAAAAATAGCCTTTCAAATAACTTCTTAAAAGTTTAACGTTTATTTTAGCATTTATTTATTTAATGATCATTTTACCTATTTGGATATGACGGAAGTCACAGGCCTGTCGTCGGCTACATTATGACACCTGCTACTGTAACAAAAACAGACCGAACATTTTAACTGTGTGGCTTATGAAGTCAAAATGTTATTTTTGCTCTGTATTCACACCGTTTGGATTAAGACAAATTAACTTAATGTCTGCCATGTTAAAGTCGGTGGGCGGTAGTTAATTCACGTATGAGGCTTGGTCTACAAGTTGGTCTTCTATTATTTGAAACTAGAAATTAGCTTCCGTATTCAAGAGCATACTAAAAAGATGCTTAAAGGATATTCATTTGCATATTTACTACCCAACTCTGACTAGTTTCAATTCACAAAGACCTGGCCATGTCCTTACCAATTAATTCTGTTCTATTGAAGTCGTGCAAGTTTCAATGATAATAAATTCAGCAACAACTTTAATAGTAGTAAGAACTGAAAAGAACTGCGGTTATAGTTGCATTAAGACGCCGTTTCTTGTGTGAACCACAAGGTAGCAGCATGTAGCTCTGTAGGTCTACTTAAAATCACGAAAGCGGCTGATTTTAAAGTCACACGTCGAAGCGAATTTACGTTTTGCCTGAGTTGGATTGAAGTTGAAATTGAAATACAAAATAAATTGTGCTGCAGCGCTTTCGAATAGAATTACAACTACTTAGAAACGGAGAATACATGATAAAATTACTTCTATGAGATAAAATTGGGCTACTTAAGAAGAAATAATGATCTATTTATGAAACACTGACTGGAAGCGTGGGTAGTTACCAAATGTTTAAAAATTTTACATGAAACGCAATAACAGGGATATCAGTCGGCTATAAATTTTCACTAGCATATCGTATACGCCTACAAGCAAAATACATGGATCTCAGATACTGACTTTATAGGGGTCACCATTATTGGTACCCTTAAAGATTGTTAAAAAATAACATCTAACCGAGTGAACTTTACACCAGCATGTATATAGGCCATTAAGCTGATCTCAGGCCTAAGGAACTGTGTCATGCTCTTCCATGGCGTGCTGCTTCAGTGGAGTATAAAACTGAGGCAACCTGCTTATAAAATCCATTTTTCATAAAAAGCAACAAACTCACAAATGAAGAAAAAAATGGTTGTTGACCTTCAAAAATAAGGAAACGGGTCAAAAACTAAACAAAGAAATATATGACTTACTACTGTGAGACCAAATATTTATAATTTTAAAACCACTGGAGTAGCGTCAAACCTGTCCAGTAGAGGGCGCTAGTGTATCTTAGCCCCATGCACAGTGGTAGATGGTTCAGGGAGCAAAGAAAAATCCAGTGGACACAGTTGGAGAATTACAGAACTTGGTTGCATCAGGGGGTCACCAAGTTTCCAAATATACAATTAATTGCTATATTAGACGCTCCAAAATTAGATGCTACCTCCATGCCAAAAGGCTACTTGGAGTGGTTTCAGAAAAATGTTTTTACCGGGAGTAATCAACAGTTTCAAGAATCTAAATAGTCTCCTTTGTCTCATCTACTGTGGTCCGGAGAGATGATATTAGAGCTCTTTGGCCAAGCATAGCTGTTATTTCATTTGTGGCCTTTCTGTTAGCTTGAACTAGTCAGTCCATTCTCCTCTGATCTTTCATTAACAAGGTGTTTTTTTGTTTATCACACCATTCTCTGTAAACTCTATAGACTGTACTGCATGAAAATCCCAGGAGGGCAGCTGTTTCTGTGATGCTGGAACCACCACATCTGGCACCATCCATCTGGCACAGTCAAAGTTGCTTTGATCACACATCTTGCCCATTCTGATAGGTAAGGAGATGGCCTTCTAACCTATAGGTCAAGGTTCAATTCCCAGGTAGGACACTGCTTAATTTTTCTGTTGAACTCAATGGAAAAAATATTCAGGAGAAACAATGATTGTAGTATCTACTGCCTATCTGGCAGCAGCACGGTGGTTTGAGGCTCATTTGATACCTTGGACCTTTGATGACTTAAAGCCTTTTAGCCAACAAATGTGTTCCATACTGCATCTGCATAATTTACAGCTGAATCTAGTCCTACCCCCGAATTACCATAGAGATCCATTCAAATGCACATAGTTTTTGTATCGCTTGTAGGACAACCTGAAAATAAGATATCCAGACTCTGATGACGTTGATAGGTCACAGACATCGGGAAGTCATGGCATGCAAATGATATGCAACCAAATACAAAACAGGACTCTTTTATTTGACATTATGTTAATTCGTCAAGTGAATTTCCCTGTTTCTAGCTTTTCCCCAAACAGTTCACTGCAGCAAAAGTAAACGAGCAAATGGTGGCACAGGAGGTCTCAGGAGTGCATTTGTTTAATTCTTGATAATTTTCTGACCAATGATTAGTTGTTGAGACCATTAAAAGCTTAATTTTTTGCCATTTTGGGCTTGGCCCATTTTTTTTTTTTTTTGCCCAGGAGTGTACATATAGCTAGCGTACCGCACGTGCATATTAATTCATTTTGCATACAACAAGTAGTTAAAGTTTAATAAACACATCTCAAGACATAAAAGAATATAGCTAGTAAAACACTAAGTAGTAGCAAATACAATCAACATTTAATCCACAACCAAATTAGTCGTGCGCTTCATTCATTTTCAGTCGCGAAATAGCTACTAGTCACACCAGTGCCAAACCTAATGATAAACACTACATAAATACATACGTTACGTAAATCATTGACCGCAAATAGTAACATATAATGAACAACAAACATATTATCTTCCATATTTCATTAACAAATCACATGGATGGGTAACATTAATCAAGGTATAAAACTGTTTCGAGAGAGAGAAATATTTCTGCTTCCTACCTTTCAGAATTAAAACAGTTATGGCTTGACCTTGACCTCACATGGCCCAAGAGGGTCCCCGACTGTACCAGAATGGAGCAGCGCCCCCTGGTGGCAGCCCTATTTTAGTCCTCCACCCTACAATTACATTACATTACAGGCATTTAGCAGACACTCTTATCTAGAGTGACTTGCACAACTTTTACATAGCATTTACATTGCATACATTTATACAGCTGGATATATACTGAAGCAATGCTGGTTAAATCCCTTGCTCAAGGCTACAATGGCAGTTTTCCACCCTAGAATCAAACCTGTGATCTTTAGGCTATACGACCAGTTCCTTACCCATTATACTACATTGTTCATTGCACCATTTTCTGTAACCTCTAGAGACTGTATTGCATGGAGATCCCAGGAGGACAGCTGTTTCTGTGATTGTGGAACTGCCACGTCTGGCACCAACAATCATGCCCCAGTCAAAGTTGCTTAGATCAGTGTTTCTCAACCCTGGTCCTGGGGACCCACTGCCCTGCATGTTTTAGATGTTTCCCTGCTCCAACACACCTGATTCAAATGAATGGGTCGTTATCAGGCTTCTGCAGAGCTTGATGACGACCCATTCATTTGAATCAGGTGTGTTAGAGCAGGGAAACATCTAAAACATGCAGGGCAGTGAGTCCCCAGGACCAGGGTTGAGAAACACTGGCTTAGATCACACATCTTGTCCATTACAATATTTTCCTCAAACATAAAACTAAACATCTTCACTATGTCTGCATGCTTTATATATTGAGTTGCAGCCACATGATTTGCTGTTTGGTGGAGTAGGCTATTTGCATAAATGAGCAGGTATTCCTAATTAAGTGGCCAGTATATAATACAGAGGATATAGGTTTGGTGTTGATTCAGGGATGTGTATATAGAAACAAGCCTCATACCTACTGTTAAATACAGTGGCACATCTTTAATGTTATAGGGCTGTTCTGCTTCCACTGGTCCTGGGGTCCATGTTAAAAACAACAGCATCATGAACTCTACCCAGGTACTAGGATATTTTAGCCAACAGACTAAAAGCCGCTAGTGGATCTTCTAGCAACACAGTGACCTCAAGCACACATTACTATTCACTAATAAATCATTAATTAACCACCGAAGCCACATTTTGCAATGGGTACAGTCTCCAGACTTGAACTCCATTGGAAACCTGCAGTTTTAATTGAACAGGGCAGTTCTTTAGCAAAGATCAAAAGATATTAAGGATCTAGATGGAGGAATGGTCTAAGATCCCTCCCAATGTGTTCTCCGGTCTTAGAAGACATTATTCATAGAGACTCAGTGCCATTATCCTTGCAAGGGGGGGGGGGGGGGGGGAACAAAGTATGGAAAAAAGGGGGGGGGGCAATAATTTTGACACTTATTTTCTGGAAATAAATGTATAAACTGAGAAATGTGTGATTTTGGTCGATTCTATTGAATTGTTAATAAAAAATATTTATCAAGTTGTACAATCAATATATAGTTTACCAATGACATTTTTGTAATACAGTTGTTCATCATTATCAAGGGTGCCAAAAACTTTTAAGGTGGCTGTACAGAACATGTTTATGACCTATTTAAATTCTGGATTGCTTCCTGTCAACATTGTGGTGTGTTGTATACGTGTGTCTCTGTGTGTATTAGTCTATGTGTGTTCAGTGTGTTCTCATTTTTTGTCTTGACAGGTTGGTTAGTTTGGGATAGAATCCACATGTGGTTTAAACTGGTCTGATGTGTTCCAGTCTCCTGAGATAGGGGGCGCTGTTTTTAAAATGAGTGTCTCAGGGGAGCCAGAGACCAAAGCAAGGTCCCTCAGCACTGAGAGAAAGAGGTATGAATGCATGAATCAGATACTTAATGTGATATGAGTTAGAGCTGCAGTAAGAGGATGAGTTTAACTGGAAGCTCTGTGTCCATGTGCTGTGAGTTAGAGCTGCAGTAAGAGAATGAGTTTAACTGGAAGCTCTGTCTCCATGTGCTGTGAGTTAGAGCTGCTGTAAGAGAATGAGTTTAACTGGAAGCTCTGTCTCCATGTGCTGTGAGTTAGAGCTGCAGTAAGAGGATGCGTTTAACTCTGTGTCCATATGCTGTGAATTAGAGCTGCAGTAAGAGGATGAGTTTAACTGGAAGCTCTGTCTCCGTGTGCTGTGAGTTAGAGCTGCAGTAAGAGGATGAGTTTAACTGGAAGCTCTGTCTCCATGTGCTGTGAGTTAGAGCTGCAGTAAGAGGATGAGTTTAACTGGAAGCTCTGTCTCCATATTTTGTTCACAGGGTCCAGGTAGAAAGAGCTGGGTCACCAGTACCCAGTTGTATGTCTATGAAGAGTGAAGCATCAATGGGGAAGCTGATCGACTTCAGAGAAGAGCATCCAAGTGATTCAAGGTAAATGGACAGGTTCATCTTAACACTACTGTTTAATTAGACATAAATCTGACTGGCTAATTTCTGGTGTAGGTTGGGAGCTCCATGTCTCATTCAAGTGTAAGTGGGTGTGTGATGTCATATTCAGGTGTAGGTGGTTGTATTATGTCACATTCAGGTCTAGTTGGGTGTATTGTGTCACAATCAGATGTACATTATTATATTATATGCAGATGAATTATGATATATTCAGGTATAGATTGGCATATTATGTCACATTCAGGTGTAGGTTGGTGTATTATTTCAAAATCAGGTGTTGATGGGCGTATTATGTAATTTTCAGGTGTAGATCGGTGTATTGTGCAATACTGAGGTGTAGGTGGGTGTATTGTGTCACATTCAGATGTAGATTATTACATTATATGCAGGTGTAGGTAGGTGTATTATGCCATTTTCAGGTTCATGAACAGGTTCATGTTGACACTACTGTTTAATTAGACATAAATCTGACTGGCTAATTTCTGGTGTAGATTGGGAGCTCCATGTCTCATTCAAGTGTAAGTGAGTGTATGATGTCATATTCAGGTGTAGATGGGTGTATTATGTCACTTTCAGGTGTCAATGGGTGTATTATGTCACTTTCAGGTGTAGATGTGTGTATTATTCCTCATTCAGGTGTAGATGTGTGTATTATGCCTCATTCAGGTGTAGATGTGTGTATTATGCCTCATTCAGGTGTAGATGTGTGTAATATGCCTCATTCAGGTGTAGATGTGTGTATTATGCCTCATTCAGGTGTAGGTGGGTGTCACGTTCCCTTGCTCTGTGAGTCTGTGTGCATGTATAAATCCTGTAGGTGGAGCTGATAAGGGCTTGATTGCCTGTCGATGTGCACCTGTGTCCACTTAACAGCCAAGGGGATAAAGCCTGAAGACACCTCAGTTGGGGAGTTTTTTTTTTTTTTTTAAATATAAATAATAATATACAGAGATTCTTTTTTGACTCAGACTGCTTTCTAACACTCCCTTTACTTTTGTGTTATAATTTGCTGCTACCACATTTTGTTGTCTGTTTGTTTTGGTACTTTCCCGTAGTAGGTTGCAGGTGGTTAGGCAGTTTCTTATTTTAACATGTTTTTTGATGGTTAGGCCAGAGCAGGAAGAAGTTTCCTTTTACTTTGCCCCGATAGTGAGGTTTAGAACGGTGTTTTCTTTTAGATGAAAAGTAGCCTAGCTCTGGTCTGTTTTCTGCCTGAATCATCCTGTTAACATATACATGGTAATATGTTCTGTTTTTTGTCCTATTTGAAATAAATCTTATATTGTTGTTATTGTACAGAGATTTTGACTCCTTGTTTTGTTTGTGGCATTTGTTATGTTACTGTCCGTTGTTGTCCCCAGTTATTGGAACTCTGGTTGCCTTTTGGGACATAGCAGTGCATGTATCATTTTACATTCAGATGTGGGTGCTATATTATACTATTGGCAGGTGTTTTTGTGTGTATTATGTCACATTCTGATGTCGGTGGGTGTATTATGTCATAATCAGGTTTTGATAGTGTAGTATGTCATATTCAGGTGTAGGTGGGTGTATTATGTCACATTCAGGTGTGGTTGAATGTATTATGTCACATTCAGGCGTAGGTGTGTGTATTATGTCATATTCAGGTGTGGTTGAGTGTATTATGTCCCATTTAGATGTAGGTTTGGTTTATGATGTCCTTCAGGTGATGGTAGGTATATTTTGTCATTTTCTGGTGTTGATAGTATTTGATATAACTTTCAGGTGTAGGTTGGTGTGCCATGTCACATTCAGGTGTAGGTGTTTTATTAAATTGTATACATGTGTGGGTGGGTGTATCATTTCACACTCAGGTGTAGATGGAAGTATTATGTCATTTTCTGGTGTAGATTAACATATGTCACATTCAGGTGTAGGTGGGTATATCATGTCAAGTTCAGGTGTTAATTGTATATTATACTATATGCAGGTGTAGGTGGGTATTTTATGTCACATTAAGGTGTTGATGGGTGTATTATGTCATTATCAGTTGTAGATTGGTATATTGTCACATTCAAGTGTAGGTGGGTGTATTATGTCATATTCAGGGGTTGATGGTCTATATCATGTTCAGGTGTAGGTGGTTGTATTGTGTCATTCAAGTGTAGGTGGGTGTATTATGTCATATTCCGGAGTTGATGGTTTATTATATCATATTCAGGTTTGGATGAGTGTATTATGTCACATTCAAATGTAGGTAGGTATATAATGTCCCATTCAGGTGTTTATGGTGTGTTGTTATATTCAGGTGTTGGTGGTTGTTTTATGTCATTTTCAGGTGTAGATGGGTATATTACGTCACATTCAGGTCTAGTTGGGTGTATTGTGTCACATTCAGACATAGATTATTATTTTATATGCAGGTGCTGGTAAGTGTATAATGTTATATTCAAGTGTATGTGGGTGTATTGTGCAATACTCAGTTGTTGGTGGTGTATTATGTCATATTCAGTTGTCAATGGGTATATTATGTCATTTTCAGGTGTACATGTGTATATTATGTCACATTCAGATGTAGCTTATTATATTATATGCAGTTGAAGGTAGGTGTATTATATCATATTCAGGTGTAGATGGGTGTATTGTGCCAGATTCAGGTGTAGATAGTATGGTATACTATATGCAGGTGTACGTGGGTTTTAATATGTCACATTCAGAAGTAGGTGGTGTATTATGTCATATTCAGGTGTTGATAGTGTATGATATCACTTTCAGGTGTTGATGGTATATTATCAATGCTTTGTTCACAGGGCCCAGGCAGAAAGAGCAGGGTTACCTGTACCCAGCTGTATGTCTATGAAGAGTGAAGCATCAATGGGGAAGCTGATCGACTTCAGAGAAGAGCATCCAAGTGATTCAAGGTAAATGAACAGGTTCATCTTAACACTACTGTTTAATTAGACATAAATCTGACTGGCTAATTTCTGATGTAGGTTGGGAGCTCCATGTCTCATTCAAGTGTAAGTGGGTGTGTGATGTCATATTCAGGTGTAGGTGGTTGTATTATGTCACATTCAGGTCTAGTTGGGTGTATTGTGTCACAATCAGATATACATTATTATATTATATGCAGATGAATTATGTTATATTCAGGTATAGATTGGCATATTATGTCACATTCAGGTGTAGGTTGGTGTATTATTTCAAAATCAGGTGTTGATGGGCGTATTATGTAATTTTCAGGTGTAGATCGGTGTATTGTGCAATACTGAGGTGTAGGTGGGTGTATTGTGTCACATTCAGATGTAGATTATTACATTATATGCAGGTGTAGGTAGGTGTATTATGCCATTTTCAGGTTCATGAACAGTTTCATGTTGACACTACTGTTTAATTAGACATAAATCTGACTGGCTAATTTCTGGTGTAGGTTGGGAGCTCCATGCAGCATTCAAGTGTAAGTGGGTGTGTGATGTCATATTCAGGTGTAGGTGGGTGTATTATGCCATATTCAAGTGTAGGTCGGTATTATGTCATATTCAGGTGTCAATGGGTGTATTGTCATTTGCAGGTATAGATAGAATGGTGTACTATATGCAGGTCTACGTGGGTGTATTATATCACTTTCAGGTGTAGGTGGGTGTTTTATGCCTCATTCAGGTGTAGATGGGTGTATTATGCCAGATTCAGGTGTAGGTGGGTGTTTTATGCCTCGTTCAGGTGTAGATGTGTGTATTATGTCACTTTCAGGTGTAGATGGGTGTATTATGTCACTTTCAGGTGTAGATGTGTGTATTATGTCACTTTCAGGTGTAGATGGGTGTATTATGTCACTTTCAGGTGTAGATGTGTGTATTATGCCTCATTCAGGTGTAGATGTGTGTATTATGCCTCATTCAGGTGTAAATGTGTGTATTATGCCTCATTCAGGTGTAGATGGGTGTATTATGCCTCATTCAGGTGTAGGTGGGTGTTACGTTCCCTTGCTCTGTGAGTCTGTGTGCATGTATAAATCCTGTAGGTGGAGCTGATAAGGGCTTGATTGCCTGTCGATGTGCACCTGTGTCAACTTAAAAGCCAAGGGGATAAAGTCTGAAGACACCTCAGTTGGGGAGTTTTTAAAAAAATATATAAATAATAATATATAGAGATTCTTTTTTGACTCAGACTGCTTTCTAACACTCCCTTTACTTTTGTGTTATAATTTGCTGCTTCCACATGTTGTCTGTTTGTTTTTGTACTTTTCCATAGTAGGTTGCAGGTGGTTAGGCAGTTTCTTATTTTAACATGTTTTTTGATGGTTAGGCCAGAGCAAGAAGAAGTTTCCTTTTACTTTGCCCCGATAGTGAGGTTTAGAACGGTGTTTTCTTTTTGATGAAAAGTAGCCTAGCTCTGGTCTGTTTTCTGCCTGAATCATCCTGTTAACATATACATGGTAATATGTTGTTTTTTTGTGTTATTTGTAATAAATCTTATATTGTTGTTATTGTACAGAGATTTTGACTCCTTGTTTTGTTTGTGGCATTTGTTATGTTACTGTCCGTTGTTGTCCCCAGTTATTGGAACTCTGGTTGCCTTTTGGGACATAACAGTGCGTGTATCATTTCACATTCAGATGTGGGTGCTATATTATACTATTGGCAGGTGTTTTTGTGTGTATTATGTCACATTCTGATGTCGGTGGGTGTATTATGTCATAATCAGGTTTTGATAGTGTAGTATGTCATATTCAGGTGTTGATAGTGTATGATATCACTTTCAGGTGTTGATGGTATATTATCAATGCTTTGTTCACAGGGCCCAGGCAGAAAGAGCAGGGTTACCTGTACCCAGCTGTATGTCTGTGAAGAGTGAAGCATCAATGGGGAAGCTGATCGACTTCAGAGAAGAGCATCCAAGTGATTCAAGGTAAATGAACAGGTTCATTTTAACACTACTGTTTAATTAGACATAAATCTGACTGGCTAATTTCTGATGTAGGTTGGGAGCTCCATGTCTCATTCAAGTGTAAGTGGGTGTGTGATGTCATATTCAGGTGTAGGTGGTTGTATTATGTCATTCAGGTCTAGTTGGGTGTATTGTGTCAAAATCAGATATACATTATTATATTATATGCAGATGAATTATGTTATATTCAGTTATAGATTGGCATATTATGTCACATTCAGGTGTAGGTTGGTGTATTATTTCAAAATCAGGTGTTGATAGGTGTATTATGTAATTTTCAGGTGTAGATCGGTGTATTGTGCAATACTGAGGTGTAGGTGGGTGTATTGTGTCACATTCAGATGTAGATTATTACATTATATGCAGGTGTAGGTAGGTGTATTATGCCATTTTCAGGTTCATGAACAGGTTCATGTTGACACTACTGTTTAATTAGACATAAATCTGACTGGCTAATTTCTGGTGTAGATTGGGAGCTCCATGTCTCATTCAAGTGTAAGTGGGTGTATGATGTCATATTCAGGTGTAGGTGGGTGTTATGCCACATTCAGGTGTAGGTCGGTATTATGTCATATTCAGGTGTCAATGGGTGTATTATCATTTGCAGGTGTAAATAGAATGGTGTACTATATGCAGGTTTACGTGGGTGTATTATATCACTTTCAGGTGTAGATGGGTGTTTTATGCCTCATTCAGGTGTAGGTGGGTTTTACGTTCCCTTGCTATGTGAGTCATATTCAGATGTAGGTGGGTATATTATTTCCAATTCAGGTGTCCATGGTGCATTATATCATATTCCGGTGTAGGAGGATATATTATGCTATATTCAGGTGTTGGTGGATGTTTTATGTCATATTTGGGTGATGGTGGGTGTATAATGCCAAATTCCGGTGAAGGTGAGTGTATTATGTCATATTCAGGTGTCAATTGGTGTATTATGTCATTATCAGATGTAGATGGGTATATCGTGCCACATTCAAGTGTAGGTGTGTGTTGCTGCACAGAGGAAATTCTCCCCTTAGACTAACCAGGTACAACAAGGTATATCCATCTAAGAAACGCTATTTATTTCTGCAGAATGAGTTTGGCACTTACACACAACAAGATGGACGTGCTCGAACTGAAGAGAACTGGGGTGGTCCCTCTTTTTTATTAGCAAAACGTGTTTTACAATAGCATGTACAGTTCTATTTCTTATTGGTGCATGGCTAATACATAAGCATCTCGTAAAATCGAACAAAGTAAATGATTGGCTGTGTCTAGTTATATAGCATGAATACTGAATAAGCACATGGTGACCTCTTTGTCTTCAGTGTTACATATACATAAATAATAGTTTGGTCTTAATCTACCAGTTGCTTTCAGAGTCCTGGGCCGCATGGCATCATAGCCGGTTCTTCCCTGGCAGGATGGCAGGGGGGAGGATAAAAAGGAAATCCAAGCTCACCAGTTTGGACTTCTAGAAATGTATAAGACAGAGAGAAAGAAAACACAGACACACACATAGACACACACACACAAACACATGTACATGTAATATTTCTAACATTTCTAATATTTCAGGTGTAGGTGGGTGTATTATGTCACATTCATGTGTAGGTGGGTATATTATGTGTTCAGAGGGAGGTGTGCTATACCATATTGGCTCACAGCTGTTGAGATGGTGTTTTTTCTTGTTGAGTTTCTGCAGGTATAAGTGACCCTGGATCCATTCCCTCAGTGCCAGAGTTACTCTCTCTACCTCTCACTCTGCCCCTAATTCTAGCTGTTAACACTATCCAAACAGGAGCAGCTTCATATTTCAAGCGAATTAATCAACAAGGAGTGAACTGCAACCACACTTTATGAATTTCAGTTAGGACAACTCACGTATCACGTATCCCTTGCAAAGTTATTGCGAGATTTCGCAAAAACTTTTGGGTTCTCTCGCAAAAAAAAAAAAAATTATTATTTATATATATATATATATATATATATATATATATATATATATATATATATATATATATATATATATATATATATATGTATATATATCATGGGTCATTGTCACTGTGTCATAATGTCCTGGGAATTTGTAAACATGGAGGAGCAGCTGCTTCTGTTTTGCTGTGAACTTGATTTAAAATATGAAAATCTGTCACACACAGCAGTAAGTAAATGCTGTGTATGTGTTAGCTAGAGGAATGACTGAGAGTAGGGTATTCACAATAGTCTAGCCAGCTGTCCCTCTCACTATGTAACACATACACATGAGTAAATAAACACATTATGTATTTATGTACTGTGTGTGACAGCAGACTTACTGAGTGTCGCAAGGCTATACGTATTCAGAATGGTCTAACTAGCCCTCGCTAACCAATATAAATGCATATTATCTAAGTATGTATTATGTGTGTGGCAGAGGAATGGAGTGTAGCCTATATGTATTCACAACAGTCTAACAGCTAACATCTTTATATTTAAAGCCAAGTTTAAAGCAAAACACAAGCAGCTGCTCCTCCATGTTTACTGTTTCCCAAGACATTATGACACCGTGACAATGACCCAAAAGTACATATGTATTGTTATTTATATATATAAATGTATTATTATTATTTTTCATACATTTTTTTTGCGAGGGAACGCAATAATTTTTACATTTTTTTTCTCACCCACGTCCCTTGGGTGGGCTCCGTATGTATTAAACTATTTACGTGGATATGTAAATACATATTTTTGGTTTGGCGGTGAATGGATCTGCTTTAGGTACCCTATCTAGCAGGGAGTATTATACATCTTCCCTACTAAACAGGAGGAATACCAGTAAACCCCCCAGTATCTAGGAGCAGATCCAAACAGTAGGTGATGGTGGGGTGGTGGAGGGTGAGTGCAGTTCTGAGCAGCAGCAGTGAAGCAGGCAAAAGCAGCGCAGGCAAGCAGCAGCACTGAGAGGTCTGATTGGTGGTTTAAAAAGCCGCTCCATTGGTGATGTGTGCCTGTGATTGGATGGGTAAGAGAAGAGTGTTGTGTGTATGCAATTGGATGATTGTGGAAACGCGTGAGTATGCAGTCAATGGAGCCAACCGATTGGTCAGCTGCGATTTTTGAGTTTCCTGACAGAACTTGCTTTGTGCATTCTGTGCGTACCACTCATTCATTTCTAACTCTGATGTGTGTACAAGAGAGAAACTATGCAAATGGTTCAGTACACATTGTATAAAACAGATTCTTCTGGATAGGGCTGCTGTAATAGTTTAACTGGAAGCTCTGTCTCCATGTGCTGTGAGTTAGAGCTGCAGTAAGAGGATGAGTTTAACTGGAAGCTCTGTCTCCATGTGCTGTGAGTTAGAGCTGCAGTAAGAGGATGAGTTTAACTGGAAGCTCTGTCTCCATGTGCTGTGAGTTAGAGCTGCTGTAAGAGAATGAGTTTAACTGGAAGCTCTGTCTCCATGTGCTGTGAGTTAGAGCTGCAGTAAGAGGATGCGTTTAACTCTGTGTCCATATGCTGTGAATTAGAGCTGCAGTAAGAGGATGAGTTTAACTGGAAGCTCTGTCTCCGTGTGCTGTGAGTTAGAGCTGCAGTAAGAGGATGAGTTTAACTGGAAGCTCTGTCTCCATGTGCTGTGAGTTAGAGCTGCAGTAAGAGGATGAGTTTAACTGGAAGCTCTGTCTCCATATTTTGTTCACAGGGTCCAGGTAGAAAGAGCTGGGTCACCAGTACCCAGATGTATGTCTATGAAGAGTGAAGCATCAATGGGGAAGCTGATCGACTTCAGAGAAGAGCATCCAAGTGATTCAAGGTAAATGGACAGGTTCATTTTAACACTACTGTTTAATTAGACATAAATCTGACTGGCTAATTTCTGATGTAGGTTGGGAGCTCCATGTCTCATTCAAGTGTAAGTGGGTGTGTGATGTCATATTCAGGTGTAGGTGGTTGTATTATGTCATTCAGGTCTAGTTGGGTGTATTGTGTCAAAATCAGATATACATTATTATATTATATGCAGATGAATTATGTTATATTCAGTTATAGATTGGCATATTATGTCACATTCAGGTGTAGGTTGGTGTATTATTTCAAGATCAGGTGTTGATAGGTGTATTATGTAATTTTCAGGTGTAGATCGGTGTATTGTGCAATACTGAGGTGTAGGTGGGTGTATTGTGTCACATTCAGATGTAGATTATTACATTATATGCAGGTGTAGGTAGGTGTATTATGCCATTTTCAGGTTCATGAACAGGTTCATGTTGACACTACTGTTTAATTAGACATAAATCTGACTGGCTAATTTCTGGTGTAGATTGGGAGCTCCATGTCTCATTCAAGTGTAAGTGGGTGTATGATGTCATATTCAGGTGTAGGTGGGTGTTATGCCACATTCAGGTGTAGGTCGGTATTATGTCATATTCAGGTGTCAATGGGTGTATTATCATTTGCAGGTGTAGATAGAATGGTGTACTATATGCAGGTTTACGTGGGTGTATTATATCACTTTCAGGTGTAGATGGGTGTTTTATGCCTCATTCAGGTGTAGGTGGGTTTTACGTTCCCTTGCTATGTGAGTCATATTCAGATGTAGGTGGGTATATTATTTCCAATTCAGGTGTCCATGGTGCATTATATCATATTCCGGTGTAGGAGGATATATTATGCTATATTCAGGTGTTGGTGGATGTTTTATGTCATATTTGGGTGATGGTGGGTGTATAATGCCAAATTCCGGTGAAGGTGAGTGTATTATGTCATATTCAGGTGTCAATTGGTGTATTATGTCATTATCAGATGTAGATGGGTATATTGTGCCACATTCAAGTGTAGGTGTGTGTTGCTGCACAGAGGAAATTCTCCCCTTAGACTAACCAGGTACAACAAGGTATATCCATCTAAGAAACGCTATTTATTTCTGCAGAATGAGTTTGGCACTTACACACAACAAGATGGACGTGCTCGAACTGAAGAGAACTGGGGTGGTCCCTCTTTTTTATTAGCAAAACGTGTTTTACAATAGCATGTACAGTTCTATTTCTTATTGGTGCATGGCTAATACATAAGCATCTCGTAAAATCGAACAAAGTAAATGATTGGCTGTGTCTAGTTATATAGCATGAATACTGAATAAGCACATGGTGACCTCTTTGTCTTCAGTGTTACATATACAGAAATAATAGTTTGGTCTTAATCTACCAGTTGCTTTCAGAGTCCTGGGCCGCATGGCATCAGCCGGTTCTTCCCTGGCAGGATGGCAGGGGGGAGGATAAAAAGGAAATCCAAGCTCACCAGTTTGGACTTCTAGAAATGTATAAGACAGAGAGAAAGAAAACACAGACACACACATAGACACACACACACAAACACATGTACATGTAATATTTCTAACATTTCTAATATTTCAGGTGTAGGTGGGTGTATTATGTCACATTCATGTGTAGGTGGGTATATTATGTGTTCAGAGGGAGGTGTGCTATACCATATTGGCTCACAGCTGTTGAGATGGTGTTTTTTCTTGTTGAGTTTCTGCAGGTATAAGTGACCCTGGATCCATTCCCTCAGTGCCAGAGTTACTCTCTCTACCTCTCACTCTGCCCCTAATTCTAGCTGTTAACACTATCCAAACAGGAGCAGCTTCATATTTCAAGCGAATTAATCAACAAGGAGTGAACTGCAACCACACTTTATGAATTTCAGTTAGGACAACTCACGTATCACGTATCCCTTGCAAAGTTATTGCGAGATTTCGCAAAAACTTTTGGGTTCTCTCGCAAAAAAAAAAAAAATTATTATTTATATATATATATATATATATATATATATATATATATATATATATATATATATATATATATATATGTATATATATCATGGGTCATTGTCACTGTGTCATAATGTCCTGGGAATTTGTAAACATGGAGGAGCAGCTGCTTCTGTTTTGCTGTGAACTTGATTTAAAATATGAAAATCTGTCACACACAGCAGTAAGTAAATGCTGTGTATGTGTTAGCTAGAGGAATGACTGAGAGTAGGGTATTCACAATAGTCTAGCCAGCTGTCCCTCTCACTATGTAACACATACACATGAGTAAATAAACACATTATGTATTTATGTACTGTGTGTGACAGCAGACTTACTGAGTGTCGCAAGGCTATACGTATTCAGAATGGTCTAACTAGCCCTCGCTAACCAATATAAATGCATATTATCTAAGTATGTATTATGTGTGTGGCAGAGGAATGGAGTGTAGCCTATATGTATTCACAACAGTCTAACAGCTAACATCTTTATATTTAAAGCCAAGTTTAAAGCAAAACACAAGCAGCTGCTCCTCCATGTTTACTGTTTCCCAAGACATTATGACACCGTGGCAATGACCCAAAAGTACATATGTATTGTTATTTATATATATAAATGTATTATTATTATTTTTCATACATTTTTTTTGCGAGGGAACGCAATAATTTTTACATTTTTTTTCTCACCCACGTCCCTTGGGTGGGCTCCGTATGTATTAAACTATTTACATGGATATGTAAATACATATTTTTGGTTTGGCGGTGAATGGATCTGCTTTAGGTACCCTATCTAGCAGGGAGTATTATACATCTTCCCTACTAAACAGGAGGAATACCAGTAAACCCCCCAGTATCTAGGAGCAGATCCAAACAGTAGGTGATGGTGGGGTGGTGGAGGGTGAGTGCAGTTCTGAGCAGCAGCAGTGAAGCAGGCAAAAGCAGCGCAGGCAAGCAGCAGCACTGAGAGGTCTGATTGGTGGTTTAAAAAGCCGCTCCATTGGTGATGTGTGCCTGTGATTGGATGGGTAAGAGAAGAGTGTTGTGTGTATGCAATTGGATGATTGTGGAAACGCGTGAGTATGCAGTCAATGGAGCCAACCGATTGGTCAGCTGCGATTTTTGAGTTTCCTGACAGAACTTGCTTTGTGCATTCTGTGCGTACCACTCATTCATTTCTAACTCTGATGTGTGTACAAGAGAGAAACTATGCAAATGGTTCAGTACACATTGTATAAAACAGATTCTTCTGGATAGGGCTGCTGTAATAGTTTAACTGGAAGCTCTGTCTCCATGTGCTGTGAGTTAGAGCTGCAGTAAGAGGATGAGTTTAACTGGAAGCTCTGTCTCCATGTGCTGTGAGTTAGAGCTGCAGTAAGAGGATGAGTTTAACTGGAAGCTCTGTCTCCATGTGCTGTGAGTTAGAGCTGCAGTAAGAGGATGAGTTTAACTGGGAGCTCTGTCTCCATGTGCTGTGAGTTAGAGCTGCAGTAAGAAGTGAGTTTTACTGGAAGCTCTGTCTCCATATGCTGTGAGTTAAAGCTGCAGTAACAGGATTGTCTTATGCATTTATGGCTCAAACAATTCATATTGAGTTTGATGATAAAATGCTGTCTGTTCAACTGGCCTACTACAAGAAATACACCTCACTGAGTCAGCTATGTCAGTGGAGTCACTTGATCAGTGACCCACGGAGGTTGTTTCTAATTATTAATCTCTGTGTTATGAAACATTCAGCGCTTAGTTGCATTGCATTCACGTTAGTCAGTAGCTATGCGTTATTAGCCTGCCTTGCTCAGTGAACAAATAACCATTGCCTCATAGAAGAGTAGATACGGATATTCTCCGCCTTTGAAAAATTGACAAAATATCAAGTTTGTCTCTGGTTAATTCATTGCCTCTTTTCTTTTCTAAAGGACACATCAACAGCGAAACACAATCTGTCACATTAATTAAATAAATACAGAAGTATGTCGGTCTGAGCAATCGGTTTGCAGTATTACTAGTTCTACTGCCAGTTAAAAATTTGCCAAATATTTACTGTGAATTTTTGCTTCAAACAGCTCTGGCATGTCAGGAATCTCCCATTTCAGTTGTTCATAAATTAATCATGTCAGATAATTTATGCTGGATTTTTATTACCATTACCGTAAATTACTGTAGCCTATATCAAACTTCCATGTAGCCTACTGTTGTAAGACAGTGCACTGACCTGTGAATTAAATTACGTTCATTGTTTTACTGCATTGCATAGGGATGCATTTATCTTATCAACAACAGACCATTCCATTTTGGCCAAGATTAGGTTACTTACATGAAATAAATTAAAAGTTTGATTAATTTGTCCATAGCCTATTTATGCATTAAAACAAACACAAAGCTAAAAAGAAAAAGCAAATAGTCTACTATACAGACCAATCTGGTGTGTGCTTATAAATCAATGCATGTGACCAGTTTCTTTTCTATAAATCGTTTGGTATAGGGCTGAATTGCACGTATACAATATTCAAATAGTGACTGTATCAGCAGTGTATTAAAAGTTATTGACTGTGTTACATTTATGATCCGTTACATTTATACCGACTCTCCCCTATATCCTAAGTATAACTAACATGGATGACGTTAAACTGTGCTCAAAACTATCTGACTAGGCTGATAGTCTGACCACAAAGTTTGTTGAATAACCGTACACGTACATTTCACTCAGATACACACAAAAATGTTACGGGTAAGAAACACATACCTAATTACAGCATGTCTCTAAAATGTATTTTCCTCCTTTCCCGTATAAAATAAGAGCAGCTGAAATTTGTCGCAAGTCACTGTTCTAGTTTGCTAGTGAGTGCCACAGTTGAAGGGTTAACTGTCAGAAATATTTTTGTTTTTTTTTTGGCCCACCACCACCCCCCTCTTCGGAGTACATCTTTATTAATAGTTATATATTTTACAATATATTCCACATGTCCCCCTAGAGCATACCCACCCAGCCACCCCGCCCCCCCACCCATTACAAAGAGGCAAAACAATGAATAAACATACAAGAACAGTTGATGAGAGATGGGGGAGGAAGTGCAGATGAGGGTTTGGAACTTATATAAAGCTATGTGTCATCAGCGTAGCAGTGAAAACTAACACCATGACGACGCATGATCTGACCCAGTGGTTGCAGATAAATAATGAAGAGGAGAGGACCCAGCACCGAACCCTGTGGAACACCCTTAGTGGCAGAAGCAAAGTCAGATCTGTGATTCTTTATGGATATGTATTGCTGCCTATCAGAGGGGTATGAGTTCAGCCAGGAAAGTGCAAGATGGGTGATACCAAAATTAGCCAAGCGTTCAAGCAAAATTTTGTGACAGACTGTGTCAAAAGCAGCACTCAAATCCAGTAGCACTAAGATGTTTAAGAGGTTGTTGTCAGCTGCATGGAGAAGATCATTGATAACTTTCACCCAGGCAGTCTCTGTGCTATGTTTTGTGCGAAAACCAGATTGGTTCAAGTAACTGATTGGTGGAAAGATGGTCCTGAAGCTGAATGGCAACTATTCGCTCCAGTGTTTTGGCTAAAAAGGTTTTCAGGGTCAGATCCTGTTTTTTTTACGAATAGGTGTGACTGCTGCCACCTTCAGGCTACTAGGTACAGTGCCAGAGGTGAGAGAGGAGTTGATAATAGCCAGCAACAGGGGAAGGAGGGCAGGGAGGCAAGATCTGACTAGTGAGGTGGGCATTGGGTCTAGCTGACATGTGGTTGACCTGCATTTTGAAATGACTTCAGATAGAGTGGAATCATTGACTGGGAGGAACTGAGTGAGAGAACCTGTCTGAACTAGCTCCAAAGTGGGAGAGAGGACATCATGTTCAGTGTTAGTAAGGAGGAGCTGTTGGTGGATTGCATCAACTTTAGCATGAAAGAAGCTAAGGAATTTATTGCAAAGATCAGTGGAAATGCAGAGTGGAAAATTGTCAGGGGGCTGCAACAATTTGTTAACAGTAGAGAAGAGAACTTTTGAATTGCCATTACTTATATGAATGACGTTGGCGTAGTAAGAAGATCTGGCAGCTGAGAGGGTATTTTTGCAATTTGTTAGATGTTCAGAATAGGCCTCAGCATGAACAACTAGACCAGTTCTCTTTGTCAGACGTTCTAAGCGACGGCCATGGGACTTCATCAGTCGTAATTCAGGTGTGTACCAGGGTGCAGTGCGAGTGAAGGAAACAGTGCGATATTTAAGAGGGGCCAGTGATTGTAGATATGTGGAGAGGAGATCATTATAATGAGAGACTAGCTCATCAGTAGGGGTGGAGACGGGGTTGGGAACAGGACATTCATTTAAAAGTTCCATCATTAAGTCAGGGTTGATGTTTCTGAAGGAAATAATACGTTTGGTGTTGTTCAGGGACTGAGATATGTACATTTCAAACAACATCATTTTGTGATCAGAAATAGGAAAATCACTGCCAGTGAGATTAGAGGGAGTTACACCACAGGAACATACCACATCTAGTATATGCCCCTTGTTATGCGTGGGGAAATTGACATGTTGTTCAATGTCAAAACAGTCTAGTAGGGGTAAGAAGTCTGTAGCAAAATTACATTCAGCGTAATCAACATGAATGTTAAAATCACCCAGCACTAATACATTTGATGACATAGCACAGACAGTGGTCAGTAATGATGAGAACTCAGAGAGAAATACAGCTTAAGGTTTTGGATAGATTACAGCAATGTAGAGAGGTTGAGGACTGGATTATTTTTACGACAAGACATTCAAACGATGAGGGAGTCGGTATGGCAACAGCATTCATTTTGATATTACCGCGGTGTGAAACAACTACTCCTCCTCCACGGCCAGAGGAGCGGGGTTTCTCGCCTCATTTAAATGAATAAATTCTTCAGGTTTCTGCCATGTCTCAGTTAAACACATTACGTCAACTTTTTGATCGGTGATGTAATCATTTAGCAGCGGTGCTTTGTTGTTCAACGACCGTACGTTGAAAAGACCGAATTTAAAATAGCTATTCTTAAAATCAATCTGTGCGGAAAGCAACGGGCGAAGTACACTGCAGTCCACCCCACGTTTGACAACACTGAGTCGCGCGGAGCGGGAGGTAGACCAGAGGGAGGGAATGTTCGTTTTGCTGTAGGTAAAGTTCCGATGAGAGCTGCGGTGTAGATATTTCAGATGGGATACTATGTCCAAATCACTGCGTGCAAGCAAGTCAGGAGGAATTCTGGTCTTAGTCGGTTTTAAACAAAGAAGTTCCGTAACTGAGTATTGCAGTGCCCGGTTGGTAGTTATGGTAGCACTTAGGATGATCCAAAAAAAATAGATTAGTCTACATTTTGGCTGCAGGACGCGCTAAGAGATCACCGTAGAGCTCGGGAGCAGAACCCGTACCTCGTTCCCCGAAGAGCACTGAGACAGAACAACTCCAACCTATCACTACGCCCCAACCAGCAAGCAATGACAGTAGGAAAGCGGAGAACTTTACTCACCGAGCTGAGTGCTGGCGGCCCACAAACCCAAGGAGATAGCTGTAGATAGCACATCAAGCGAGGCCGAAAGGGTTGCAGGAGACTAGGCGACTGTCAGCTGCAAGTGTCAGTCGGGGACATGGACAGGTAGGCTACATTCGGAGCAGGTGATAGTAGGTGCAGGAGTAGTCAACCCGCGATCGGAAACAGCCAGACAGCGATCACAGAACTGGATTCCAGAGGGCGGGAGGCAGGCAAGGGAAGCTGGCAGCAGTGGCCTCGCTAGTCAGCACGGTGAAGGCCGGTGATCGGCAAACAGAGGTAGGGTGAACCGGCGGATGTGAGAGCGGGTTGGGTAGGATCCAAGTCAGAACTCACAGCGATGTAAGAAAAAAGTTAAAAAGTAAATAAATAAATAAATAAATAAAATAAATAAAAATAAAACGGCAGTACAAAATAGATCGAGGATTGACGATAGTTTCTTGAATACTCAGAAAATAAAAAATAAAAATGCGCTAAAGACAGGTAGAAAGACAGACAGGTACAAGAGCAGGAGAGCAGCGGCAGCTACCAGCGCCAGCGTTCACTCAACTGGAAGTGAGTATAATTAAACCTGAAAATTATTCAACTTGTTATAGCATTGTAACACTGAGCTACTGTACACTAACATTACACTCTATAGCAGTCTCAAACTCTGGACATTACACCCACATAAAGACAGTCTTTGATTCCACATGTCTTAGCTTGAAAACGTTTAATTGTCGCTAGCTAATGGTAGGCATACTTACCGGTCCAGCACGTTCTGCGAAAAGTACTTTTGTTCAGAGAAAATGGGCAATGCAAATACTAACTGCACTGGTTATTGTAATACTGGAGTGCCTGTGGGCTCCAGAATTAAAACCCATTTCTTGTAGGTCTCTTCATTTTTTTGTCTTTTGCAATAATTGTTTGAAAGTATTTCTTGGCCATTCGTGAATGTAAAACAGTAATAAAATGACACATCAGCAAATAATTCACAGATTGTTGTGCCGATAACTAACAGCAGTGAAATGTTGCAATGGATTTTCCAAAACATCCCAAAACCTTTCCAAATTGCAAATTTAGGTAGTTTTTTGAACAGGTTACACAAAAGAAGTTCTCTCAAAATCGCATATTTTGAATAAATAACAGGTGAATCAGTTCTAACATGTTTTTGGGAGTTAATACATTACAGCAGTTAACATTATGCTGAATGTTGAAATACAAATGTTACAGTAGCTGGCAGGAATTAGCAGAAATTATAACAGAAAACTAATATTAGTTTGAGTTGAACTTGCTTTGCAGCTGCTGCTGCCGTTACTCACTTTACTAGAGATTTTATCTATTAGAAGCTGTCACGGGTGCGGGGGGTTAGGACCCAAACGCAGAGTGAAAACACAAACTCCAAATGATAAGACCAAAACTTTACTAAAACAAGGGAACAAAGAGAACAAAGGGAACAAAAAGCCTCGCAGGGCAAGTTTAACAAACTCAAAGAAAACCTCCAAAGCCCGGGGAAACAGAAATACAAAAATCCCAAAAACAAGCAGAAAACAGAGCAGGCGAGGAACAGGTCACAGACAAGGCAGGCTACAAACGGGCAGGGAACAGGCAACAAACCATCAAACCGAACACGCGCAACAAGGATCCAGCACCTGAGTCCGGGGGAAGGGAAACTTAAATAGACAGACACTGACGAGACACAGGAGGGCACAATGAACAATCAGGCCACAGAGGGGGAAGGGAGAACGAGACAGCCAAAACCAATAATGGAATAATTGAAACCAATCGTACAATTAAACAGGGGGAGCAGGACACAAAACAGAAGTGCCGCCGTCTGGCGGCCCAACAAGGGAAAGACAGACAACTGGAACACAGGACCATGACAGAAGCTTTTCAAAAGAAAGAGACGGTCTGTATCTGTTGCTGCTGCAGTGGCTGATTGCAATGTCAGCTGCAAGTGTGTTGTTTATATTCCGAACATTCCACTAGTGTTAATTAATGGGAAATTTTCTTGGTAAACATAAATAAAATATAAATATATTTGCACTACTGACAAGAAAAGCACAAGTAACTAGGTGAAGCTACGAGATAAAAAGGGTAGGTCTTGCTGAAAAACTGTAGGAGGAGTAGCGTACAGTATGTTGACTTGATGTGGAATAAGAAGAAATAATAAATAATAAGAATTATAAAAGAATAAGAGAACACTAAATTCACTTGAGTAAACTTACATGCCCACCAGTAGTGCTCTCACATGGTCTAGAGCACACTCTCCAAACCAATCGGTACTTTCTAAATATGGAAATAATGCCTCTAATTGAGATTTGCTTTTTCAGGCTCTTCAATTACTGTTATCACAGTGCAAAAACCTTTTCTTCAATCCACCATAATTATGAATTCATTTCATAGTACAATGCTAAGCTGTTTTGAGAGCAAGCTCGCTTCAGTCTGCATGCACTCTCTGCTTGTCAGCACAATCTGCATTACGCACAGGGAGTGGAGGCAGATACGCACTTGGGTTACCAGCAAATGGCTGGATCAAAACAAATTCCTTGTATGTGTAAACCTACTTGGCAATAAAACCTGATTCTGATTTTGATTCTGATTCTGACCCACAGACAGCAATGAGGGCTCATTTGACAGGTCAATCAATTAATTTTTATTTGTATAGCGCTTTTAACAATGGAGCTTCGTCACAAAGCAGCTTTACAGAGATCCGGCCCCCAAAGATTAAGCCTAGGGCAACAGTGGCAAGGAAAAACTCCCTGACTGATAGCAGGAAGAAACCTTGAGCAGAACCGGACTCAGAGGGGGAACCCATCTGCCGCGGGCAGGCACCGGTTTGTTATGGGAATGGCTTACATGAAAACATAAATTATAATATATATAATGTATCTGTTTTATAATATAATAACAGCCAATCCAGGCCAAGCAAAGGTGACTCCGGTCACATAGAGAGATGGGCAGGAACACCGATGGGTGGCAGGGTCAGACAGGGGGACAGGCTTGGTGCTACAGCTGAATCAACAGTGGCAGGAGGCGGGGGTGCCCAGCTGGTCTAGCTGGTCTAGGGCTGGAGCTCCGGGCCGGGGGGGGGGGGGGGGATGCTCAGCAAACTTGGGCTAGAGCTGCGGGCAGGTGCCCAGAGCCGAGGAAGACGAAAAAATAAATTGTTAGGGGGTTCAAATGGTAGATTAGCAAGCAGAGCAGAAGAGACAGAGATGCCTGCGTGCGATAAGGAAAACCCCCGCAGAATAAGGCTATGGCAGCATAGATAAGGGAAACAGTGGCAGGGGCCAACGCAGCCATGAGAGCAGGCTTGAGACAGTCATCACCAGACCATGACCGGTGCAGCTTAACACAGCACTAGCAATGATGATCCAGTGACAGCACTAACCGCTCAGTCCACCAGAGACTCTATAGCTATGCCCGCCACCCACTCCTGCCCCTCAAATATAGGAGAGACTAAAAAGATACGTTTTGAGCCTAGCTTTAAATAAGGTGATAGTGTCTGCGCCCCGAACATGGGCAGGTGACAGTCTTGTTTAATTCATTCTGTAACTTGACTGACTTAAAAGTAAACCTATCGCTGTTCAGATAACCAAATGCCTGCTGAACAAAATAGTATACGTAAAGACAGCATCGGGTGGTCAGATATGCTGGCTGAGTTTCAGGTGGATGCTTGACAGATTGAGTTGAAAATGGCGCCTGAACTGGTTAACAGTCTTAGCTTGAATGTGAGCAAGGGCATTTGGGATTACAGAAACTCTTACATTGACAAAAGAGCCATAAAGATGCAATTATTGGGTATACCAAAAGTGACTGCAGAGTAAGTACATTACATATGGAATTTTTTTTTTTTTGCAATCAAATTTTTTATTGATTTTGATATAATCATTAGCATCAGCAATACATCATCAAAATGGTTTATGGTCTAAGTTGAGTAGAAAAAAAACTTCTTTTTTTTTCAAGACTTCTACTCCACATAGATCATAAACCCTTGAATATAAAAACAAATAAATGAAATCTATGAGAAATGTAAACACTATAGTGCTTTTTATCCAGAAAAAACGCAGTTCACTTGTAGGCTATTTGTTTTCAGGCCAGTCTTGCCTGGTCCAATATGGCGGCGATGTTGACAAACGATCTAAAGGCCAATGCGGCGGATATGTCTATGGTTTCACACTACCATTGTGCTGCTTGAATCATGTATCGCTATGTGTTTGTGCATTTAACATTAATACGGTGTGCTCATATAAATCATGTTTAGAACTAGGTGTATTGGAATTTCGTGTTATCTTTATGCTGGAATTTAGATCATGTTTGAAATGTTGGTAACATTACAAACTTTAGATATTAATCAGAGGAGTTCTTTCCGTGTGGTGTAGTATGCTTCCTGGTTGCGTCATCACGCTGGCGCAAGAGGACGAGGCGCAACTTCCTATAGGCTTTTGTAGTTTGTTGTAGTTTTTAGTTGCTGCCAGTTTGATTGGGACGATCTATTATTCCCGGGGTTGTGTAGTTCATGGTAAATAAAGTGGTTTATGGTGTACCTGAAGTATTTCAATGAAATGTATTGATTATCTAAATGTGTTAATTATTGATGGTATTTGTTATGGGTAATTTTAAGCTGTTGTAGAACTGTATTTAATTCTTGGTAATTGGTAGGGTCCAAGGGTGGAGAAGCTATTTAAGTGCATCTACCACCATCATTTGTGGTTGGTTGGTTGTTGGGTGCAGACTGGTCCAAGTCAGTGCGAAGTGTTATTATTATTATTATTATTATTATTATTATTATTATTATTATTATTATTATTGAACCTTAAAAACGTACATACATGTTACTTTCTTTTTGTTTTGCAAGTCTTTTTGTTTGTTTATTTTTATTATTGTTTCACTTTTGTTCACTGTAAATACTGGCATCCTTTTCTCCACCTGTCTAGAAGACAATGAATCTTCCTTTTGCGTCTTCATTTTTGGTCGACATCATTGGTTTTACACCGCCATAAGGTCTGTCCTCCAACACTCCGGGCGCGACGTTTGCCTGCTTCTCCCTTTAGAGCCGGATGCAATGTGAGCGCGTTTTAGATGCTGTCATTGTTTTCAAGACACGTGACCGATGAAATGCATCGTGATTCATTGAAATGCATGTTGGGCAGGCGAAATGCATTATTCATTATTCACCTTAGGTCAGCCCTCCTATCATAAACAAGTGTCAGAAGTTTAAGACCTTTAAAATTTGGGGAGAAATTACAAATGTTTTCTATTCATTTGTATTGGATTACATAGAAGGTTTGTAGTGGGATTATTCAAAAATGGTACAGTGAAATTTCACGAAAATGGGTAGGACATAGAGCAGGACCCCATCTGTTATGAACATGTGTCAAAACTTTGAGATCTTATAAATTTGGGGAGAAATGCCTATTTTAATTTTTTTCAATTAGCCACTATTGGATTACATAGTTTGGAGTGGGAATATTTGAAAACGCCTCAGGAATATTTCACCAAAATCAGGTCACTACTACTTCAGGACCTCTTCTGTCATAATTAAGTGTCAAAAGTTTGAGACCTTTAAATTTTGAGGAGAATTTGACATGCCTTATGATCATTTTTCAATAGGATTTCATTACTGTATTTGTTTATATAGACAGTTTGGAGTTTTATTTGCGTACGGTGCAGTGATATTTCATCCACACCATTTCACATGTACATTAGTTCCTGTTCTCTCATACATACAGTACGTGATGCAATGGTGAGACCATTAGATTTTGAGGAGAAAACAGAATGCATGACACTTATCTGATCTTTCCATATTACAGCTTTAAAAAGACATGTGAGAACAGGACATAATTTAAAAAAATAATTTCACATTACCACCATTGTTCAATTTCTCTTGAGCCGTAGCTCACTTTTAGAAGCACATTATAACCTTTGCAAACATGTAAGGAAGACTGTGAAAACATTCAATCATATAACACAACCGATTTACAGTGGACTGGAATTTTCTATTCGGGAGCTAACTTCAGTGTTGTTTTCTTGTAGTTCTCTTCTTTTTTGGGAAAAGAAAAAAGTATATTGCATTCTCTGCATCCGGAGAAGGGTCAATGCTTAGGCATTTTCAATTTAGCTTGCCTCACCTGCACAAAAGTGGCAAGAGCATTATTTATATAGGTCACACGCCGTGATCACCCTGTTAGGGACAGAAGAGCTTGGACACAGGGAGATGCGGGAACTTCAAACTCCAGAGTTTTATTTTCAATAGTGAGAGAGAGCATATTCAAACACGAACATGAAAAAACCTTCGCCCGTCACCCTCACGTGATCTGGACAAAAACAATAAACTAAAATAACAAAGACAAAATGAATGAAGTTATACGAGCGCTTTTCAGCCTTTTCTCTGGTCTGTACGTGCTCTCTCTCACCGTCGTGGGGGATCCCAGTCTCAGACACCTACTGTGGAAAAGCACACTTCTAAATCCTGGATTGATTCATAACATCATCTAGGTGTGTGTCTGCTTAACCACTAGGCGTGGTCCTCTAATTGCCCTGAATTCCTCCTGCAAAACGAGCCCTGCCACATCATATTTCATGTAGAAATACTTTCTTGTTGAAAATGGCACCTGACCTAGCTAGCAGTCTTAGCTTGAATATGAGCCGAGGCATTTTGGATTACAGAAACTCTTACATCAGTTCAGGCCAAAGGTTTACATACACCTAGGCTAAAGACATTCAAACTCTATTTTTCACAGCTGCACACATTTCCTGTTACCATACACTTCCCATGTTAAGTCAATTAGGGTATCTACTTTATTTCCGTAAGATGTCATTTCAGAATAATAGCTAAGAGACAGATTTATTTCAGCTTTTATGTACTACATCAGATTTTCAGTGGGTCAAATGTTTTACATACACTTTGTTAGTATTTGGTGGCATTGCCTTTTAATTGCTTAACTTGAATCAAACGCTTGGGGTAGCCTACCACAAGCTTCTCACAATACTTTGCCGAAATTTTTCCTCCTGACAGAACTGGTGTAACTCAGTCAGGTTTGTGGGCCTCTTTGCTCAGACATGCTTTTTCAGTTCAGTCCACAAATTTACTATGGGATTCAGGTCAGGGCTTTGTGATGCCCACTCCAGTACTTTCACTTTGTTGTTTTTAAGCCATTTTATTACAACTTCGGAGGTATGCTTAGGATCATTGTCCAGTCCTTTTTCCAGCAAAACACCCCCACAACGTGTTCTTCGGATTAAAAGCCTCACCCTTTTCCTCCATACTTAGCGCTGATCATTATGGCCAAACAGTTCAAGTTTTGTTTCATTACATTACAGGCATTTGGCAGACGCTCTTATCCAGAGCGACGTACAACAAAGTGTATAACCATAACCAGGAATAAGTATGACAAAAACCCTAGAGAGAAGTACCGGTCCAAGTGCAGGGAACAACCGCATAGTTCAACTTGGACCCTGAAGGTTAAACTGATCAACACTAACACAAACGAGAACAGCGACAACGCAGTTCATCTGACCAGAGAACACTCCTCCAAAAGGCTAGGTCTTCGTCCTGGCGATCACCTGCAAACTTAATTCTGGTTTTTTTATGCCAGTCTTGGAGTAGGGGCTTCTTCCTTGCACAACAGCCTTTCAGGCCATGGCGATGTAGGATTCTCTTAATGGTGGATGTAGATACTTTGGTACCTGATGCCTCCAACTCCTTCACCAGTTCCTTTGTTGTTGTCTTGAATGATGCAGTGTCTGTGTGGTCCCAAGATTTTTATATTTGCATACAATTGATTGTACAGGTGCTCATGGTACCTTCAGTTGTTTGGAAATTGCTCCTATCGAGGAACCAGACTTGTGGAGGTCCACAATTTGTCTCCTGAGTTCTTGCCTGAGTGGCTTGGATTTTCCCATGGTATCAAGGGCAAAAAGGCAGTGGCTCTAAAGGTAGGCCCTTGAATACAGCCTCAGGTGCCAAATAACTCCCAATTAACTCATAATTATGACAATTGGCTAATCAGAAGCTTCTAAAAAGTCATGACATCAATTTCTGGAATCTTCCAGACTGTTTCAAGTGACAATGAACTTGGTGTATGTAAACCTTTGACCCTCTGGATTTCGGATATAGTGAATTAAAGCTGAAATAAATCTGTCTCTAATCCATTGTTTTAAAATGCCTTCTGATGTGAACAAAGTAGATACCTTAATTGACATGCCAAAAGAAATGTATGGTAACATGACATGTGCAGAGTTGCGAAAAACTGAGTTTGAATATCATTAGCCTGGGTGTATGTAAACTTTTGGCCTCAACTGTAGATCTCTATATCTTCGTATCTGGCTGTCTGTCTGGCTAGAGCTTCTGTCAGGATTGGCAGGGTTGATGAACTGCCCTCAGGCTGTCCTCTTATGATGACAAGGAAGGAAGCGTTGTTATTTTGATCAAGCAACTCAACGTTTGCTTAACTTTATTCATTATTCAGCTAGCGATTGCGACATTAGCCACTTAGGGCGCTAACTACATAGTTAAGTACCCATTTGTTTAAAGATCTAAATGTTCCATAGCACTTCTGTCAATCTACCAGCAGTAGACAGCCAGGTGTCATATAAATGGATTATTTTATATGCGTGTTCATACGCAGGGCAGTAAAGTAAACAAACCAATATAGTGCAGTGTCACTTGTCAGTCTCTTACATTAGTCATGTCTCACAGGTAACCTCTGTACATACAATGATGAATCCCAGTTTGTGTCAATAAACGTTTAATGAAACAACCATCATCCTCATTCATCCAACAAATACTACAACAGGAAGCCTAGCAACTGCTAATGGGTTGGTTATCGGCTAGCCAGCAAGCGATTCTTAATCAGATGGGTTCTTAACTAGGCCAGCTAATGTTATCTAGTTCTTGGCGTGCTAAGTGGCTAATGTTGCAATCCCCCAGCTGAATGATGAATTAAAAGCTAAGCAAATGTTCCAAATGTTTGAGCACTGGATCACAATAATGACATGTTCATTTCCCAATGTTAGTTGCTAAGAGTAGCTTTAGGCAGTGCAAAATGGAGCTTTAGATCGTGGACGACACGTGTGCACTTCAGCGGGACTACACATTTCTCGCAGGAATCGTAGCCAGTTGACTGTTAACTTCACTGCAGTGGTGATTGGACTTACACGAAGCAAGGACTAGTGTGATGTTAGCCTTTATTAATCGCAATTCTATGAGGCCGTATGATGTAGCTAGCACATCTGTTTACTGTTACTTGTTCAATGGAATGTTCAAAGTAAAGCTGATCGATTAGTCTAGCCAGCTGACATCTTTATATTTAAAGCCAAGTTCACAGTAAAACACAAGCAGCTCGAATCGCAAAACTGATCATTCCAGGAAGCAACTGGTAGTTCAACATCCAAACTCCTCAAAAATCCGCATCTTCAACTGACTCCCATACAAATTTCTCACAATTTCCCCCAATACCTCCTTTTAAAATCCCCCATCTGTCATTGACCCAAACACATTTTTATTGTAATACTTCCCCAAATAATGTTTTTATGCCCCTACATTTAGGGGAATGTTCCACAGTCTGGCAACCCAGTCATCAACCCTGCTACACCGACAGCTGTATAGCTATCGATGCTAGGCATATGTATTAATATTTGCTCCTGTGCACAAATTGCTGATAGATTGCTGAAGATATAGCTAGCAAGCGACAGTTTGTGACAGAGGGATGACTGCGAGTAGGCTATTCACAGTAGTCTAGCTAGCTGTCCCTCTCTAACTAACACATACACATGAGTAAATAAACACATTATGTATTTATGTACTGTGTGTGACAGAAGACTTACTGAGTGTCGCAAGGCTATACGTATTCAGAATGGTCTAACTAGCCCTCGCTAACCAATATAAACGCATATTATCTAAGTATTTATTATGTGTGTGTCAGAGAAATGGAGTGTAGGCTATATGTATTCACAATAGTCTAACAGCTAACATCTTTTATCTTTATTTTAATTTTTTAATTTTTTACATTTTTTTTGTGAGGGAACGCAATAATATTTAAAAAAATGTTCTCACCCACGTCTCTTCAGGGGCTACGTACGTACTAAAATATTTACATGGATATGTAAATACATATTTTGTGTTTGGCGGTGAATGGATCTGCTTCAGGTATTAGTGCACGCACCAGGGTGCATTACCCTATCTAACAGGGAGTACTATACATCTCCCCTACTAAACAGGAGGAATACCAGTAAACCCCCCAGTATCTAGGAGCAGATCCAAACAGTAGGTGATGACGGGGTGGTGGAGGGTGAGCCTAATTCTGAACAGCAGCAGTGAAGCAGGCAAAAGCAGCGCAGGCAAGCAGCAGCACTGAGAGGTCTGATTGGTGGTTTAATAAGGCACTCCATTGGTGATGTGTGCCTGTGATTGGATAGGTAAGAGAAGAGTGTTGTGTGTATGCAATTGGATGATTGTGGAAACGCACGAGTATGCGGTTAATGGAGCCAACCGATTGGTCAGCTGCGATTTTTGAGTTTCCTGACAGAACTTGCTTTGTGCATTCTGTGCGTACCACTCATTCATTTCTAACTCTGATGTGTGTACAAGAGAGAAACTATGCAAATGGTTCAATACACATTGTGTAAAACAGATTCTTCTGGACAGAGCTGGTGTAAGAGGATGAGTTTAACTGGAAGCTCTGTCTCCATGTTTTGTTCACAGGATCCAGCAGTCACTGAAGTCCAGCTCTTTCGAAGAGAAGAGTTCAGATAAATTATCTTCCGCAAAAAAGGTATCTTTTTTGATTGGTTATGTGTTTTCTTTGTGCAGTAAATCCATTTGAGTATATATAATGCCTATATAATTTAGTGCAAGGATAATGTTTACAAGTGCCTGACATTGCCCTTAACATTAATAACATATTGCACCTTTTTTATATTATTCATGACCATCGAAAGTGGAATATCATATGAACACAATAAACCAGCTTTTTACTTAAACATTTAAAAAATGCAATAAAAAATGCTCTATTTTAATGATCTTAGCGCATGGTCTGAAGTGCATGGTACAAGTGCATTTAGGTTTTGTCCAAACCCAATTATACTTGTTTAACAGTGGATTATTTGAGCGCAATGTAAGGCACAAGGTTCCAATGGGCTGATCCTACTGTCTTAATTTATAGGTGTGTCCTGGGCATAAACATGTGATAAACCAATCAGCATATCATCTCACGTCTCACAATAAAAGCCACCTGCACTTGCACCTTGGTGGATTGATAATATAATGGTGGATTTAAAAAGACTTAGAAAAGACAGATTCACCTCTGTTATAAAAGACCTGGTTCTGCGCAAGTCCATTAAGATTTGGAGATCTAAAAAAACAACCATCATGCACAGTGAATCCTGCAGACCATATTTGAAAATAAATCATAAAAAGGTCATTTGAAATGTTGAAATAAATGCAGTATTCGCTGAGAAATGTTGTGGATTTTTTCCATCAAATGAACCATTTATATATGAAGCAGCTCTTCTGCCAGCTGATTCCTCCTCGCCTGTGCTGCTGGGGTATCTCGGTTCATTAATATGCATCAGCACATACAGTTCACCATCACGCCTTCTAAAGTCCTATAATGTGTCCTCATTTATGTCTGAGGCATCCATGACTTTGGCAACGTTATGCAACACACAACACGCCACAAAGAATATTCAGGCCTTCTGAGGGCTGTATTGTAAAGTTCCACCTGATTTATGCAAACATCTGAAGTGCATTTTCAGCATTCCAAACGTCCTCTCTATTGGGCTACAGTGCATGTTTTTGTGAGTTTTTAATTGAATGACTATTCTCTATTATATTATCTTCAGCCTTGTCTTTAACGGATAGCCATTGTCCCCTAACAGCCACCCCTCCAGGCCAATATAAAGTTGGCCAATATAAAGGAGTCATGTTTTTAATCCAGGATAATCTGCAAATACATGTGTATCCATACATGTCACATCACAAAATGTCAGTGTTATGGTTCACATGTATTATGACCTATTTATTTGTCACGTGCTCATTTATTATTGTGATGCAGCACACGTCTTCATGTGTTTATTTCACACTCTGATACAGCACACGTCTTCATGTGTTTATTTCACACTGATACAGCACACATCTTCATCTGTTTATTTCAGTCTCTCCTGAGCACTCTGATGAAGCTGAAGAAGGAGGAGTTGAAACAGTTTCAGAGCCATCTGAGTCAGGATTGCCCAGAATGCCTTAAAATTCTGTCTGAAGATCCTTCTATACTGGATAAGTTTAGGAAGATGAAGGAATTGTTCAAGAGTCATCAAATTGATGAAGAATGCACTGAGAGAGAGCAGGAGGATCCTGAGGCCCTGTACATAGTTGAGAAGATGCTGGAGACCTGTGGCAGTGAGAGGTCTCTGAAGATCACACTCCACATCCTGAGGAACATGAAGCGGGAGGATCTCACCGACTCACTAGAGAGAGATGAGCAGCACAGTAAGAGCTTTCTCTCATTGGTTCTGTGTCTCCATTAGAATGCTGAAATGAATTTAGCAAACAAATCTGACAGTGATTAATGTTCTGATTTATAGCATTCACACTTATGTATAGAAAACCAACATGTGCACAAAGCCATTTAAATAAAAATACAGCCTGGAGCAGTGATTGTGGGGACAGGCATATGAACAAGATGAAATGTGCCTGAAGGGGATTTAACACCAGGAGCTCCAGACCATTCCCCAGGATTGAAATCGCTTAAGGCGCGGCCTGGGTCACATGACACATGAGACTTCAAACGGGAAATGTTTGAATTGTTTGCTAGATGGCGCTTATTAGACACAAGCTGACAAAGGTTGCCAGCCCATTGTCCAAATGAAATATTTATGAAATATAAAAGCTATGTTTTAGTTATGGCTCGGCATTCCAGCCAACACATTGTTACAAACTAAATGTGTTTGGAATAAATTGATCGGCTAAACGCCAAATTTGAAGACCTTTTGAAGTGAATGATTCATGAAAAGCTAACAATGAACAGATAGGGAGGTCAAACCTGTTTGGCGATCTTTCTTCATGCATAATGTCATAAATGCTAAGGTATAATCAAATAACAACATATAATTGCCAATTTGCCAGAACTGTTGTTTCCTATAATACAATTTTAAAAATTAGCCGCTTCCCTCTACATGTAATCACGTTGGAGGGAAATGCATCATCACCTGTGCGAATTTTAGGGTCGAATTTTCTGTTTTATAAAAATATATGTAAAAATATTGTTCAAGCCAGTTTTCCCGGTGACCTAGCCACAAGAAAACATGTACACTGGCGATTCGAAATCCAAAGACGCATGTCTCCTATTCATCATAATTACAAAAAATACCCATTCGTAAAACTAAAATACTTTATACCCCACTGTAGATAAGACCTTGGCAAAGAAATACATGTAAGGATCTTGTTGTTCAAACGAGTTTTCCTGGCGACTTAGCCACCAGAAATAATAGTTACAAAAACGGGATGTATGATAAAACAAAACCTCGCAACACTGGTGGTATTTTAACACGGATGTTTTTCATGAATGTTCCGTTCACATTAGTTTGCACATAGCGCACATTCATTCTGTCACATTTCACTCAATGAAATGCAGTACATGCAAGTAAAAAAATGGGACCGTTTTGGGGGAGGGGGGCCGTGCTTCCAGCATCCTGAGCAATATGCAAATTATATCGTGACAATGGGTGCATCTAATCTAATCAGCAGTGCCAATAACAACAGCATTCTCAGTTGCAGGCTGAAGTTCATAATAAAAATCATGCACTAAAAGATGAAGACAGAAAAATATCCTTTTATGCTCCCTACGAAACAGCAGAAAAAGTGGGATTTCAAAACTGAATACAGTGCAATATATCTCTTCAGCGCACACAGAAAGTTACACTGAGATAGCAACAAAGTAAAAAGACGAGACACGTGTCTTCAGTAATTTGCTTTATTATATTGAAACCACTAGCATACAGCACATTGTTAGGAAATTGAAACGATTTTGAAAATATAACGGTAGCTAAATATATAGCTAGCAAGCTGAATTATTTAGAATCGCCCCTCACCCCTCCCTGTGACCCAGAATACAGAATTGTCTTTGTTCCTCTCCATGACACCAGTGAAGGCGATTGGAGACTTCACTTCAATAGGCCTTACTGAAATTTTCAACTGCATCAGCATTCAAAGCAGAGCTTGGGTTGGACTTTAGTACATTTGCCACAGACAAGTCATTTACACTTGTCACAGATGTCACAGGTTTTGTTCCCTCCACATCTGGATACCTGGCAGCGTTTTCTTTTCAGTGACCGCTCTCGCTGCGGTGTGTTAGGGGCTTGTGGACTGCACAGTGGCGTTAGGACGGTACGCCACAGAGTTTGGAAGTCTAGAGCCGCCTTTGCCGCCATGTGATTTGCATACAACTACTTGGCCAACTCAAGAATAAATCTTCTAAATTGTTTTGTCCATGCACTGCATGTACAAAATATGGGCACTTATAGCAGCCAGATCTAAAATGTTGTAAAAAAATGGCAACTGGCCAATGACGACTGCCCCCCTTGACCGAATACAGCTCTGCCATCTGGTCTAAAACATCCACTCACATTTTTGTTGCGTTATAATGGGCGATTGTTTCTGGCAGTTTTTTTGGATCACTGTCGATCGATACTGTTTTATGCATAGTGCTCAAGATGCATACATTTTTCTTGGGCTTGCACTGATAAACAGTGAGTGCAGCATGTTCAGCTCTCCAGATTGTGGTGGAAAATCTTTTCATCTCTCTTTATTTTGTACCTTCGCAGAAGGGGGCACTTCTCTCCTCTTTTTGTTCATGGTACCAACCAATGTAGTTTTTTTTGCATATAGATTGTTCGCCAGGGCTATTGACGTGAAGAAATTGTCTGAGGTTATATTTCTTCCTTTCCCAATGAAGGGTTCCACAAGGCGCATGACCACATTGTCAGCTAATTGTTCGCCAACAGGCCTCATCTCACCTTTCCCAAGGGACGGGAAAGCGTTCAGCATATACTTGGTTTCAATGCCACCACTGATGCCTCGTAAATACAGCAGTCCCACGAAAGCTTTCAACTCAGTGACCGACAGGTCCCAATTTTCTGCCCCATCTCTGTGGGCCTCTGCCACAGTATACTTGACTCTGCTTCCACGTCGGAATGTCAATCAGACATAGCAGACTGCTCAGCGGACTTTCAGTGTTCTCCTTGGCGCACCGTGTGGGCCCAGCCTTTTCCCGTAAGACATTGCATGATGGTGCCCTGCCCAGAGCATTACCAGCAGTCTGTTCAAACCAAACTGTTCCATCGTTTGCCCTTTCCTCTCTCTCTGAGACAAGCTCCGTCTCAGTCTCAGTCTCAACTTCAGAATCAGAATCAGAACCTGAATCATAATCAGTATCAAGCTCCATCTCCTCATTGCCCGAATGCATTTCATTTGCATTCTGAATCAGGTCTAAAGCTTGCTTGGCAGAGTATCGCTGTGGTCGTCTGTACATCTTTGCAACCGATACCAAACTGAACTGGTTGCCGAAATAATCATGCTTCTCCTTTATAGCCCTGTTTTCATAGCCCAGAAGTAATTTGAATAGAAATTACTTTAACAGCCCCAACCGTGCCATTAGTTTCAGGTGTGAGGGGCGTGGTGTGGTGCGTGAAAAGCCAATTCTTTGATAGGGTGTAACATCCATAACATGTTACATTAATAATCTTTTTGATTAAAACTTGATAATTATGTAGCCTATATTGTCTCAAATAGCGTAAATATGAATACGTAAAATAAAATAAAATGGTAAATGGACTGCATTTATATAGCACTTTTATCCAAAGCGCTTTACAATTGATGCCTCTCATTCACCAGAGCAGTTAGGGGTTAGGTGTCTTGCTCTAGGACACTTCGACATGCCGAGGGCGGGGTTTGAACCGGCAACCCTCCGACTGCCAGACAATCGGTCTTACCTCCTGAGCTATGTCGCCCCGTAAATCAAGTTACACATAATAGCAACATCTGCAAGGTGTAGGATATTTGTTTCCATTGTGTGGTATTTTAACATGGATGCATTTCATTTTAACACTTATATAAATTTTTCCACTTGCATAATAACTATGTAGGACAGGACTATGGTTTCAGAACACAAGTGAAATGCATAGGCATAAACAAATGATAACGAAACGATTGCAATATTTTTTAAAAGGAATATAAATAATGATAGAATTTATTCCTGGTTCTTTGACGTGGTTCTTGCTTGGGCTGTCGATCTTATGACAGTGTAAGAAAACTGTTCATCACAATGGTGATGAGCTGAACATTAGAAACATTAGTGGTAGCGACCTGTTTCTCCGATTGGTAACTGTAAAAGTATTGCTGAAATTGGAATAGTAATTATGTGGACAATTAGTTTCATAAACTCCATAAACTCTATCAATGGTTGCGTGGGCATGGCAAAGCGCACAGACGCCTATATTACCACAAAACGCATCCTGATGGTTTATACATGTGTGGTTGCATCTACGTAGACAGCGTGAATAGTCTTCTACCACAGTTCCTAATGTGCAAGGCTCTTATTTTTTATATGAAACAAGGTTCGGATCTATTATGACTAGAAATAAAAACAAGTAAAACCTGCGACTTTTGTATCTTTGTTTGGGACATTTATTTTTTACTACTTAGTAAAAGGCCTACCTATGATTATAGCTTCAGCAAAACTACCAGCTATTCACGCACAATCGTTCACGCTCATCCATGGAATCGGCCCTCATCCCTCCCCCCTCCCCCAGCCCCAGAATACAGAATTCTTCAGCTGCCTTTAGCGAAACCAGAGCTGATAGTTTTTCTCTATGGCTCTGAGCCAAACTTTCAGCAGGTGTGAATGTTCCACTTCGCAGAGGGGCGTGAATTTGTTCCTGTCCACGACACCAGTGAAGGCGATTGGAGACTTCACTTCAATAGGCCTTACTTATATTTTCAAAACCTACATTTTCAACTGTGAAAACAATATTTAGAAATTTCCATTCAATCTATGGGTAAGCAAATTTATTTATTGATATCAAATCAATAAATAAGAAAAATCCATATAAAACATTAGTAAATGTTAATATTAGTAAACATTAGTAAATGTTAATAGTAAATATAAAACATTAGTAAAAACAAGCGCAAATCCGCAATAAATGCAACCGCGCATGCATCCACAGGAGGACACTTCTGTGGACCGACCAACCAACAGAGAGAGCTAGCCTAAAGAGCTGCTGATCGCCTCTATGCCGTGGAGTTTGTAAGCTTAGAGCTGCCTTTGCCATCATGTGACTTGACATTGCCAGCTTGGTCGATAGCACATTGCTCAAGACACCGTCTCATCTTTATACGCGCATGCATGAATGAATGTGTGCTTTCGTTTCTAAGTAAGTGAAAAATTACGCTCAGCATAAATGAAGAATGCTCTCATGGAGCATTCACACGTGCCATGCTTCGCTAAAGCAGCTGAAGTTTTCTGTGTTCTCGGGTGGGGGAGGGGTGAGCGCTGAATGTCTTACCCATACAGTTCAGTGGTCTTACCCTTAGATTGACATGTGAATGTCCCACTTGAGAATGGTGCACTTATGCCACGGCGTGTGAATGGTTGATAGTTGATATCTCTCCAGGGAGAGATAAAATGTTCTATTAGTCCAGCAAATATTATTATTATTATTATTATTATTATTATAATACATATTATTATCAACTATAAAGTGTAATATTACTTGTTACTTGCTTAAAAAGTAATGAAAGTACTTTACTTAGCCATAATTCGTTACGCTAAGTATACCTTGTATTACTTTTTGTTACGCAGCAATCTCTCTCGCTCTCTCTCTCTCTCTCTCTCTCTCTTGCTTATACTTTTTTAGTTTTTTCCATTTAGCTTATACTGTTTTATCCAGTCTCGACAGAATAATAGCATACACCACACGAACACATCACAAGACACTTTGCATTTGAGAAATCTTTTTTGATCGTATGTAATAGTGGTATTTATTTTTCTCCCAAGTAGTCTAAAGGTTAATACTGTGTAAAAAAAAAAAATCTATGAAGTTACACATAATAGCAATATTTGTACCGTGTATGCTGTTTATTCTAAGCAACTGCAAAGCCTAACCTAACCGGACATCGTGTCACCACTCGTGTGCAACTCACTCACAGGCTGTGATGGATGTTTTTTTCCAAAACCTTTAGTCCCTGAAATGAATGTCCCCTCCTTTCTGGTCCCTCAAGGGCAAAATGTGTCACAACTTCACATTTTTACCTCACAGAAAATAGGATGATACAGCTATAATTTTGAGCATATTTTGAAAAGTACGTTCACTATAATCTGTAATTTTGCAAATGGCAAATTTACACAAGTCTCTATACGACTGGGCACAAGGCTCAACAATATCAATGAGCGAGGCATGGAAGTCCACTGATAACAAGTGCACTAAATAAACGTAATCCCTCTGGGAAAAATCCATAGGAAATTTGCCGAGGGAACCCATGGAGTAAGAAACGTCCGGGTTGGCCTACAAAAAGAAGTCTTCACTGTAACACTCAATGAATAAGCAAATTACCAGCCAAAACAACAGCTATTGCGGATTTGCACTTGTTTTACTAATGTTTTAGATTTAGTTTTTGGGTGCACGGTGGTGCAGTGGGTAGCACTGTCGCCTCACAGCAAGAAGGTTGTGGGTTCGAATCTTGGCTTGGGGCCTTTCTGTGTGGAGTTTGCATGTTCTCCCCGTGTCCGTGTGGGTTTCCTCCGGGTACTCCGGTTTCCTCCCACGGTCCAAAGACATGCAAGTAGGCCAATTGGAGACTCTAAATTGCCCATAGGTATAAATGTGTGAGTGAATGGTGCGTGTCCCCTGCAATAGATTGGAAGCCTGTCTAGGGTGTATTACTCCCTCTCGCCCAATGCACACTGGGATAGGCTCCAAATGCAACAGCGTGTCCACTGTGATGAAAAGGGAATCCTTGCGCCTCCTGGTGTGGTGGAGGAGAACTGACTCGTTAGTCTGAAGATGGCCGAAATGTAACAACAGTGTTATAACACACTCGGAGGTGAAGTAAGGTGTTTTTATCATTTTCCAAATGTGACTTTAACATTCCTGCAACGCTGGAATGTAAAGAACAAATATCTATGAAAAGTCAGTGAATGCAGATGCTGTAGCTTGTTAGTAACTAAATGAAAAAAATCCTAAACTCGGATATATCTCAGTATCTCAGCGTTAAAGTGTTAAAGCAGGAACCCTGTGCTCAAAAGCTGGTGATTAAACCACTGTCCCATCAGACAGACTGCCCTGAGTTTGTATCCAGGTCTAAAGAGCACTGAGGATAACAATATTAGATTTTAAAATCACCGTGTGATATTTGAAGAACGTATTTACCGCACCGGTAGGTCCACAATGTAAACATGAGAAATTAAATGTAAATGGGCAATTGAAATGTTTATCATATTTTAAACATAATTATTTCTCATATTTCCTCTCTTCAGATGAATCCATAAAAAGGGCCCAGCAGGCACTGAAAACTCATCTGAAGAGGAAGTTTGAATGCATATTTGAAGGTTTAGCAAAGCAGGACCGCCCAACCCTCCTCAATGATATCTATACAGAGGTCTACATCACAGAGGGGGGAAGTGGGGGGGTCAATAATGAACACGAGGTCAGACAGATTGAGACAGCATCCAAGAGACAATCCACACAGGAGACTGCAATCCTCTGCAATGACATCTTTAAGCCTTTACCTGGACAAAAGAAACCCATCAGAACTGTGCTTACAAAGGGCATCGCTGGCATTGGGAAAACTGTCTCTGTGCAGAAGTTCATTCTGGACTGGGCAGAAGGAAAAGCCAATCAGGATGTTGATTTCATCTTCACTCTTCCTTTCCGAGATCTGAACTTGAAGAAGAAAAGAGCATTCAGTCTGATGCAACTTCTGCAGCACTACTTTCCACAACTAAAAGAGATCAAAAGTGTTGAAGGTGATCAAGTCAAAGTTTTATTTATCTTTGATGGTCTGGATGAGTGTCGACTTCCACTAAATTTCCGAAGCAATAAGAAGTGCTGTGATATAACAGAGTCATCCTCAGTGGATGTGCTGCTGACCAACCTCATTAAGGGGAATCTGCTTCCCAATGCTCTCCTCTGGATCACCTCCCGACCAGCAGCAGCCAATCAGATCCCTCCTGAGTGTGTCCACCAGGTGACAGAGGTACGAGGGTTCAGTGACCCACAGAAGGAGGAGTACTTCAGGAAGAGAATCAGAGATCAGAACCAGGCCAACAGAATTATCTCACACATAAAGTCATCCAGGAGTCTCTACATCATGTGTCACATACCAGTCTTCTGCTGGATTTCTGCTGCTGTTCTGGAGGAAATTTTGGGTAAAACAGAGAGTGGAGATCTTCCCAAAACACTGACTGAAATGTACACACACTTCCTGCTCATTCAGACTAATGTGAAGAATCAGAAGTATCATGGCACTGATGAGACAGACCCAAAGAAGATGTCACCATCAGATACAGAAATCATCTTGAAACTGGGGAAGCTGGCTTTTCGACAGCTGGAAAAGGGCAATCTGATATTCTATGAAGAGGACCTGAAAGAGAGTGGCATTGATGTTAGTGAAGCTTCAGTGTACTCTGGGGTGTGCACAGAGATCTTTAAAGAGGAGTGTGGGTTGTATCAGGAGAAGGTCTACTGCTTCGTGCATCTGAGCATTCAGGAGTATCTGGCTGCCTTGTTTGTGTTTCATTCATGTGTAAATGAGAACAGAAATGTACTCAGAATCAAATCAAAACCTCACAGTGAGAGGGCGCAACTGTCTGAGTTACACAGGAGTGCAGTGGATCAGGCCTTAAGGAGTAAGAATGGACACCTGGACCTTTTCCTCCGATTCCTTCTTGGCCTCTCTCTGGACTCCGTTGAGACTTTTTTAAGACACAAAACAAATCCTGTTGTTACATTCTTTAAAAGACTGTTGACACAGAAAGACAAAAAGACAGAAAGCAGATCAGAGAGCATTGAAAAAACAGTCCAGTACGTTAAGGAGAGGATCAGAGAGGAATCTTCGGCAGAGAGGACCATCAATCTGTTCCACTGTCTCAATGAACTGAATGACAGCTACCTAGTGCAGGAAATCCAGAATTCCCTGAGATCAGGAAAACTCTCTGATAAAAAGCTGGAACCAGACCAGTGTTCAGCTCTGGCCTTTGTGTTACTGATGTCAGAGGAGATCCTGGATGAGTTTGACTTGAAGACCTACAACACATCAGCAGCAGGTCATCAGAGACTGCTACCAGTAATCAGGAGCTGCAGGAAGGCCAAGTGAGTATTATGTCATTAATAATGTAGATGATTGACAGAATATTTTCCCACTTTCTATTTCTAGTGAGAATAAAGATTTCTGGGCAAGAGAAAATTTGGTTAAAAAAAGATTTCTGAATCAAGATGTTTTAACTCGTGCCCTCATTTAGTGTTTATATCCAGAACATAAGCAGCATCAAATGCAAAACCTCAGCACTTACCATATATTTTATTTTATTTACTATTACTATTTACTGATTTAATACATTTACTAATTATTTTCAAAGATAGCAATTGTGAAATAAATAAGGAGTTAATTGATAGGCAGAGTAATCTGATGGATCAACCTTTGTCAGAACATACAATTCAAGCAGATTAAAATGAAGAGATGCTATATTTGTCACGGTTCTGTGCAGGGTAGATCATTTTTCCGTGCCTGCACTGGCTCAGTGGTTAGCATTCAAATTAGCCACTCGGCTAATCATTATTTTGGTGTTTGGGGACGATTAGTTTCGAGCTTGCAGATTAGCCACTCGGCTAATCGTTATTTTTGGTTCCTGTGGGATGATTGTTCCCGCTCTAACATTCCTTGCATTCCTGCAGGATTACCACTGATCTGTTTCACCTGTTGGTTGCTCACTTCTTCCACTGATTACCAGCCACACCTGTGGCTGGGTATTTAAAGCCTCAGTTGGCAGTGGAACGGTGCTTGAGTGTAACATGTTTCGCTCTAGCCAGTTCCCTGTCTCTTTTCTGAGCAAGGTATAAGTATTTTAGGAACCAAGGAATTGCAACAAATTCAGACTTCAGTTTGTTTTTTTTGGGAAAAAGGTATTAGGATGGTATTTGTCCAGATTCTGAGGTTGGTGGTTTTTAGGGGTTATCGTGTCACCTTCGGGGCACAAATCTTTCCGCCCCTTACTAACCAGTTTTCCGCCTGGTTTTAGTTGGCCTCAGAACGTCTTCTGTTTGTTTGTGAAAAGACATTTTCTTTTTCTCAGTTTCGGTTTGAAGTCGTTTATTGTTCTTTATTTTTCGTTTCCCTGTTCCTTAATTTTTTTATATACTCCTTCTTCCTCAGTTACCCGTTTAGGGGTTTATTATTCTTTATTTAGGATACGTCCCTTAGGAGTATAGCACCCCCTTCTTATTTCATCTCACACAAGACTTAGTGGTTACTGGAGTGCCCTTCGGTAACTTATAGATCCCCTGTTTGGTCGCGTCTGGTCTTCGCACTTCCCCTCCCTCACAATATTAAGTTACAGTATTAAGAAAAGGGGCCCTATTTTGATGACAGCATAGGCACAAACACAGTTGGAATTGCTAGTGTCATATTTTTCAATATCACCACGGTTGTTAGTTTTATGGTCTGCGGTTAATCTGCTTGTGTCAACATGGGTTTGTTGTGCAATCAGAGATGTGTCAATAGAAACTTTCACTATGTGAGTTTGGTGTTGAGTAATGCGTTTGCAGTCAAACCAACCCATACCAGGTTTTAACTCGTGCTATTTTGGCATTATAACTGTGCCACACATGTGAATCCGTACACGCATAACACAGATACAAGAAATATTTTGTTGATTTCAGTTTAACTATTTGAAAGGAAAGCTGTATTCAGTTATGCAGTCCAATGCTGGCTATTTAGGCAGTGGAGTTAATTGTGTAAGCTACTTGAATGAGGTAGGAGGGAGACCGGCTTTACACCCTTCAGATAGTGTTTACGATGAGCCCAGGACGCACTGGAAACTTGCTTTTAATCATGTGTTTGGCTGGGCTGGGTCAATGATTGAGTGGACCTTTGGAATGTTGAAAATGCATTTTAGAATGTTGGATGGACTGGGTGGTACATCACTGTACAGCCCTCAGAAAGTCAGTGCATTCTTTGTGGTGTGCTGTGTTCTGCACTACATAGCCATATGCCATAGATGTGACATAGACCCTCACAGAAGACACATTACAGGACTTTCATACAGAGAGAAGCAGAGTCGCATGTGACAGTCACTACAGATATTACAGAGCACAGAGTGCACGAGAGAGCAGGGACTGGTTGCCTGTGGAGCCATTTCACTAGTGAGTGTTCATTCATCTTATCAAGAAAATGTCTGAAATGAATGACACTTAGTTGAAGTAGATAATTTTTTTGTTTATTTTAAATAGTGGTATGGAACGAAAATTGACAGTAAAGGAACAAAAAAGCTCTAGTAAATCCAGACAAAATGCTTCATTCCTGTCCTCTGGTGCACAAGCGCGATGCCTGCCTAGCTGAAACAGTAGCGGCAGCAGCAGGATGGAGAGGCCGACTAGAGGCTGTCTCTGCCAGCTGCCTCCTGCTCCTGGCCAGACTGGGAATATTCTCCCTGCAGAACTGTTCATGGGAATGGAACCTTTTATTATACCTCTTAGCACTGGCAAATGAACAGAAAATACACTTTTGTTTAAATATTAACAAAATAATGAACCAAAACTATTCAGTTTCATCTTCGTTGGTTTGTAGAGGTCCTCATAACGGTTGTAATAGTTCATAGTGTTGGGCAGAGAAAATTTTACCCTTAGAATAACCAGCACGATGAGGTAAATCCATGTAAGAAATAGGACACATTTTTGCAGAAAGAGTCTGGAACCTACACACAAGGAGATGGACAAGCCCGGTCTCTGCTTTTTTTTTTTTTTTTTTTTTTTTTAGCAAAAAGTGGTTAACAATAACATACATAATTCTACTGATTGGCACATGGTTAATACATATGCAAATCGCAAGATTTAACAAAATTCATGATTGTCTGTGTCTAGTCATATAGCATGAATACTGAATAAGCACACGGTGACCTCTTAGTTTTCAGCGTTATATAAACAACTTTATATCAGATGTAATAGTTTGGTTTTTATCGATCGGTTGCTTTCAGAGTCCTGGGCAGCATGGTGTCATAGCTGGTTTCTCCCTGGCGGGATGGCAGGGGGGGAGATAAGGAGGAAAGCCAAACTCACCAGTTTAGACTTATAGAAATCCATTAGAGACAGAGAGAAAGAAAAAAAGACATGCACATAGACACACACACACATATACATGCAATATTTTTAAATTCTTGTCCTTGGGAAGTTTGGTGCCTGGAGACGGAGGGGCCCTGCTGCAAGGCCTAGGAATTTAGTGTTGTACAGACTTCTAGTTATGCTAGAGAAAACTCTCCTCCCTTCAGTAGAGATGATCACAACACGCTTGCTCTTCAGCCATGGTGAAATTAGCATATGGCTGTGTTTCCTAAAGGGAGAGAAATGGGGTGATCTGATTGGCAATAATGAAACCAAACCCAACCACACCCACAGAACCATTTATTCTTATTGAACCTCTTTTACAACTGTGCCACAGATGATCTAGTGCCTGGAGTCAAGAAATGACTGAAATACCCAAATTCACCAGCGCCTTGCATTGCTGCTAGTGTTTGACAGTTGTGCCTTGACTGAGAAAATAGGGCCCAATTTAAACATCTAATTTAATAAAACAGGCTCAACTACACAAACAAAAAAAAAAAGAGACAATCCTGGATATTAAGTAAAAGATAATCATGAAAGAAACGAATGAAAGGCAAAACAAAACCAAGGCTTGTCTCTCCCACATTAAAACTGATCAAAGCCAAAGTCACACAGCTGAGAAGCAAAACAAAGCTGAGACAAGACCAAAGGCTCATGTTTGCTTCAAAAGCAGGGCCGGCCCGTGGCATAAAAGCTCTATGCGGTTGTTTAGGGCCATAACCGCTAGGGGGGCCACACGACCACGAGGGGGGGCCACACGATCCAATATTTATCTAAGGTAAATAACGCTATTTTCGTAATTACGTTATTCATCCCTTATCGCGGAACTAGCAGTCTAAATCTTAAATGGAATGGGAACAGAACATTTCATAGCAATGTAATGTACAAAGGATTTTACCAAGCGACCCCCCCCCCCCCCCCTCCGATGGACAGAATCCAACAGCACCCCCCCCCCCCAACATTTGTCCTTAACTTGGACTTGGACTAGTAAATGCACTTTACACCTTTTCTTCACAAACTCATTTTGGTGAAGTTCTAGTTATGGCTGTGTTTGCCAAAGTGTTTGTGAAGAAAAAACAATCCTTGCTTTTAATTGTAAATTTTAGTAAATTAAGAACAAATATTGTTTGAATCCCAGCCATGTGTTTGAAAGAGGGGGGTTCCCCTTCTCTTCCTGGTCTATGCATAATTCATTACTAATTGTAGGTTTTAATACTAAGAACAAATGTTGTTTAAATCCCATTCCTTCTATCCCTGGTCTATGTGCAATTAATTAATTAATAATTAGAAAAGAATAAAGGAGAGACTTATCTATCCCCCTTTTTATATTTTCGTTTTAAGCCACTGCAGGATAAAACTTCTTTTCAATGTTACGATTAAAATTGTGTTAAGTTTGGTTTGAGAGGGATACGTTTGGTTATGAATTAAATGTTTGTGTTTTTATGTTGGGAGGCTAGGGCAGGCAGTAAATGCACCATGTTTAAAGGCCAGTAGTACCACCCTGGTCTCTGCTTTATTCTGGTGTAGGCTGACCCAGAATCTCCAGCATAGTGCCTGTAGATAGAGTGCAAATAGGAAGGTAGAGGAATCGTAGGATATAATGGGTGCCAGAGTGAGGTCTTCTCAGGGAACTGTTAAATTAGCCTCAATCCCCAGTGCCTGATCTTGAGTTAATTCTGTGGCTTATCTCAGAGAATCCATAATAAGAGATGTTGTTTCCAGAGGTAGTTTGGAACTCTGTAGTGAGTGTTGCAACCATGGAAATATGATTTTTACACGCTACAAGCTTCAGCACCGCATTTTGTGAGCTTGTGTGGCCTACCGCTTCACTGCTGAGCTGTTGTTGCTCCCATACCTTTCCGCTTCACTATACCAACCCTTACAGTTGACTGGAGCAGCTCTAGCAGGGCAGACATTTGATGAACCAACTTGCCTCAGCCAGAGACTTGAAAGGGTGCTGTGCACCATTGTGAGTGAGCTTGAGTGTGGCTGGGTATATTAGGAACGCCTGGAGACCGCGATCACAGGTTACTGCCAGCAGAGAAGAGAAGGCTCTGTGCCGCTGTGCTGTGTAATCGCTGAAGTCTGGATAAAAACTAATGACTATCCAGCTGAACTTCACTGGTGATTTCCTGGTGGCTTGCAAAATATGCTGTCGATCCGTGTACCCCAGCAGATTAATAATCAATGTTCCAGGCCTGTCTGCTGTTTTTGATCAGCCGCCATAGAAACGGTGAGCCCTCATTACTTCTATAGTCCTGTCAGCCAGAGAGGGAAATCACTCTTTGAGGGAACTGGTAAGAAAACAACCAGGTCTGATCATTCAGAATTCTCTGGTAGGTTAACAATGCAAAGGTTACATCACCTGCTCCTATCCTCCAGCTCCGCCATTTTAGCCTCAAGCTGATCCTGTTTGGCCTGGTGCAGCGAGGCAGCGGTTTCGGCTAGTTTAACTTTGGCTTTCAAACCGGCAAATTCAGCCTGTAGCTCTTTCATGCCGAGTGAATATTGAGAGATTTCAGCTCGTATGGACCGGGTTTTGCCCTCGATCCGGGAGAGCTGTGTCTCAAAATATTGTCTGTTTTTCTAACACAGCCTCTACAATGGCTGATAGCATGACACAGGATTCCTCATCATGTCCCTTTCTGGGTGAGTCTTGCCTGAAAGAGTCTTTGTTTTTGAAGAAATTGACATATTTTATATATTGGTCAACAGCACCAATAAACTGTACTGGGAGTGAACAGTTAAGTTGTAATGAAAACAGTTAAATGAAGAGGAGAGAGGGCAAGGAGCACAATCACTAGGCAGCCATCTGTGGAGCTTCCCCCATTGTATTTGGATAGTGTGAATACTAGCAACATACGCTGTCCCTGTTAACCTTTAACAGCATCGCCGTTCCTCCTGGTTGTCCAGCTCCCAGTTCACTCCCATTCATTTTCAGGACCTTCTGAAAGTAATCTTTTTAAAACATAAACTAACTACGAGGGATAATAGATCAATAAAAGAGAGTACTGATGTCAAACAATCCCTGTCCCCGTTGTAATAGGTCACCGGTGAGAACTGGATACAGACTGTCTGATTGATATGGTATAACATTGACCTGCGTAGTAAAATCTTTCAGGCCTGTCACACATTGCAGTCTTCATCCATCTCCATTTACCTGCTATGAACGTCAATGAAATCCATACATTTACCCCACTCTTTCACACACTGGCCTTTTGATGAAGGTGAGTTTTACTCCTTGGTATCTTCTTCCATCATTCAATAGATTTGATATGTTTGATAATAATTACTAAATTAAAATCAAATAAATATATTTTACATGTTGGATAAGTGAGGTGTTTTAGCTGCTGATGCACTGTGTTCGGTATTCAGAGTGCCAGATGCCAAATGAGGGTGTTAACGGTTAAAACTGCTGGGTTCAGAAAATTAAACATAGTTCACATAATCCTCACCTTGCTGAAAGGTTTTACACTCTTTATCTTCTTAGTCAGTGCCTGGCCTAATTTTATGACCTGTAATTCTACTGAATGCTGTGCCTTGCATAACTGCAGCGGGAGTGTTGATCTTACTTGCCTTGGCTATATTTGGAATTGTGTTGACTAACTGCATTGTGTCAGTTTCCTGCATCATACACTGTTCATCAGGCTAGCTGCACCAATGTCAAAACATTGTTGACCTCTCGAATTATCAACAAAGTGGTGATGAGTTCTTAAAGCCTAACATATTATGTTTGAATAAAGGAAATGACTGCGGTTTCTTTGCTTGAATTGAGACTGAACCTAGTTTACATCTCTGCCTCAGTGTTGCCAGATGCCTGAATCATTTACTCTTAAAAAAAGTCCTCAAAATCTTCAGTCAACTCCCATTCAAATTCCTCACAAATGTTCCCCCATATCTCATTTAAAATCCCCCTATCTATCATTGATGGCCATTTGCCTTTTCTGTAAAACTTCACCCATGAATGTTTAAATCCCCTACATACATTTAGAGAAATCTGGCAAGCCCACTCTGCGATGTGTGATCTTCTTTGGGAAATAATATACTGATGGCCTCTTTTGTTCACGTTTTTTTGCACCATGCAAATAAGAGAGTTGACTACCCGTAGCTTATAGCGTTTCTGAGATGTAAGTGAGCTGACCAGCTAGTTTAAGACAATTTCTTTTAATTCTGTAGGTCTATTTATTACTCAGGCTAGGTTTGTCATTGCAATACAAAGGCTTTAGGGGTAGGAAGACACGTAGAGCTGTGGTGACTAGTCTGAAACTCGTTCCAATTCAGGACCCAGACCCGGACCCAAATCAGAATGTCCAGTTTGGTCCGGTCCTCAATGACAGGTCCAGTTCCTTCCTGGATTAGGTCCCCACCGCTTTAAATTTCAAATAATCCCCCTCTGAACTATGTAATTTTGAGGAGAAATTCCAGTACAAAATTTCACTTTTCAATTGGCTTCCATTGGATTACATAGAAGGTTTGAAGTGCAATTATTCACTTCAAATATAGTTTGGCTTGGCATAAGTTAGGTCAGAATAGTGTTCACTGCGTGAACTAAACTGTGCTCTTAGCTAGAAACAGCTGTACGAAATGAGTATTGTATCTTATTGAACGTGTGTTTTGTAGTTGTGCACTTTTGTACATCGCTTTGGATAAAAGCATCTGCCAAATAAAGGACATACAAATGATGGATTATTTTTTATTATGTATAATTCAAGAAAAATAGATCTATCATTTTTTTCAGTCTGCTTTAATCGGTATGTTGCTTAATTCCCAGATTATTACAATACAGGTGTGATTGCAAAGGTGAAAGAGCCACAGTGGCACAGGTACCAATGGTTTGGTAACTTGACTGTACTAATGAACTGTCTGATGGTTCATCTGGTGCAGATTGCTATGAATATTATGGGGGTTGGGAAACACCCATCTCTTCAGACGATATATGAGGAGTCTGTTATCAGACAGGCACAGAAAATAGTGTCAGACCCCACTCACATCTTTTACCCTAAATTCCTACTTCTACCTTCTGGTAAAAGATTCAAGTTCCTCAGTGCAGGCTTACCTGCTATAAACACTCATTCATGGTGATGACAGTTTAGCTTTTTAGTGCTAAAAGTTGATGTGAATTGTTGGCTGTATGGGTGTTGCAATATGTCTTCACTGTTATAACACTTTTTTCAGTGTTAATTAATTATTAATTTATTTTTCAGTTGGCCCACCAACTCCCCCACTTGATGGAGGACACCTTTATTTATACAATTACAATGTTTACATATAACAGTGGTGAAGTCACTTAGATTTGTAAGTGAGGCAGTTATTTTTGTTCCATTGATGTGTTCAGTGAGAAGGTTTTGCAATTGTGTGATACTTAATGAATTCCTAGATTTTCAATTTAGGAGGATAGTTTTTTTGGTGATCGTTAAGATGATCAATATGGGTTTTATGTATTGAGATGGTGTGTTGATTGTAGGCAGATTTGTGTTATGCTAATGCTAACTTGTGGTTTGCATCTTGCAGTGTAGCTTCTGTCATTCTGTTTGTGAAGTCTTCTGCAGACAGGAGGTACTGACACATCCATACCTGTATTATGGAGGGTGTTTCTGATTTGTAGAACAGGTGTTTGGGGGTTTTTCTTCATTATGGTGTGAATTTGTTACGTCCCCTGCCTCTGCTTGCCTGGGTAGTGCAGGTGGAGGTAGTTGCCTGATTGCCTAATTACCTGATTGCCTCCACCTGCCTGTGAGCCAACATAAGCCCAGCAGTATGAGGCAGGGGAGATCTTTCTTTCGGGTTTCTTTTGGGTGGTTTGTAGTTGGCTGTGTGTTTGTGTTTTGTGGGTTGCATAGAGTTCTTTTCTTTGAGATCTTCTTTGGGGTCTCTTGTGTAGCTTGTGGTTTGCTTTGTGGTTTTGGTGTTTGTGAAGATCCTTTTTGTTTGGTAAACTTTGTGGGTTTTCTTTTGTTTTAGTTTGTGTTTTAGTTTATTTTTTCTAATAAATGTCTGAGTTTTTAGATCAGTTTTTGGATTTATTTTTTTGGTACATTGGACTGGTTGTTGCGGCTTTTTCGAGCCGGCCATAACAAAATGGGGGCTCGTCCGGGATCTGCCATCCCTGCAGACACACACACACTTCCCTGCGGCAGAGGACGCGTGCAGACACACACTTCCCTGCGGCAGCGAGGACGCGCGCAGACACACACTTCCCTGCGATGGCGAGGACGCGTGCAGACACACACTTCCCTGCGGCGGCGAGGACGCACGCAGACACACACTTCCCTGCGGCAGAGGACGCGTGCAGACACACACTTCCCTGCGGCAGCGAGGACGCACGCAGACACACACTTCCCTGCGGCAGAGGACGCGTGCAGACACACACTTCCCTGCGGCAGCGAGGACGTGCGCAGACACACACTTCCCTGCGGTGGCGAGGACACAGTGCACAGACACACACTTCCCTGCGGCAGCGAGGATGTGCGCAGACACACACTTCCCTGCAGCGGCGAGGACGCCGTGCAGACACACACTTCCCTGCAGCGGCGAGGATATGCGCAGACACACACTTCCCTGCAGCGGCGAGGATATGCGCAGACACACTTCCCTGCAGCGGCGAGGACGCGCGCAAACACACACTTCCCTGCAGCGGCGAGGACGCGCGCAAACACACACTTCCCTGCAGTGGCAGACTTCCCTGGAAAATTTGTGGACATTTGTTTTTTTTTGTTTTTTTTGTTTTCTTGTAGTTTTGTAGAGTAAATTGGAAAAGAAAGACCAATGTACCTTACAGTTTTTTTTGTCTTTTTTTGTCTTATGGGTGGGGGTGTTACGTCCCTGCCTCTGCTTGCCTGGGTAGTGCAGGAGGAGGTAGTTGCCTGATTGCCTAATTACCTGATTGCCTCCACCTGCCTGTGAGCCAACACAAGGCCATCAGTATGAGGCAGGGGAGATCTTTCTTTCGGGTTTCTTTTGGGTGGTTTGTAGTTGGCTGTGTGTTTGTGTTTTGTGGGTTGCATAGAGTTCTTTTCTTTGAGATCTTCTTTGGGGTTTCTTTTGTGTAGCCTGTGGTTTGCTTTGTGGTTTTGGTGTTTGTGAAGATCCTTTTTCTTTGGTAAACCGGGTTTGGGTTTTCTTTTGTTTTACTTTATTCTAATTCATGTCTGAGTTTTTAGATCAGTTTTGTATGTGAAAGAGTGCTGTATGTTAACATTTTGAAATTATATTGCCTCAAATGTTTGTTTAACACTGAGATCCAAGATAGGAAGTTGAGAACCATCCTTCGTTGGAAGCTGGAAATAATGAAAATAGAAACTATGTTGAGGTTGATCTCTGGGAACCACACGTATTTCCCCATTTTTGTAAGAAGGAAGGAATTTATTCCTCTTAAACATGGGAGTGCTCTCTTGTGTTTGAGAGTAAATGACTCTGTTGAAATGGGGGGGAGGGGTTCACTCTGAACTGGAGTCTGTAGCCCTTGGCTATAGTAGCCCTGCAGGGTCCTATATGCTTTTCCTGGAGGGCGGTAGCCTCCTTTCGCATTGGACATGCTACTGTCTGTCAGAGCCACACTTTGTGCAACTGGATGCTTCTATGGAGGTCTGGATCGGATGTCATTCCCTAGAGTTGGCTTTCAAACACAAGATGATGAAAGAGGAGTTTATTTATGGCACCAATGCAGTGATTTATTTGACCAGAGGTGCACACTTCAGTCAGTGTATAAATAAGCCACGTACTTTGGATGCGCTGTAGGAGAAAGACCACTTAATCATATGACAAAATATGAGAGTTGCCAATAACCATGAATAGAAAGCTTTAACAGTGTTAAGAGGCAATCATTTTATTTACAAGACATGGCAAGATGGACTGGACACTATTCTATAAGAGGAAAGGACATGCATCTGAAGATATTGTAAGATAAAGAAAGGAACACAAAGAAATTGTGATGTATGCCAAAAATGCTTTTTTTGAAAGGATTGATTGAATGAATTAAATTGATTGAGCTTCCCTTAAATGCTATCCAGAGAACATCTCCCACAATCCACACTAGTTTACGTTTTACAAAATAGAGTCTGACCTGGCCAAAACCATAGTACCCACCGCCATCCCCAGCAGAACCCCCCCCCCCTTTTCTACAGGGTTGGGGACACTGCATGATAATTAGACTGACAGTAAATAAGGGACTTTGTACTACTGGTGTGCCCTAATCATTGGATATATCATTCCTGTATATGTTACATGTACTCCTGCAAGGGTTTACGGTCATGGTCCTTCTAAGGACTGTTTTGTACTTCTGTGCATTTTGCATAGTTTGCATGATTTTCATTGTGTGCGACATTTGGAAACAGGCAGAGCATTTATATGGCATGTTGTACAGGTACAGGTGGTGATTTTCCACCCACTTTCAGATACCTTCAATTCCATATCTTTCATCTCTTTTAATAAACTTATCACATCTATACTGTATGCTGTGGGAATGAGGCACAGACGAGGCAGACAGTGCTGGCAATATGCCTGTGGAGGGCTTTTATTGTGACAGCGGTATCACAATGAATGAAGACGGGAAAAGTGAAACACGAAAGACGAGGTGAAAGACTACTCAAAGAGAGAGATCAGGCTACTCAAATGTTGGGGGAAGCAAAAGTGCTAGGGAAGTGCAGGTGGGTCCAAAATTCAGGCCACGAGAAGGGGCACGTCCGAGTCTGCCACAAAAAAAAAAAAAAGAACGAGAATCAGAGACTCTGTTAGTCACTCAGTGAGGGGAAAGCCAGCACACCCCTGGAGTGAGAACATGAGGCCTATATAGGGCCAGCAGCTACTCAGGAAAAGGGGAAAGTGGTGTGGATAAAGCACAGGTATGCTGCCGGTGGCCTGACTGTATTTCAGGCGTAGTGGAGGCGTAGTGCGTAGTGGAGGTCCTGAAACTCAGCCCTGTCCCTCCGGCGCTGTCCAGGTCTGAGTGTGGAGTGGAGGTGCTGAAACTCAGCCTTGTCCCTTCGGCGCTGTCCAGGTCTGAGTGCAGAGTGGAGGTGCTGAAACTCAGCCCTGTCCCTCCGGCGCTGTCCAGTTCTGAGTGCAGAGTGGAGGTGCTGAAACTCAGCCCTGTCCCTCTGGCGCTGTCCAGGTCTGAGTGTGGAGTGGAGGTGCTGAAACTCAGCCCTGTCCCTCCGGCGCTGTCCAGGTCTGAGTGTGGAGTGGAGGTGCTGAAACTCAGCCCTGTCCCTCCGGCGCTGTCCAGGTCTGAGTGCGGAGTAGAGGTGCTGAAACTCAGCCCTGTCCCTCTGGCGCTGTCCATGGTGCTGCAGGCTGGCCGGTGAGACACAGGTGAAGTGGAGCTGACTGGTGGCTGATGGCAGGGAAGTGCGGGGCTCCAGAGGCCCTCACCACAATAAATATGAGCATGTGCATTACTTCCTGTTACAGTGAATCTGCCTTTAGCTGTGTGTTAGTTTGCAGTGCTGTGGGAAGTTTGTCACAGAAAACCAAAAGGAAATAATCAAAGTCACTGTCCACTCTGAAAAATGTGTGTTGCCTTTTACATCTTTACTTTTGGTGGTGGCCAAACATCCTACAGCACTGAAAACTGACTTGCTCTCCACTCTGGAAGATGGCAGCTGCACGTTTAGTATGGGATGGGAGGGTTAAGCCCAGAGAAAAGATCATAAAAAGGTAGATGAGACCTTTGCCCCAATTCAGAGAACTTACAGTATAAGAAAAGGGGACATTTGGGTCAGAATTAATCTGTAGAACAGTCAGAGTTCAGTCCAGCAGGATGTTTAATTTTTAGGTCCACAATACTGCAGAGTGTAGCACAGACGTCTTCCTTCCAGAGCATCATCAACCTTAAAATCCTCAATTTCACTCCTCATTACTGAACACTATCATTGGCACATTTCCAATATTAGATACATGCTTCATGTATACCTAATACAATAATACTGTAATATATTAACTCTTCTTTGCAGACTGAACAACTGTGAACTCACACAGAAGTGCTGTAATATTGTGGCCTCAGCTCTCCAGTCATCAAACTCACCCCTGAGAGATCTGGACCTCAGCTACAATAACCTGGGAGATTCAGGAGTGAAGCTGCTCTGTTCTGGATTGAAGAGTCCAAACTGTAAACTACAGAGACTGGGGTGAGTAGTGCTGTGTATTGTGTGATCTTAACTAAATAGTTATTGTGATTATGGTTCTATTCAGTGAAATATTAAAAAACTCTTTCTCTCTCAGTTTACTCCTCTGTCCACCAGCATTCTTTCTTTGCCCATATATACCTTACTCCTCTATCACAACAAGCAAATGAAAGCAGGATAAAACCTTATGAGGATTGCCAGGTTTGTGGTTCCTGAGCAGAATGTAAGGTTTCAGTGGAGTCTGTAGTATCAGGTCACAGGTGATGACTGGATGCTGAGTGTCTGATTGACATGGTAAAAGATTGGCCTGTATAGTAAAATGTTTCAGGTCTGTCACACATTGCAGTCTTCATCCATCTCCATTCACTACCTGCTATGAACTCTAATGAAATCCATACATTTACCCCACTCTTTCACACACTGACATTTTGATGAAGGTGAGTTTCTCACCTTCATCAAACACTCCTTCATCACACACCTGTGTGTGCTGCAGGATTGTGGTGTTTCTGAAAGGATTGTGAATAAAATAGTATTTTATTCTGCTGGTAAAGCCGGGCATTAACTATTGGCCGGTAGGGTATGTGTGTACATCTTGGTGGGAGAGTGTCCATCTGAACAACATGTGAGCTCCTGTTTAGATGCAGTGTTACATCGTTTAGTTTAGTCACTCTTCTGTGGTTCCAGTCCCAAGTAATAGTCTGGATATTATACCACTGTAAGCAGACATGTTGTGTGGAATAGCCTGATTCAAAGATCAATGTTCTGGCTCTAGCTCCTATCATCTAAAGGATGACATCATTTACAGGAGTATTTCTTAGATAAGTATTCTAATTCTTTCTAAAGTGCCCCGACTTATTACATTTTTTGTGCAGTTTATATTACTCCACAAGGTTTACCAAACATGTTGATAAGGGGTTTTAAAAGAAAAACATGACTTAATATATCAGGCTTTTATTATCATTGTTATTATCATTGTTAGAATAATAATTAAATGCAACGCAATAATTAACCTATTATATACGCAATGGCGTGCGAAAATAAAATGAATGGATGGATTATAGGGCAAGGACACACAGAAAATAGGTGCAATGTGTGGAATTTTCAAAAGACACCACGTTTTAAAATATCTAGTGTCTACCAGCAGTAAAAGTTAGTGGCAGTAATCAGTTGTGCTGTTCTCATACAGCCACTAGATGGCGATGCAGTGTAATTCCAGTTGATGGCGTAGTTGCATTGCTGTAAAATCGTGCCAGATGAACTGAAATCTAGCACAGCTCGTAGACGGCTCCGGCACTGCTTCAGCTGTTGGCAGGTACAATATCGCAGGTCTGGCCAATAATATCATGACTGGTTAGATAAAACCTCCATGTTATTTTATATACTGGTGTATATATTTAAGTTGTCTGTGACAGTTAGCTGCTTAGTTCCTCACTGGCTCCGCTAGCTAGGTTGGGTCATGAAGTAACGTTAGGGTAGGTTGGGCTGGCTAGCTAGCTAACTCGTGCCTGTGAGTCAAAGCGAAAGCTGAACTTAGAACAACGACAACAAGTGTCAACTTGAGGGTCATGTTGTTTGATGTAAATGGTAAACAAATGATATTTGCAAAGTTAATAGTTATTATCAAATAATTGTGTTATGTAACTGTAGTTCTGTATTTTCAAAGAATGAACTAGCTGAGGTAACAGTAAACAGCTCAGAGCGAGCTGGCATCGCCATGGTAACCAACCGACCCTCCTAACCCACATTTTAAACAGCGTCGTCATGGTTACCGTCACGTTACTTTGGCCAGAGGTAAATAAGGAAGAGCGCAATTTTGTATTGAATGCAGTTTCATTTCACCTTGCTGAATATTTTAAAATGAATGTCAAAAACCCTGACAGACTGTATAATTTGTTAAACTTAAATTGTTTGATAACTTGATGGTTACAAGATTAGGAAGAAAATATTATCATTATAACAGTAATGTATTTAGCTAATGGGTTATACGAGTAGTTATACATTAACAGTTATATTTATCTATTCATAGTGATGAATATTCAGCGTCTTTGAAATCTATAGATGTTTATGAACTGAAGAACATGTCAGGTGAGGTAAAGTGCACCACAAAAATGCTGTTTTTTGTTTTTGCAGATGAAATTAATATGTTTGCAAATCAGATAAGTTCGTCACATGGAAAGGGTTATTAGAGCCCAGTAATTGCCTTAGACTGTTGTGGATTAGTCAGAATACTTTATGAATTTAATTTACACACCCCCCTCCCTGTTTTTGTGTGTACATCTCAGGAATGCGTAGGTACATATGTATCAACTGTCAAGGTGAACAATGTCACAAAGAATTTGTGCGTGTGTTTGTGTGCGTGCGTGCTTGTTTGTGTGTGTGTGGTCTCTCCACAGGCTGGGTTGGTGTAATCTCACAGAGGGCTGCTGTGATGTTCTGGCCTCAGTCCTGCGTTCTCCTCACTCAGAGCTGAGAGATCTGGAGCTCAGAGACAACGAGCTGCAGGATTCAGGAGTGAGAGCACTGTCTGCTGGACTGGAGGACCCGCACTGTAAACTGCAGAGAATGGGGTGAGTACAAACACACACCCCTTCAATAAATTAGGGCTACAATGTGACTAAATACAACACTGATGTCAATGTTTCTAATGTGAAAACAGACACTCCACAGAACTGAAACAGCATGTTCCTGTTCTTCCTCTTGGTAGAATTCGACTACACAAATGAATGAAGAAAATGAATTAGTCCTGTTTACTGAACTGTAGTGGGGTGTAAACTCAAATGTGTTTGATAATGACTCATTCCACATTCATGTTATTATAGTTTAACACACACAGCCCTGTTAGTTTATATTATATTACATTACATTTATTTGCCAGACGCTTTTCTCCAAAGTGACGTACAATAAGTGCATACAAAAGGTAATTGGAACAACTACAAAACACAGGTCCGATAAGGTACAATACTTTGCGCAGTTATTCATAGTCATGAACACATTAAGTCCAGTTCACACAGTGAACATTACTCTGACCTAACCTATGCTAAGTCAAACTAGGAGGCATTACAAGCAACATCTAGACAATGATACAAGGCACAATAAGTGCTGGATGGAGGTACATGTAACATGAGTGGCACAGGAGGTACGTGTGTAGAAACGGGGATTTAAGTGATAGAAATGATCTACAGAGTGGTGATAGTTAGTCCAGGTATAGTCTGAAGAGATGCATCTTCAGACCACGGCGGAAGATGGGTAGTGAGGGAGAGGTTCGTAGAGGAACAGGGAGTTCGTTCCACCACTGGCTAGGGTGGAGCTAGGGTGGAGAAGCTCCGTGGTAGAGACAAGATTGAACCCTTTACCCAGATGGCAGGGAGTACAAGGCAGTGGTCAAGTGGGCGTATAGGATTTAATCATGTGCTGCAAGTAGACGGGGGCCGTGTAGGTGAGGGTCAGGACTTTGAACCTGCAGCGACGGGTAGCCAGTGGAGTGACCTCAGCAGGGGAGAACTTGGGAAGGTTGAAGACAATTAATGTGTGTAAGGTGTGTAACACATTGCTATGTGTTTGACACACACAGCTCTGTTAGTTTATATTAATGTGTGTAAGGTATGTAACACAGTGCTATGTGTCTAACACACACAGCCCTGTTAATTTATGTTAATGTGTGTAAGGTGTGTAACACACTGTTATGTGTTTGACTCACACTGCCCTGTTAGTTTATATTAATGTGTGTAAGGTGTGTGTGTCCTTCTCTCTGCAGGCTGTCAGGCTGTAGAGTCACACAGAGAGGCTGTGATTCTCTGGCTTCAGCTCTGTGTTCAAACCCCTCACACCTGAGAGAGCTGGACCTGAGATACAATCACCCAGGAGACTCAGGAGTGAGAGCGCTGTCTGCTGCTAAACTGGACACACTCACACTGCTGTAAGTACAGAGAGTTTCCACACTGCACCTCTCACACACACACACACACACACCTGAAAGAGCTGTACCTGAGATACAATCACCCAGGAGACTCAGGAGTGAGAGCGCTGTCTGCTGCTAAACTGGACACACTCACACTGCTGTAAGTACAGAGAGTTTCCACACTGCGCCTCACACGCACACACACACACAAAAGGAGTTGGGGCGGGCATGGAGGGCACTGTTCACACCAGCGTTACTCAAGAGGGTTGGGGATCTCCAGTGGAGGGTGCTGCAGGGGATCACTGCAGTAAATAAGATGTGGTTGTTGTAGTTAGGGGTTTTATCAGGGACACAGTGATGGTGGAGTTTCAGTATTACAAAGCAATGGAGAACCTGAGTGTGTTTCAGAGTGTGTGTGTTATAAGGGTGTTTTATGTTCAGTGGAGGGAGGGGAGCTATTTTTTGCACATGGAATAGGGTGAGGGAATGGAATAAGTTTCCTTTGTGACAGATTTGTGTTTTTCATATGATCTTGGTTTTGTGTTTTATTGTGTCTTTGTTTTTATTTATGTGATGTCATTGGTGTGTTGAGAGTGGAAATAAAGGATGGTTAAAATTCTAAATTCTGTTCTGCTGTTCTTACAGTGTGGACCATGGAGGAGAGAACAGGACCAAACCAGGACTCAGGAAATGTGAGTGTTTATCGACACAGAACACTTTCCATGGGTACACACTCTGCTGTGTGTGTGTGTGTGTGTGGGAGAGAGACTTCTCTCCTACACACATAAACACACAAACAGAAGCACACATGTACACAAACACACACACAGAGGTACTATCATAGCTCTCTCTCTCTCACACACATAATGAGGTGAATATTAATAATGATAATTAATCTCATTAATGTCTCTGGTGTGCAGACGGCTGTCAGCTCACACTGGATCCAAACACAGCACACAGAGAGCTGTCTCTGTCTGAGGGGAACAGGAGGGTGACACACACACCGGAGAGAGAGGAGCCATATCCTGAGCATCCAGAGAGATTTGAGCACTGGGAGCAGGTTGTGTGCAGAGAGAGTGTGTGTGAGCGCTGTTACTGGGAGGCTGAGTTCAGTCTGTCTGAGGGGGGAGTGGTTTATATAGCAGTGACATATAAAGGAATCAGCAGGAAAGGAGGGGGTTCTGACTGTATTTTTGGATACAATAAAAACTCCTGGAGTCTGAGGTGTATTAAACTCAGTGACTCTGATAAACTCAGTTACTTTGTGAGGCACAATGAGAACCAAACAGACATACCTGCCCTCACCTCCCCCTACCGCAGAGAAGGAGTGTGTGTGTACAGGGTAGGAGTGTTTGTGAACTGTCCGGCCGGCACTCTGTCCTTCTACAGCGTCTCTGACTCTGACACACTGACCCTCCTGCACAGATTCCACACACACTTCACTCAACACACACCCCTCTGTGCTGGATTTACAGTGTGTGAATCCTCAGTGTCCCTCTGCTAACTGGAGTAGAGACACACACATTCACACACACACACACACACACACACACACACTCCTGTACACACACACACACACCACATTCATATACCCACTCACACACACACACACCACACACACTCATATACACATACACACACACTCAATCACACGCTCACACAAACACACACTCAGATACACATAGACACACACACCCACACCAAAACACACACATCCACAGACACACACATACTCTCACACACACCCTTGCTCTCTCACACTCACACTCATGCACATGCACTCACACACCTACGGACAAACACACTCGTGCACAGACACTCACACCCTTACACATACATACACACTCTCTCACACCCACTCACACACCCAATCACACACATGCACACACACACTTACACACATGAACACACACAATCTCTCGCACACACGAACACACACATTCACCAGTGCACTCTTACGCGCGCACACACATGCATGCATACGTACACACGCTCATAACCGTATGCACACACTCTCTCTCTCATACTCAGTCACTCACACACACACCCTCTCTCTCACACACACACTCACATCCACACACATTCACACAAACGCACGCGCACACACACACAAACAAACTCATGCACTCACGCACACACACATACATGCGTGCAGAGACACAAACACGTGTCAACACACACACACGCATACACACACACACACACGTGCGCATACACACTCGAACGCATGCACACACACACATATATACACACACTCATATACACATACACACACACACACTCAATCACACACTCACACACATATATAAACACAAACACTCATATACACCTAGACCCTCACACACACACACACACGCACATATATATACAAACACTCACACACTTATATACACACACACTCATATACACATACACACACACACACACTCACACATATATATACATACACTCATATGCACCTATACCCACACACTTGCACTCACACACCTACACACACTCTCGCACACCCCGTTACACACACACACACCGTCTCTCTCTCACATACACTCCATCACACACACACATACTCTCACACACACCCTTTCTCTCTCAGTCATGTACACGCACTCACAAATACACACACTCATGTTTACTCATGCACACGCACTCACACACCTACGCACACACACTCTCTCACACCCAGTCACTCACACACACCTACACACGGACATACACAATCTCACGCGCACACACACACACACACACACGCATGCAAACATACACACGCTCATATCCGGTTGCACACACACACTCTTTCTCTCACTCACACTCTCACATACAGTATACAGACACACACATTCGCAAACGCATGCGCATACACACACACTCATGCACTCACGCACAAACACAAACGTGTCAACACACACATTCTCATTCCCATACGCACGCACACGTGTATAAACACACACATTCTATTACCTATACGCACACACACACATACTCATGCACTCACACATGCACACACATGCATACACTTACATGCGTGCACACACCATATACACATGTATACACAAACATTCCCATACCCATACATACACACACACACGTATAAACACACACATTCACAAAGGCACTCTCACGCACACACACATACACATACATACACTCGTTCTCTTGCACGTGCACACACTCAAATACACAGTCTCACACACATTCACACAAACGCACGCACACACACTTTCTCTTACCCATACACACACGCACCCGTGTGCACACATACTCATTCACTCAATAATACTCACACATGCACACACACATACATGTGTGCACACACTCACACACACACACACACATTCTCTTACCCATTCACACACGCAACCCGGGCACACACAGACACGCATACTCACGCACTCACACACATGTTCACATCAACAGTCACTCCCACAAATGTACGCATGCACACACACATTCACAAATACACCCACACAAACACACTCTCACCCAGTCACACACACGCCGACACACTTGTAACCTTTCTTGAGCAATGCCTTACCACTTCAATTTCAGCTGTGCTGAATATTAACCTCAGTTCAGCTTAAACCCTGTACATAAGAGTATGATCTTTTAGCAGGTTCAGGTTAAGCACTTGCTGTCTAAATATGATTTTATTTTATTTTTTACATTTTAATACATTTATATTGCAAATGTTCAAGGTGTGTTTATGTACTTTTGATTATTAAAACATTAATATAACATTGAGAGTAATAATGCCAAAGGCAGAGTAAAATGTTTTTGAAGTAATAATTCTGTCTCCTGTATCTGCATCTTTTTTAAAAGAAGCCAGTGGCAAACTCCTCCACTTAAATGTGCATTTTACTAGATTTTATAGTTGCTTTCATTCATTTTTACAAGAGTTCCAATGTGCAAATTTCTGTGGGCAAATGCAGCTGATAGGGAGAATGCAGAATGATCACTGCAGTGTACTTATTTCCTTTCATTACTGTAAACAATGATGGATTGAGTTTCCTTATTTATTCTGATTTTTTTTTTAACTTTAATTTTCTGTATTTTCAGACAATAATATGCAATGATTAAACCTGAATTCTAAAAATATGAAATGTTTTGCTGTTGTGATTTATTATTGTGTGATGTATTGAACTCCTGTGACACAGTAGTACTTATTTCTTATTCTGTATGGGATTATGTTTGGGCTCAATATGAGTAGATCAGCATGGGGCTAAAATCTGCAGTTGAAGCAATAAAATTCATCTACAGTAGTGGAAATAAAATCCATTATAAGAAAAGTTGTGTAGTGTCTGATGAATGCTTGCTTCTGTTACTGTAGGGTAAGCAGAACTCAATACATTTAGAAAAGTCACTGCTTGTCTATTGAGCTGGTATATTTATGTTACCTCTCAAATAAATGGTTTTCCTGTAGGTTTGAACCTGGATCTGCTGCACATCAGTTGAATGGATTAGACCACAAAGCCAAAATCAAGGAAGAAGTGTGGTTTGCATGACATCCAGTGTCTGAGATGTTCCTGAGACCCTACAGTTTTTCTCATTTTTTCAGATGCATTTCTAATATCTGCAGTCACACATTACAAAATTATGTAGGGGCGACATAGCTCAGGAGGTAAGAGCGGTGGTCTGGCAGTCGGAGGGTTGCCGGTTCGATCCCCGCCCTGGGTGTGTCGAAGTGTCCCTCAGCAAGACACCTAACCCCTAACTGCTCTGGTGAATGAGAGGCATCAATTGTAAAGCGCTTTGGATAAAAGCGCTATATAAATGCAGTCCATTTACCATTTACAAATGCATTACAGTGTGTTATGATTGCTTTGGCTCAATGTGGAAAACTCAATTTGCCAAACTGACTGGCAAAATTCTTACCCTCAGGCACTAATTGCAGTACCTACCAATAAAGTGCACAACTCTAAATCACACTCTGTTTTCACAATACAGTCGTCTCGTATTAGTACAATGTTCCAATGCTTATTGATAGACATGCAGATTGTGAAATGAAGTCAACATGTTTGCAGTCCTGTCTCGTCACTTCCAGCAACATTACCCAGGTGAGTCGCATTGCAGCAGGATTAGCAATCCCAACATAAAAGGCTGTTTTACAGCACTACATTCAGCAGTGTCTGACAACATGGAGCAGCTCAATGCAGTTGGTACTGATGGACGGGTTGTGGTTGTGGCTGAGGCTGTGGTCAAGCAGGTAGAAGAAATGTTGTATCGAATGAATTTAGAGCCACAGTGATTGACCATGTCATAAATCCAGGCATAACAATGGGAGAAGCTGGAAGGATTGTAAGGCCCAACTTAAAAATGTCAACAGTGGCATCTAATAAGAGCTTTTGGACTGAACATTGATAAGTCAATAATTTACTGCAAAATGTGATACTGTAATTACATTACAGGATTGTAGTGTTGGTGTCATTTTATATTATTTCTGTTCCATGACGAGCCTGTAAGCCATGCTAATCATTTTTATTAGAGACCGCGCAACTTTCCAAAATGCCGGCTTATTCCACATGGGGGAAAATTGCGTTTGTGTTAGGTATTCCTGTGGCAATGTCTGTTCTGTCTGTTCTGATAATGTGATTATTTTTCTTCTATCAGATAAGGCCTGCTGGTGCAAGTTTGTAATGTTGCATTTGTATGTATTATTTTTACTGTTCACGTGTCAAATGTCTACAGTGTAAATGTTTCTGTTTAAATGATTGGTTGAATAACACATATCACCGCTCTTTTCACCGACCATGTTAAACATACTCGCGCGTCTCAGCTCCAAAGGCATGCTGATGTTAAACCCATATTCCAATCTGTTTGAAATGACACAAATTCTGCCTAGTCTGTTCAAACATCAGACATTTTTTTACTCTACATATTGTTTATGCCCTGCACCTGAACAAATTGGATGTGCCCATTCTACTGTACCATCTCTTTTGTAAGCTAAGAAGTTCCTTTCAGCTGACTACATCAGAATCTGAACTACTGGAGTTTTATGAGAGCTTAAAATGTACAACATTGTTAATCATAAATTATATCTGGGTGGGTAAATTGCTGGATATGCTGTAGAACATAGTTTGCCATTTATTTCTAAATATACCAGTATATCCTGGGCTTTCACTGATGGTTTAATTGTGGTACATATAGCAGTGGCCTGATATGCATTCTATGTTTGCAGTTTGCTTCTACCTGACTGCTTCCCCCCAGCAGGGAAACAGAGGGGCACAACCCCCCCAGCAGGGAAACAGAGGGGCACAACCCCCCCAGCAGGGAAACAGAGGGGTACAACCCCCCAGCAGGGAAACAGAGGGACACAACCCCCCCCAGCAGGGAAACAGAGGGGCACAACCCCCTAGCAGGGAAACAGAGGGGCACAACCCCCCCAGCAGGGAAACAGAGGGGCACAGCCCCCCCCCAGCAGGGAAACAGAGGGGCACAGAAGACTCTGGGTCATTCCACTATGGATGGCGCAGGAGAGGTAGCAGGTTTTAGCAGTTTGATAAGGTGGTCTGGGAGGATGGACAGCGTGGGAAAGTGTGGAGGACCGATCGCTCAGTGGGTCAGACTGGTGGAAGATACCACAAGCCAGGCTTAGCTTCCTGATCAGGGCCAATTATGATACGCTGCCTTCTCCTCAGAACCTGCGCTAATGGTTTGGTGCGGATGAGACTGTCCGCTCTGTGCTGCCCCCAAATGAGGCCTGTGGCACATTCTGTCAGGCCGTGAGACAGCTCCAGCACAGGGACACTGAGCAGGCCTCCAGCACAGGGACACTGAGCAGGCCTCCAGCACGTACTCATTACATTACCTTACATTACATTACAGGCATTTGGCAGACGCTCTTATCCAGAGTGACGTACAACAATGTGCATAACCATAACCAGGAACAAGTGTGTCGAAAACCCTAGAGAGAAGTACCATTCCAAGTGCAGGGAACAACCGCATAGTTCAATTTGGACCCTGCTGGTTAAACTGATTAGCACTAACACAAACAAGAACAGCAACAACGCAGTCTATGCAAAAATACTAGCAGTAGTTAAGACGAGTGCATTAACTAAGTCATTACATTACATTACAGGCATTTAGCAGACGCTCTTATCCAGAGCGACGTACAACAAAGTGTATAACCATAACCAGGAAAAAGTATGACAAAAACCCTAGAGAGAAGTACCGGTCCAAGTGCAGGGAACAACCGCATAGTTCAACTTGGACCCTGAAGGTTAAACTGTTTAACACTAACGCAAACGAGAACAGCAACAACACAGTCTATGCAAAAATACAAGCAGTGGTTAAGACAGGTGCATTAACTAAGTCACCTACAAAACAGCTACCTAGTTACAACCCTAAGCTTATAGTCATTTACAGGGAGGTAGGGAGGGATGGGGAGAGGTGCAGCGTGAAGAGGTGAGTCTTCAGTCGTCGCTTGAAGTGGGTCAGTGTCTCAGCTGTCCTGACCTCCACGGGGAGGTCATTCCACCATCGTGGGGCCAGAACAGACAGGAGACGTGTTCGGGAAGCGCAGGTGCGAAGAGGGGGAGGTGCCAGGTGTCCTGAGGTAGCAGAACGGAGGGGCCTGGTTGGCATGTAGGGTTTGAAGATCTTGTGGAGGTATGCTGGGACTGATCCCTTGACTGCCTGCTCAAGGGATCAGCCTCTCAGGCTGTGAGACGGCTCCAGCACAGGGACACAGAGCAGGCCTCCAGCACAGGGACACAGAGCAGACCTCTGGCACAGGGACACAGAGCAGGCTTCCAGCACAGGGACACAGAGCAGACCTCCAGCACAGGGACACTGAGCAGGCCTCCAGCACAGGGACACAGTGCAGGCCTCCAGCACAGGGGTGCTACAGATGGAGGTATGACCAGCTGCTGTGAAAGCTTCTGGAATTACTGGAGACCAGCAGACAGGAGGCAAACAGAGACGCCTCTTCTGTGAAAGAGCATCAAACCCACTTTGTGAGACAAGCAGAGGAGGAGGGGACCGTAGGACACAAAGGTGGGAGTAGAGTCCTGGTACCAGGCAGGGGGTGGAGCATGCGTGTAGATCTCAATCCACAGCTCCATTTCCCAAATGAGATCATCACAGCTTCCTAACATGGAGACGTGGTCTACTCGGGCGAAGGTGGAGCTCCTTATATGGAGACGTGGTCCACTCGGGCGAAGGTGGTGCTCCTTATATGGAGACGTGGTCTACTCGGGCGAAGGTGGAGCTCCTTATATGGAGACGTGGTCCACTCGGGCGAAGGTGGTGCTCCTTATATGGAGACATGGTCCACTTGGGCGAAGGTGGTGCTCCTTATATGGAGACGTGGTCTACTCGGGTGAAGGTGGTGCTCCTTATATGGAGATGTGGTTTACTCGGGCGAAGGTGGTGCTCCTTATAGAGCTCACCCTCCCATGGGAGGAGGGGGCAGAAGCAGCCTATGAGCGGAAGCGGCTGAAGTACTCCGACCTGGCAGCGGAGTGTGAGAGTGTAAGGAGTGTAAGGAGGCCGTTTGGAGAGTGACAGTATATCCAGAGGAGGTGGGACGCTGGGGGTTCACCCGCCAGTCAGTGCTCCACCTTCTGGAGAACACGGGCATGGCAGGGGCAAGGCTGAGGAGGGCAGCTAGAGGGCTGGCCGAGGATGCAGAGAAGGGGGGGGGGGGGAGTCGGCAACCGCCCACTGCACCCAAAACAACAGCAGAGGGTGGCAGCTGGTCTTCTGGATCAGTTTGAGCCTCTTTGTGTTCCTGGAGTAGAGGCTCCCAGCCCAGCACACACAGGTGTAGAACAGGACACCGGCCACAATGATCTGGTAGAACATGGACTGCTACACACACTGAAGGAGCGTTGCCTCCCCAGAAAGAAAAGCCTTCAGTCTAGTAGGGCCTCCAAAGACACAAACCACAGTATCAAACCATCTATCTATGTGATCAGGAGAACATGGTGTGTATGTGTGTGGGTGTGTGTTTGTGTGTGCATGTGTGTGTGTGTGCATGTTGTGCATGTGTGTGCGTGTGTGTATTGATGCGCTGTGTACGTGCTCTGTGTGTACAATAAAAATGAGCATCTTCAGTGCATTGGCCTGTGCATTTTTTTTTTAATTACACCCCCATCCTCATGCTAAATGGATTTTAATAAAACCATTATGTGCCGTGGCAGGAGCTTGAAATGGTCGAAAATATCAGGGTATTTATTTTTGCTATCAGGCCTATGGGCTGTATTGGAATACTGGAAACAGAAAGTGAATGCATTCCGCCATCCGGTGGTCTTGTGACGCTACTACAAGGGACTGAACTCCAGAGGGTGAGACTCGAGGCAGAAGTTGGGAGTTTCTAAAACGCTAACTGCTTACTCCGGTTCCCTCTGTCTAATATAGCATTTTTTTTGTAAAGATCTGAAACTAGGCACTAATATAAAAAATCAGGATGGGGGAAAATATTTTTCATGGCACTGTACATGCGGTAGACAGGTTTCCTTTAACAGGCTTTAATACAAGGGGCACCAGGGAGACACACACTACAGCCTGCAGAGGAATTCTCAGAAGTTTGCTAGAGAGCGATGAAACACAGATCCCTGTCTGACTGAACCCTCCCGTATCCTGGGCAACACAGGCACCAATAGTGCATCTCCCTGTGGAGCTACCGGCCACAGTCAGCACTGGCACAGTCCGGATTCGACCAGAGGCCGTGAGGCTCATCCATGCACCTCAGCGTGGTGCCTTAACCGAATGAGCCATCCAGCAGCCCCAAGCCTAATTTCAATAAAATTACAACTTATCAGCATCCTCAGGAAATGCTAACTACCATACAATGTGCCAAATAATCACTGATCATAGGGGATAGTATTTTGAGAAACGTGAGATTAGAGACACCAGGGACCATAGTACAGTGTATTCCTGGTGCCAGAGCCATTGACATTGAGGCAAATTTAAAAGTGCTGGCTAAAAGTAAACGTAAATACTCTAGGATTGTTAACCACGTCGGCACAAACGACATCTGAATGAGGCAATCGGAGGTCACCAAAAATAATTTTATATCGGTGTGTGCAGTGGCTAAAAACATGTGTCGGGAAGTAATTTGCTCTGGCCCGCTTCCAGCTCGTAGGAGCAATGAGGTCTACAGTAGGCTATCTTCGCTAAATCTCTGGCTGTCGGAGTGGTGCTCATCTAGTGACATAGGCTTTATTAACAATTGGCCTGATTTCTGGGGAAGGCCTGGCCTACTGAAGAGAGACGGACTCCACCCGAGCTGGAGAGGTTCTCGTGTCCTATCGAACAACATAGCTGCTGGTCTTAATAAGGCCAGATCCTGACACTCCATTAGGGCGCCAGCCAGGCCGCAGGCTTCTAACCTTACGTGTTTGCCTGCTCGTTTCTTTATACCTGTGTCCCAGACATATGGCCCTACGCCTCTGTCTGCAAGGTGCGTTTCAGAGCTAGCTAACAGAAATAGTATTTCAAAAGCCCCTTTAACTAATACTTTTAAACTAGAATCTGATACCTGTTATATTGAGACTGTGTCTGTTCCACGCATCTATGCCAAACGTAAAGCTAACCGTGGAATTGATGTGGATAACTTAATTGTCATAAAAACACGGCACGCTGCTACTAATCATAGTGAACCATCCTTAAAAATTGGACTATTAAATGTTAGATCACTCACTCCAAAAGCAGATCTTGTCAACGAACTGATAATAGACCATAATCTCAGTGTATTATGTCTGACTGAAACTTGGCTAAGACCTGATGAATATATTGCGATTAATGAAGCGTCTCCTGTGGGTTTCATAGGTACTCAGGTGTCACGTTCATCAGGCAGAGGGGGAGGCGTTGCAGCTATTTATCAGTCCTTATTGAGTCTAGCGCCTAAGCATGGATATATGTTCTCCTCTTTTGAAGTTCTTGTTACTAACTGTGTACAGCCCGATCTAGCTAATAAAAGTGCTAGCGGGCAGTCCTTTTTTCTTGTGTCTGTTTACAGGCCACCTGGGCCTTATTCTGATTTCTTAAGGGAATTTGCTGAGTTTTTTATCACACCTTGCAATTTCAGCAGATAAGGTCATAATTGTTGGTGATTTCAACATACATGTGGATAAAAATGGTGACCCCCTAGGAACAGCTTTTGCCTCTATTATTGATTCCATTGGTTTTGTACAGAATGTTTGTGAGCCTACTCACTACCGTGGCCATACCTTAGACTTAGTTTTGTCCCATGGTATTAGTGTGGTAAATCTTACCATCGCACCTCATAACCCTATACTATCAGATCATTTCCTCATTACGTTTAATATTAAGGCATCATATCCTCCTGTATCAGAGCCTAGACATTACTACAGCCGATCATTAAACCCTGAGGTTATTCCAAAGTTTTTAAATATGCTTCCGGAGTCATTCCTCTCCACAGAAGAAAAGGCTGATGAGAATGCTGATGAAGCTGCTCTGGACCAATTGACTAACCAGCTAACCCTTACCCTCAGGAACACTCTTGATGTTGTTGCCCCCGTTAAAAGAAGAAACCCTAGTCGGAAAAAGCACACTCCATGGTACAACGATACCACCCGGGCCCTGAAGCAGTCTACTAGAAAATTAGAGCGAAAATGGCTGTCAACTAAGCTAGAATTATTTCATCTTGCATGGAAAAACAGCTTTCTTCAGTATAAGCAAGCTCTTGCTTCTGCTAGATCTGCCTTTTTCTCAAAACTAATTGAACAAAACAGACATAACCCAGAATTTCTATTTAGTACTGTGGATAAATTAACTAAAAAACAATCATCAGAGTTTTCAACTTATCCCTCCAATCTTAGCAGCATTCACTTCATGAACTTTTTCGATCAGAAAATTGAGGCCATTAGAGACCAGATTTCCAAACTGTATCCATCATGCACTATTTCTGTTCATGTTAATAAACAGCCCCGCACCTGGTTAAAACAGGAAGATTTACAGACAGCGGTACTAAACTGTTTTACACCCATTAGCATGGTCGAGTTATCCAAATTAGTTATGTCTTCAAAACCGACGACCTGTCTACTCGATCCTATTCCTTCAAACTGGATTAAAGAACTATTTCCAGTACTAGGCCAGCATATACTAAAAATCATTAACACATCCCTAGTCACAGGATATGTACCTGAGTCACTAAAAGTGGCAGTTATTAAGCCATTATTGAAGAAACCAAACCTAGAACCTGATAAATTGGAAAATTATAGACCTATTTCAAACCTTCCATTTCTATCAAAATTATTGGAGAAAACTGTTGCTAAGCAACTAAGTGCATACCTTAGCTCTAACGGTATCCATGAAGTATTCCAATCTGGGTTTAGACCCCACCACAGCACAGAAACCGCACTTATCAAGGTTACAAATGATTTACTACTGTCATCCGACCGTAGCTCTGTGTCGGTTCTTGTGCTCCTCGACCTGAGTGCAGCTTTTGACACAATTGATCATGGAATTCTACTGGACAGACTCCAGGCCTGTGTTGGACTTCATGGGCAGGCACTCGCATGGTTTGGATCATACCTTTGTGACAGGAAACAGTTTGTCAAATTAAAAGAAGAAGAGTCCAGCTCCTCAATAATGAAATACAGTATTCCACAAGGATCAGTACTTGGACCAGTACTCTTCTCGCTATATATGCTACCACTTGGCAATATTATCCGGGCACATGGCGTAGAGTTCCACTGTTATGCGGACGATACCCAGATTTATATTTCAATGAAACCTGGCGAAGCACTGCCGTTTTCACGGTTAGAGGCCTGTATTGTAGATATCAAGGTTTGGATGCTTTCAAATTTTCTGCTCCTAACTTCAGACAAGGCTGAAATGTTGGTTTTAGGTCCCAAAATATTAAGGGAGAAATTGTCTACTCTCACCTTAAACTGTGATGGTTGTTTGGCTAAACCTAATATGGTCGTTAAAGACCTTGGTGTCACCATTGATCCTGATCTATCTTTTGACACCCATATAAAAAACATATCCAGAATTGCCTTCTTTCAGCTGCGCAACATAGCTAAAATTAGACATTTCCTGTCAGTCGGGGATGCTGAAAAATTGATCCATGCATTTGTTACGTCTAGGTTAGATTACTGTAACACCCTGCTTTCTGGCTGCCCTAATAACTCGTTAAAGAGTCTCCAGCTTGTGCAGAATGCAGCTGCTCGTATCTTGACCAGAACTAAGAAGTATGAGCACATTACACGAGTACTAGCATCGCTTCACTGGCTACCCATTAAGCATAGGATAGACTTCAAGGTTTTGCTCCTGACTTTTAAAGCTCTGCATGGACGGACACCTGTGTACATATCTAACCTGCTCCTACCTTATAAGCCCACAAGGTCACTTCGATCCCAAGACGCAGGCTACTTGGTAGTCCCAAGAATTTCCAAAAACCTAAAAGGTGGTAGGTCTTTCTCCTACAGGGCCCCACTACTGTGGAACCAGCTTCCAAAATTTATAAAGGAGTCAGACACAGTCTCAATATTTAAATCTAGATTAAAAACGCACCTCTATGCTCAGGCTTACAATCAGTTGTAGTCTGGAGACAGGGTGCGAGAAGCCTGTAGTCATAGAGCTTTGTAGGTGGCAATCCTTTCCTTACTGTCATCTGTCAATCAGCTGTGACCCAACTTTACATGGGCTGGCTCTTGATAGGCGGGTATGGTTGTCTACCCCTCATGACTGCATGGGCTCTCCATCCCTGTCCTAGTAGATATGCAGCCATATTCTACTCCTGGCGGGGTCCCCCCAATACATACCACTGCCACCTTACTCACTGTCTGCTATATTGCAAATTCCCTAATTGCCTTTCTACCCTCTTCCCCACGCTGCCAGAGGGGCTCTTGCCCTAACCCTCGAGAGTGCTTCGAGAGTCGTCTGGTCTCCCCCACCTCTGTGGTCCAGCCCCTCCTTCGTCATTGCCTCCACCCTGCCCACATCTGTCGCCACCTGCTGTTCCCCATCACCGCCACCCAGCCCCACCCATCATCTGAGCCACATCACATATCTTATAAAACTGGCTCACATGCTAGTCACCAGTCGGCACCCTGAGCCGACCAGAGGAGGATGGGTTTCCCCCTTGAGCCTGGTTCCTTCCTAGGTTTCTTCCCATCTGCCACAGGGAGTTTTTCCTTGCCACTGTTGCCTTAGGCTTGGTCCTATGGGGGTTTAGGCCAGGGTCTGTAAAGCGTATTGTGACAACTGCTGTAAAATACGCTATACAAATAAAATTTGATTTGATTTTGATTTGAACCTGTGGTGGAACAGGAGAAGCAGAGGGAGGGTTAGTGCGGGGGCGAGGGGGAGGGCGAACTGAAAATGAAGAAGGGGAGGGAGGGGGTTTTCGTCTTGGCGCTGGGGTAGGATGCTGTGTCACCGGTGTCCTCCCCTCTTCTGCTGGGCGCTGAGGATGCTCTGTCAGGTGGTCCTCTGCCAACGCGACAGCTGCTTCCATGTCCCTCGGCCGATGGCACCGGACCCAGGACGCAGTGCTGGCCGGTAGCCCCTCCACAAACTGCTCCGAACCAACTACTCCCAGCACCCGTTGCTCCCCAGCGGACTCCCCCGGCTTCAGCCACCTGGTCGCCGCGTCCCTTAGGTGTTGGCTAAAGACAAATGGCCGGTCCGATGGCCCCAGCTTCGCTGTCCGAAACCGGCGGCGGTGGTCCTCGGGGGAGTAACTCGTCCTGTCCAGGATAGCCCTCTTAACATCCGCGTACCTCCCCTGAGACGCAGCTGGTAGGCTGCACGCTGCTGTCTGCGCCTCCCCCGTCAGCAGAGGGAGCAAGCGCACGGCCCACTCTGCCGCCGGCCAGCCACATGCCCCTGCTGTACCCTCGAATACGTCCAGGAATGACTGGGGGTCATCCGCCGGGGACATCTTAGGTGGAGCCACGTTCAGGAGAGTTGAATGTGGAGGGGCCGAGGAGGCAGCCGCCGTGGCTGCCGTCTGATCACCAGCTGCTGGAGGATCTGCGTCTGCTGGTGGATCTGTTGGCGGAGCGCATCCAAAAGCTGGTGAGTCACTGCTGACTGCTCTCGGAGCACGGCTGCTTGCTCTTGGTGCACGGCAGCCACCTCCCCCACCATCTGTGCGAGGGAGGACACTGGCTGGGCAGTTGGAGGTGAAGAATGGGGTTCGGCCATGTTTATTTTGCTGAACTACAAGCTGGGCACCAGTTGTAGAAATTCTCTAGCCACCATGGGTTCAGAATCAGCACAGGACCGACAAATGACACGGGAAGTGCAGGGATGACGTCTTTTATTTTCACTCACACACACACACACACACACACACACACACACACACACTCAAACCACAGTTTATAACAGAAATGCCGGTGCAGCTCCTAAACCATGCTGCCGCTCTCTGCAGGGCGTGTGTGTGCCTTTCTCCTCCCCCCAGGCCCAGCCGCTACTGCATATATAAAGAGAGAGAGTAATCAGTGACAAGGAACACCTGTGCTAATTAACTCAATCAGTGACAAGGAACACCTGTGCTAATTAACTCAGTGACAAGGAACACCTGTGCTAATTAACTCAATCAGTGACAAGGAACACCTGTGCTAATTAACTCAATCAGTGACAAGGAACATCTGTGTTAATTAACTCAATCAGTGACAAGGAACACCTGTGCTAATTAACTCAGTGACAAGGAACACCTGTGCTAATTAACTCAATCCTGGCATTCTTCCCGTGAGCCACTCCCCCCCCACCTCCCCCCTATAGCTAAGCCACAACCACACCGCTCCACAGGCTTCTCCTTGTATTCTTTCAGTTTGAATATGATCACTGAGCTCTGATTCCACAAGTGCAACTCTATCCACTGTAACATCAATCAAATAATGGACACAGATACACTATGTACAATCATACAGTTACAGGCCAAATTTGTATTCTTTTGTTTACAGCATACTGATACCATGTCTGCTGATGAGATTTTTGTGCCCACACGCACACACGTATACACATATACATTCATTCTCAATCACACAAACACTCATGTCCAGTCATTCATGCAAACATACGCATGCACACATTCACAAATGCACGCACACACACTCACAGTCACACACACATTCACGCAAACACACACTCACATATATAAACACACACACACAAATTCTCTTATTCATACACACACGCACCCATGTGCACACACACACATGCACACACAGAAATACACACATACACACTGGCACACGCACACACACACACATTCTCTTACCCATACACACACGCAACCTGGGCGCACACACACACACACACACATACTCATGTGCTCACACATACTCACGCACTCACACACATGCACACACATACACATGCACACACATACTCACATCCACTGTCACTCCCATAAACACACGCACGCCTGCACACACACATTCACAAATGCACACACACAGAAACACACTCTCACCCAATCACACACACGCACACACGTCGACACACATGCAACCTTCCTTGACCAATGCCTTACCACTGCAATTTCAGCTGTGCCCAGTATTAGCCTCAGTACAGCTTAAACCCTGAACATAAGAGTATGATCTTTCAGCAGGTTCAGGTTAAGCACTTGCTATTTAAATATGATTTTGTTTTTTTACATTTTAATAAATTTATATTGCAAATGTTCAAGCTGTGTTTATGTACTTTTGATTATTAAAACATTAATATAACATTGAGAGTAATAATGCCAAAAGATGGCAGAGTAAAATGTTTTTGAAGTAATAATTCTGTCTCCTGTATCTGCATCTTTTTTAAAAGAAGCCAGTGGCAAACTCCTCCACTTAAATGTGCATTTTACTAGTTTTTACAGTTGCTTTCATTCATTTTCACAAGAGTTCCAATGTGCAAATTTCTGTGGGGAAATGCAGCTGATAGGGAGAATGCAGAATGATCACTGCAGTGTACTTATTTTATTTCATTACTGTAAACAATGATGGATTGAGTTTCCTTATTTATTCTGTTAGGATTGATTTTTTTTTTTTTTTTCACTTTAATTTTCTGTATTTTCAGACAATAATATGCAATGATTAAACCTGAATTATAAAAATATGAAATGTTTTGCTGTTGTGATTTATTATTGTGTGATGTATTGAACTCCTGTGACACAGTAGTACTTATTTCATATTCTGTATGGGATTATGTTTGTGCTCAATATGAGTAGATCAGCATGGGGCGAAAATCTGCAGTTGAAGCAATGAAATTCATCTACAGTAGTGGAAATAAAATGCATTATAAGAAAAGTTGTGTAGTGTCTGATGAATGCTTGCTTCTGTTACTGTAGTGTAACCACAACTCAATACATTTGAAAAGTCACTGCTTGTCTGTTGAGCTGGTATATTTATGTTACCTCTGAAATAAATGGTTTTCCTGTAGGTTTGAACCTGGATCTGCTGCACATCAGTTGAATGGATTAGACCACTAAGCCAAAATCAGGGCAGAAGTGTGGTTTGCATGACATCCAGTCTCTTGAGATGTTCCTGAGACCCTACAGTTTTTCTCATTTTTTCAGATGCATTTTTAGTATGTGCAGTCACATATTACAAATGCATTACAGTATGTTATGATTGCTTTGGCTCAATGTGGAAAACTCAATTTGCCAAACTGACTTGCAAAATTCTTACCCTAAGACACTAATTGCAGTACCTACCAACAAAGTGCACAACTCTAAATCACACTCAGTTTTCACAATACAGTCGTCTCATATTAGTACAATGTTCTAATGCGTATTGCTAGTCATGCAGATTGTGAAATAAAGTCCAGATGTTTGCAATCCTGTCTCGTCACTTCCAGCAACATTGCCCAGGTGAGTCGCATTGCAGCACGATTGGTAATCCCAACATAAAAGGCTGTTTTACAGCACTACGTTCAGCAGTGTCTGACAACATGGAGCAGCCCAATGCAGTTGGTACTGATGGACGGCTCGTGGCTGAGGCTGAGGTTGTGGTCAAGCAGGTAGCAGAAATACTGCTGTATCGAATTCATTTAGAGTCACAGATATTGACCATGTCGTAAATCCAGGCATAACAATGGGAGAAGCCGGAAGGATTGTACAACCAAACTTTAAAAGGTAGCCCCAACAGTGGCCCCTAATATGAGTTTTTGGACTGAACATTGATTATTCAATTATTTACTGCAAAATGTGATACTGTAATTACATTACAGGAATGTTGTGTTGCTGTCATTTTATATTATTACAATATTACAGTGGGATATTACAGAATTACAGTACTGATATGAATATGATTCACATAAATTGCCTTGTTTTTGCACATAGAGTACATACTGTAAAGCATTTGTCTGTTTATACTGTCCCAGTAATGCTGTTGTGTCTTTATTTCAGAGATTGATGGCGATTGATGCTGTCAGAGCTCCTATGTCATAGATTTCATGTTTTGGACACACAGTCTTGATTCGTGTCCTTCTTGTGTCGTGCACTGGGCGAGAGGCATGAATACACCCTGAAATGGCTGCAAATCTATCGCAGGGCATTACATTACATTACATTTATTTAGCAGACTCTTTTATCCAAAGCGATGTTCAAAAGTGCATATCATGGTCATCAGAACAACTACAAAACACAGGTTTGATAAGGTACAATACTCATTTTGTACAGCTATTTATAGCCAAGTACACAGTTCAATTCATGCAGTGAGCATTATTCTGACCCAGTTTATGCCAAGTCAAACCAGGGAGAAGAACAAGCTACAATATTAGGACAAAAATACAAATTACAAAAAGTGCTGGAATGGGGGTACATGTAACATGAGTGCCATGAAAAGGGGGATTTAAAGTGAAATGATTTACAGAGTGGTGGCAGTTAGTCCAGGTATAGTCTGAAGAGATGAGTCTTCAGTCCACGGCAGAAGATGGATAGTGAGGGAGAGGTTCAAAGAGGGACAGGGAGTTCATTTCACCACTGGGGAGCTAGGGTGGAGAAGCTCCGTGATCCCTTTACAAGAGTGGGAGGGGGTGCAGGGCGCCCTGCTGCTACAGAGCGGAGTGGTCGAGCAGGCGTATAGAATCAAATCGTGTCCTGTAAGTAGACATGGGCTGTCCTGTTTGCGGCAGTGTAGGCGAGGGTCAGGACTTTGAACCTGATCCTGGCAGCGACCAGTAGCCAGTGGAGTGACCTCAGCAGAGGAGTGACATGGGAGAATTTGGGAAGGTTGAAGATGAGTCGGACAGCAGCATTCTGAATCATGTAGTGGCAGTATGGAACAAGCTGGCGGGCTTGCAAGGAGGGAGTTACAGTAATCAAGGCAGGAGGTCACCATAGCCTGGACAAGCAGCTGGGTGGAGGCAGTCACTGTGGTGCCATCAACTGTGATTGAGAGCTCACGTAGTAGGGAGGTCTTGTATGGGAAGAACAGCAGCTCAGTTTCGCTGAGTGTGGCAGGGCTCAGTTTGTGGGAGTGGTTCGGGGCAGTCTGAGGACCACACCTACTGGTTAAGTAGGCACATGCACCTGGAGTGCGTCAGTAATTAATCCAGGTATTTAAAGTGTGCTTTCTTCCCAGTAGGTGTCTCTGACCGAGGAAAACGTGAGCCGAGAGAGAGAGACTAGAAAGTGTCATAGTTTCGTTATTTTGTTTTTGTTATTTTAGTATGTTGTGTTTCTTTATTATTTTTACCCCGATCCCGTGAGGGTGAAGGGCGAAGCTGTTTTGTTGTTTTGTAATAGACTGGATTCTCTCTCTCTCTAAAAGTATGTAAATAAAGACCGGAATATTTCCAGATTCACGTATCTCCCTGTGTCAAACTCTCCTGTTCAGAAAGGGGTGTGTCGCAGTGTGTGACATTGAGGTTGAGCTTCAGGCGGTGGCTGGCCATCCAGGTTGAGATGTCAGCCAGGCAGGAAGATATTTTATCATTAACCTGTGAGGTAGAGGGGGGGAAAGAGAAGAAGAGTTGCGTGTTGTCTGCATAACAGTGATAGGAGAAGCCGTGTGAATTAATAACTGAACCAAGAGATTTGGTGTAAATGGAGAACAGCAGAGGAGCCAGTACAGATCCCTGTGGTACTCCTGTAACAAGGGGATGAGAAGCAGAGGCAGACCCCATCCAGGTGACCTGATAGGACCTATCTGCAAGATAGGAAGCAAACCAAGACAGGGCAGTTCCAGAAATGCCCATGTCAGCCAAGGTGGAGAGGAGTAGTTTTGGTTGACCATGTCAAATGCTGCAGACAGTTCTAGTAGGATCAGGACAGAGGAGAGGCGTGAGGCTCTTGCAGTAGCGAGTGCCTCCATCACAGCCAGGAGAGCAGTCTCTGAGTGCCCGGATCGGAAGCCAGAATGGAGAGGGTCTAGCAGGTTGTACTGATGGAGAAAAGAGGTTATTTGTTTAAGCACTGCTTGCTCAAAGGTTTTGGACAAAAAAGGTAGAAGCGATACGGGTCGATAATTCATTACATCAGAGGGGTCTGAGGTGGGTTTCTTGAGGAGTGGGGTAAAGCGAGCCATCTTAAAATTGGAGGCAACATGACCAGAGGCAAGGAAGGTATTAACAATATTGACAGTGGAAAACATGCTGTTTCATTGGCTATTTTCTTAAACTACTGGAAACCTGTTTGATAATAAATGGGCCCACAAACCATTCACTCACACACTCATACCTATGGGAAATTTAGAGTCTTCAATTAGCCTACCTGCATGTTTTTGGACTGTGGGAGGAAATCCACGTGGACACGAGGAGAACATGCAAACTCCACGCAGAAAGGCCCAGGCCGGATTCAAACCCAGGACCTTCTTGTTGTGAGGTGACAGTGCTACCCACTGGACCACCGTGTTGCCCCCGGAGAGGGTTTATGACACAAGAAAATGCCATCATAAGCAGTCATGGGTAAAACGTTATTCCAGTCTACCTGCTGGTGGCTATGGAATGGTATTCATCACTAGCTTAAAGCCAAAACATTTCACCATGTCAGTTTGACATTGTTCAACATGATTTTACAGTTCCTAACATACAACACAGGGTTGCAGCACAGTAATTCTTTGAACATCACATTTTATATGATATTCTTTGAACTGGGTTTTGTTTGTTTGTTTATCTTATTTCAGTGTCTTACACCCTTTTAGGGTGCCCAGCCCATATGAGCTTACAAGACACTACTTGTTATATACATGTGATCAAATACATGGGAGTGTGGATTTATCAAAGAGCACAATTACAGTACATGCCATTTATGAACAAACAGGTTACCAGTAGTTTAAGAGAATAGCCAATTAAACAGTATGTTCTCCACCATCAGTGTAATAATTGCCATCACAAAATACTTGGCTGATGTGATTCATTTTAAAACAATTGTCAAATTTATGCATGTCTTATAAAGAACACGAAGCACTTTGTGATAATATTACAAACAGATATAATTTGAAAAATCACCAGGTCTAAGAAATTGTCATTGTTATCTTTACAGTGAACATCTTTGGCACACGCTTGCATCTTCTCTAGATACGTTACTTTAAGAATATGAAGTTATTTAATTCTGTGGGAGTTACAGTGACTCACCAAGGTCAAGGTCAAATCTGAAGTTCAGCTTTTCCATTAGCAGTGAGAAGTGTGGTGTTGCTCTTTCCTCTATTGCAGGATCTCCAATTTAGAGTACAGTAAGCAAACGTAAAGGAAAGAGATTCAGTATCAGGCTATGGCTGCAGAGAGAGAATTTTACTGAAAATTTTTACTGCAATACTGATTGTTTTACTGTTACCTACTATTAAGACTTTTAGTGAAGGGACTTGTCCTTGTCCAGTCAATATATTGCCATTTATAAAAGAATGTTTCACGTGCACAATCCTTCTCATCACTATTTAGATCAAGCATAAGAACTAGCTCTGGCCTGTCCTCGGCATACTTTATAACATGGCTCTGATACATCCTGGCTGCTGTTTTCAGATCCGGCTCTGTTTTCCTCTCTGAAACCATCAACAAATATTAACAATGAAAACACATTTCATCAAAGAGACTGCTTCATGCTGAAATCTGTGAGAAGATGAAACTCATGACAGCACCTGTCATTGGTTTGGCTCTGAAAATGTGCAGAAGAATGCAGAGAATGGTGCTGCTGTGTGATGAGGCTCGGATGGAGACACCTTCAATGGCCGGCTCTGCTGATGGGCAGTGACTGGCTGAGGAGCCACTAGGCCCTGATGTTGAGGCCCTGTCCTGCCCTTCAGCGTGGCTCTCTGACCCTGCTGCTGCTCTTCCTTCCTCTCTTACACTGCCACTGTCATCAGACCTCACTCTGTCTCTCTCACACAACCCAATGTGCCCACTGACAGCACAGTAAACCATCTGACATTTTTACAAGATGTGGACATTTCATGTTCACTTGTGTTAAATTTAAATACCGTTCCAAGCAATTATTCTACCTGTGTATGTAGGTATGAACAAGTATGAAGACCCTCACAGTCAAATACATTGTATTTTTGCTTACTACAAAATGCATCCATTCATATTTAAGGTATATTTATTCTTAGAATAGCAGCCAAAACATTTCAGTAGTGTCATATTTAAAAGGGCCACTTCCTTTTCACATACATCATCATGGTCTTGTTGTCACAAGTTCCCCCTGTTGACCACCAGAGGCCGTCTGTTTCCCTTTTCCTTGTGTTTTGTGTCTTGTCTGAGTTAATTGTTTGTGATGATTAGATTGTTAATTCTTGTTAGTTTCTCTTGCTTGTTTAGGTTATTGTCTGCAGGTGTGTTTTATGTTCCCCTGCTTCCCTTGTGTCTCTGTTGAGTCTTTGCGTGAACTTCCCAGTTCTGAACCTGTGTTTCAGGTTTTGAGATTCTTGTGCCATTTTCCTGTGCTCTCCTGCTTTTCCCAGTTTATTGTGTTTTTCTCTTGTGTTTTTGTTTCCTGTGATTTTTGATATTTTTGCCCATATTTTTAAGTAAAAGTCTTTAAGTCTTCTCTGCGCTTGTGTCCATTCCGAGACCACTGTGATGCTTGTATTTCTGACAGGTAGTATTTCTCAGTGCAGGAGAAGCATTCTGTCAGTGGTGCAGAGGATGTGGATGGATCACTCTCAAGACTCTGGAGCATCATGAAAAAAATAATAACAATAAAGAAATGCTTGTGCAAGGAAAACCTTAGAGAGAGAATAGGGAAGAAGAGGATTATGAGAGATGTAGTTATCCATAGTGTATATATGTGTGTGTGTGTGTTTTATTTTTTTGGGTAACCTATAATATCAATAAGAGAATAATCCAATAAAGATAGTAGTTGAAAAAAAGAAATATGATAAACACATGATAAATAGGTAGCCTACACCACCTTCATTTTTAAGTACAGTTTTGAACATCACTTTTTGCAGTAGAAACATGTATCAACCTTTCAACCTTCCATACACCATGGGAATACCCATCATTTGGACAGGGTATTGTCTCCAGTAATTTGGAACGTGTAATTAGATTCCCTGGATCAAAAGATCTGGAATCCACAACACTCTTTCAAGACTGAAATTTAGAAGAAGATGGTCTGAAAACTCCTGTGCAGTGCAATATTAATGTTTTTTTTTTTTTTTTGATCTCTGTTTCTATGTCATCATCACCCAACTGCATTAAAGAGCAAGTGAAAGAGTATGAGTGAGTGAGTGTGTGTGAGGTTAAGGGAGAATTAAAAAAGCAGTGATAAAAAGCAGAAAACACTAGCAAAGTAGATTTTCTGTTTGCATGCACCCTCATTGCTGCTAAAAACAAGGGCAAACGTAGAGCTTACAACTCTTTTCTTAGTTGTACAAGGTCAAGTGTGCCCTCTAAGTGCCAAAACAGAGGTGATCGACTAGTACCCTGTACCCAGTGAGCTACAGATATTTTTTGGAATGACAGGCTACTATCTTGCATTTCATAAGAACTTTGCATATGTTGTTTCCCTGTTTCCTGGCTTGCTTAGCCCTAAGGTGCCTTTTAAATGGGACCAGTGTTGCCAGCATACTTCTTACCAGAGAAGCTATTCCACAACGGAACAAGAGGCTCTCATTGATTCTTCCTTTGTATCATGTTGAGATCTAAAAACCTGTCTTCTCCACTGCAGGTTCACACTGACTATAACCCATTGTTTTATCTCCAGCGCTCCAAAACCACAAACCAGTTTGAAACGTTTCTGCAGACGTACAACTTACAAATCCAACACATTTGTGTTGGGAGCACTTACTTGCTCTGTCCTGAATGTAAAATTGCGTGTAGAAGTACATTGTGATTGTTTTCAAAAGTCACTGAATAAATTTATGCTGTGCTGTAGAGTTTTTTTTTTTTTTTTAACTTCTATACAACTGATAAATTGTATTTTTGTAACTCTCCTGTGATGTTTATGCATTTGCATTGACTGTAATGTAACTTTATCTATTGTCTTAACGTTGGGGGTGTGTTATATTGTCTTGTATCTCTGTTGGGAGGATGTGTTTTTCAGTTTATGCCTCTAGGTTGAACTGGAGAAGCCAGTTATTGCAGTGATTGAAGATGCTCATTGGCTAATCTGATACACCTGATGAAGATTCGCTCAAGAAGATAAAATGGCCCACATCCTCTGCTTTAGGGGGACTCTGCCCAGTTTCTTGTTAGACTTCTGCCCCTTCTCTTTTCTGGTATTGCAGGAGCTGCTCTGTTTTGAAGTAAATTTGTTTTTAAAAAACTACACTGGTAAACTGCTAGACGACAGACCACTGAGGCGCAAATTCACATCAATCGCTATCTTTACTAAGTCCACTAAGTAGCTAGCTAAGTAGCCATTTTCCGCCTGTGATCCCAAATTAGTGACTATTCACCTGGAGCCCCACCACTTTGATCAGGTGGCGTACCGCTGGCATGGGGTCGTGACCTCTCTGTAGCCGCAGAATTTGCACTTCGCTGCTCCAAAGCCTCGGCAGCTTCACCGAGAAGCTGGGGGACGGATTTCGCCACTTTCCCTCTTTGTGGTACCGAAGACTTCTGCAAAATACCTATGGGCAAAGAAGGCTCGCCTCGATGGGATGACTGACGAGACATGGAAGCCTGTGAAAATGTTAATGCTATTGCCTCAGAATGCATTTTCAATTGAATTTTTCGTAATGCATGACTGTAGCGTAAAGGAAAAGACAGGAGGCGCTGTTTTACTTTTCCACATTTGTGAAACCATTTTAATTTTGCCAGTCACCTGGTGGATGCACTCAGGAGGGATCTGATTGGCTGCTGCTGGTCGGGTGGTGATCCAGAGGAGAGCAGAGGGAAGCAGATTCCCCTTAATGAGGTTGGTCAGCAGCACATCCACTGTTGCAGTTGCATCAGACTGAATGCTCTTTCCTTCTTCAAATTCAGATCTCGAAAAGGAAGAGAGAAGATGAAATCAGTGTCCTGATTGGCTTTTCCTTCTGCCCAGTCCAGAATGAACTTCTGCACAGAGACAGTTTTCCCAATGCCAGTGATGCCCTTTGTAAGCACAGTTCTGGGTTTCTCTTGTCCAGGCAAAGGCTTAAAGATGTCATTGCAGAGGATTGCAGTCTCCTGTGTGGTTTGACTCTTGGATGCTGTCTCAATCTGTCTGACCTTGTGTTCATTATTGACCACCACACTTCCCCCCTCTGTGATGTAGAGCTCTGTATAGATCTCTTTCAGGAGGGTTCGATGGCCCTGCTTTGCTAAACCTTCAAATATACATTTAAACTTCTTCTTCAGATGAGTTTTCAGTGCCTGCTGGGCTATTTTTATGGATTCATCTGAAGAGAGGAAAACTAGTGTTAAATCTTTCAAGGCTGTGTTGCATCTAAGCATATCAATAAGAAGCTAAAATGCCGAACTCACGTGGATTATATGAATCATGGGAGAAAATCCTTCACTGTGTGCTCTACAGTTGAGAGTGTTTCACATGCATTAAGGCCAACCAATCAAAATTCAGCTCTTATTTCAATTTGTGTATGCTAAGTACAGGTGTGCTAGGATAGTAAATATGGACATACGCAATGTTGCACATGATGATCCTGATGCATTTATCCCCAGAAAATGCTTCATAAATATAGCCCTTGTCACGCTCCATTTATTACTTTTTTTGTAAATGTCTTCTATTATTATATCTAGGCTGCAACTAACAATAATATTTATCATTGATTAATCTGGTGATTATTTTTTTGATTATTCGATTAGTTGGATTGCGGAATGTTTACTTTTGTTTCTGGGACTATTCAAAAAAAATTTTTTTAAGTATTGTTTGTTGTCGTGAACAATGCCTTCTTTCAAACAACTAAAGAGATGAAAGTTATGAGACAAAAACATGCAAATGTGTGCTATAAAGCATCTGTGCACAATAGTGAAGGTTTTTATGAAGTGCATATGGCAGCATGTCTGTAACATTGTTATAATGCTCAAAGACAAAACGTTATTTAAAATCTGTAGTTTAAACGGAGCTCATTTGTTTAAATGAATAATGAAGATAACAACATTCATCCATTATCTATACCCGCTTATCATGGGCGGGGTTGCGCTGGAAACCCATGCGGACACGGGGAGAACATGCAGACTCCATACCGAAAGGCCCAGGCTAGATTTGAACGCAGAACCTGCTTGCTGTGAGGTGACAGTGCTACCCACCGCACCACCGTGCCACCCGAGACAAGAATATAGAAGACAAAATGTTAATAGGCTTTGCCACATCCAATGGCTTCAACACACATAATGGTTTCAACAAGAGCCCAATGCTGCACTATTAATGTAGAATGGTTCCACAGCATTGCAGTGCAGAAATGTCAGCATGTCCACATGCTCTGAGCTAAGGCTGGCTCTCTGTTTTTCCTTAAACTTATTAGTTGGTTTGGGTTGTTATCATTTGCTTTGTCTTTATAATTCTTCATTATCTATAAATAGTTAGTTTTAGTGGCCATGTGTCCACACTTTCACCAATTAGGAGCCTACTGAATCAAACTCTGTCTCTAATTTGATCCGTTAAAACACTTTTACTTCTCTAATGTAAATTGTTTGCAATATACTACAATGTGGATATGGTACTTTTATTGTTGATGGCATGCATAACTATTTCTGACAATGTGGCTTAAGAGAGCAAATAATCCCTCTAAACATGAAGTAACAATAGTAAGTACAAAAAATTAACAACTTGTTAAAATTCTGTTACTCCAATTGTAGTTGGAACGAAAACCTGTTGTAATTACATGAAACACCCATGTGATGGAGCCAGAACCATGACCTGACCTTATATTTAATTTGGATGCTTTGCTTTAAAAAAAAAAAAAAAAAAAAAAAAAAACACACCTTTGGTGTAATAGCAAGCCTACACATTAATGGATTATTTTACTCTGCTTGGACAAGAAAAAGAAACATTTACCACATTTCAGCTTGTGCACATGTATATTTTGCAATGGAATAGAACAGAAAAGCAGTTTTTCACGCTGGAGGAAGACCTTTCATAAGAGGCTCTGACATGCAGTTATACGAGCGCCCAAGGGGGGTCGCTGGAGAGCAATGAAACACAGATCCCTGTCTGACTGAACCCTCCCGTATCCTGGGCAACACAGGCACCAATCATGCGTCGCCCTGTGGAGCTACCGGTCACAGTGGGCACTGGCACGGTCCGGATTTGACCCGAGGCCGTGAGGCTCATCCATGCACCTCAGCGTGGGGCCTTAACCGAATGAGCCATCCAGCAGCCCCAAGCCTAATTTCAATAAAACAACAACTTATCAGCATCTATAAGAAATGCTAACTACCATACAGAATGCCAAATAATCATTGCATTGATAGGAACCACTCAAAGCAGGTACATGAGGTAGACAGGAAATCATCAGGCCAGATGACCTTCTCCCACTGTAATAGACTTTAGTACAATATGCACCAGGGAAATACCTACTACACAGCATGCATGGGCATTTTCCAAGGACTCACTAAGTTGTCTCAGTCTTGATAGCCGTTTCTAAGCATCACACCTCATAAGGTCACATCTCACAAGCATGGAGCCTCTGTCTGTGGTCACACACGCATGTTACATCACTAATTAGGCCTCTCAGCACACAACACAACAGCACAGTATAGTGCCTGGGACAGGGCAGTATATCCCTATGGTGGGTGCCAGAGCTTTTTGGGTCCTCTCAGGAGTGCACTCAGGACGGCCCTGAGCTGCATTCCATCCTCCCCGTAGCTCTCCATCACTCTTCTCCCTCATCACCACGGTAACTGGGAATGTGGAGACTGGCACAAGGACACAGACCTAGGCAGAAGTGGCCAGGAGTGCATACAGAAATACAGAAACTTACACTTCCCTTCACTACCTTAAGCCTCCAAGCAGCTGTACACTGCAGAACAGTCTGAAGTGCATTAATCACTGCAGGCTTCCCACTGAATCTACAGGAACTGAGGCAGAGCAGTGAAAGAATGGGCAGTGATTCACTATGTGCACTCATATAGACATGGAAACTGTTTTTTTTGGTCAATCAAACATTTAATTATTTGCAAAAGATTGGGATGGCAGGTATGCCATCCCGCCAAGTTACGCCTTGGCGGGGGCATGCCCCATACCTATACAGCACCGAGAGTTTGGCACTTTTCAGGGTTCCCCACAGAAATAGCCACAACAGCCACAGACACTCAGGCCTCAAAAATATTAAATTCTGTACATTCTCACCCCATTTCAACAGACAAAATTCATAAACAACTTCAAATGTCCACACAATAAAGCCCCAAACTAAGGGGATTTTGCGTTTTCTCCTTCTTCTCTTTCTTCTTCTTCTCATTCTTATTTTTCCTGCCGCCTATCCCACTAACAACATGTCTCCCCATTGGACATTTTACCGACACCAGCCAAATCCTCACCCTCACGACCAAATCAAAAACTCGCATACACATGCAAAATACCCATACCTTTCTACTCTGAAGCATTTCCAGTTTTAACAGCTAATCTGCCTGTGGTGTAGTGGGCAAGGTTACAGTTTTGGGAACAGGGGGTTCTAGGTTCAAGTCCAGCTAGGGACACGTTTCTTTAACCTGCTTTTACCCTCACTAATAATTGTCTACTGCTTCTCAATTACTGCTTTTGCACCATATCTACCCGCCGTTCACCGAACGTATACACTGCATTATGACGTACCGTCTTCACGTTCAGTTATTAACCGGCTACAATATTGCAAAGCCATATGGATTCAACGGGAGCTCTTCTGTGCTTACTCGCCTGTGTTCTTCTTTAAAACCACGGACAGGTTTGCTAATGATATTTCACGCGTTGCATAGCTATGTCATGGTGCTGCACTAACAAAGTCACAGACTGGTAAACCTCCGGTTGAAGGAGTGAATCCCGCCTCGCCCTCAGGCAGATAATTTCCTCTTTTACACTAACGTTTTATCACGCTTTTATATTTGCTTTACCAAAACTCGCTCACGGCCACTCATATGCATTTCATGATGGCAAATGTATTCCTTTTATTAAAAAGATACACCAGTTCACCACTGTGCCATTTCTACTAACTATATTTCTTCACTTGGCTACCGTACAAAACCTTCCTATCAGCAAACACCACGTTTCTACATTCATGTTACCTCGCCCTGTTATCTATCTAGCCACATACAAACAATTACTACGTATTTACGTTCTGCAACTCCCCATTAAAACATTACATTTAAAATCATGACTCACTCATAATTATAACTACTAGTACTGAACATGAGAAAAGCACATTAGTGCAATGAATTTCACACGTTACTTAACCCTCCACTTTAACAGCTAATGCTTTTTACTGACTGTTATATATACCGTTCCATAAGGAAACTAAGGTCACGCATGGTCACTTTATTTACTCCGCACTATAGTCTGTGATCATGTCAACCTTCACCTACATGCCCATTCTGCTAAAAACATTTCAACTACGCAATTTCATCATTTCATCCTAATTTCTCTCACACTGTTGTTATTTTCTCATATGCAAAGCCGGCTGGGACATATGCACCTGCTCCTATTCTCCACAATCAAGTTTTCCGGTTCTAGCTCAGCAAAACAGCGAACAGGATTCCCACCTGCAGATAAGCCTATCAAAATGCCTTATAAACTTTACAAACACTAAAAGTGCATCTCCACGAAATAACAGACAACGGAGCAGGACAGCAGGGTACACAAGTTGCGACCTAGGCAGCTCTAATTCTACGGGCTTGCTGATTTTTTTCTCGATCAAGGCTCGTTGGATGGCCATCAAATCTGTGAGTACATACACTGGCCGTATGTCACCTGTGTTTCTGTTGCGTTTACACTTACGCCACCGCACCCTTTGTCACAGCCACTGTTTTACATATATAGCAAACCGAAACTGCTAAAAAGTACACGCTCATCAGACTGTACAAATTCACACAAGGAGCCATAATCCACAACCGTTTCTTACAGGGTCACTTCGCATTTCTCACTCTCATAATAAAACGCTTTGCAAAAAGAAATGATATCTCATAAAAAAACACGTTTTCAACGTACAAAAATGCCAAGTTACTCAAAACTATTGATATCAAAATGACGCCAAGTTACGGTACTACAAACAATATAGGCTATCTTGCCTCACCGAAATTACATAAGATGTATTTCAAAGCAATGCTACCCAAAATTTCCTCAATTCTTTCAAGTCACTTGGCCCTGTGTGTATAAGCATGCACTACATGGACAGGCCAAACGTGTGGATGGCTCTCTCACAGTCAAGATTGATTGAGTAGGTGTGTAAATGTCCAATTTGTATTGTTATATATGTATTCCGCCGCCCAGCCTTTTTGTTGCGTGAATGATAGTATGTTTCTTGGTATAAGTGTGTGTTCGTAAATGTGAATGTAACATGCTGCGAGGGAAATGTCCCCATGGGGATAAAGAAGTTCTCTATGTATGTATGTACAATATGTATTTTACATGCAGTATTTATTGTACGTAGCAAATATACAATAACTTGTACATGTACTCAAATTCAGTTCAGAAGCAAGTATAAACATGTTTTCTGGAGAAGTATGCTTCCTGTAGTTACTCAGCAGCAGTTTTGTACATGAATTTCAATGTGTTCTATGAGGCAATTCAAAATATTTGACTCTTTGATCTGACACAAAGTTTGCATGACATTGTAAAATGGTAAGATTACAAAACACAGGGTAAAAGCAGGTTAAAGAAATGTGTCTCTAGCTAGGCTTGAACCTACGACCCCATGTTCCCAAGACTGTAACCTTACCCACTAGATCACAGGCAGATTAGCTGTTTAAACTGGAAACGTTTCAGAGTAAAAAGGTATGGGTATTTTGCGTGTGTATGCAAGTTTTTGATTGGGTCGTGAGGATGAGGATTTGGCTGGTGTCGGTAAAATGTCCAATGGGGAGACGTTGTTAGTGGGATAGGCGGCAGGAAAAATAAGAATGAGGAGAAGAAAGAGAGGGAGAAAAGCAAAATCCCCTTAGTTTGGGGCTTTATTGTGTGGAAATGTGAAGTTGTTCATGAAATCTGTCTGTTGAAATAGGGTCAGAATGTACAGAATTAAATGTTTTTAAGGGATGAGTGTCTGTGGCTGTTGTGGTTATTTCTGTGGGGAACCCTGAAAAGTGCCAAACTCTCAGTGCTGTATAGGTATGGGGCATGCCCCCGCCAAGGCGTAACTTGGCGGGATGGCATACCTGCCATCCCAATCCAGTATTAGAAACAAGTTGTGCAGTGTGGGTGGCTGCTTCTGTTACTGTAGTGTAACCACAATTCAGTACATTTTGAAAAGTCACTGCTTGTCTGTTGAGCAGGTATGTTAATATTACCTCTCAAAGAAATGGTTTTTCTGTAGGTTTGAACCTAGATCTGCTGCACATTAGTTGAATGGATTAGACCACCAGGCCAAAATCAAGGCAGAAGTATGGTTTTGCACGACACCCAGTCTCTGAGATGACCCTGAGCCCCTAGTTATCACAGGTTCAGATTAGGAATGGGTACAAGTAATAGATGAATCAATTACTCATCGGATACACACTGATTTTTTTGACAACAACGGTGGTGCATGTACAGCTATGCATTGGAACTTGGCCCCATTGATTCATTTAACATTTAAAAAAATATATATATTTATGCTTTTTGTTAGTAAGTCGTTGAGTAACGAATCTACTCCACTTACCAACGGTTAATGAAATTCTGCCTTTTGTTTGCAATGTGGGTGGCTCTTAAAAGAGCCTTTGGGTGAAATTTTCTTGTGCTAGTTTACTTGGAGCTGGTGTACTTTGTAACAGCCTTTGTTCCCTCAGACACTGCGTGTTTGGCCAGCTCTCCGGGCAGCAGAAGACGCACTGCAGTCTGGATCTCCCTTGAAGTGATGGTGGACCGCTTGTTGTAGTGAGCCAAACGGGAGGACTCACCGGCGATGCGCTCGAAAATGTCGTTGACAAATGAGTTCATGATGCCCATGGCTTTGGAAGAGATGCCGGTGTCAGGATGCACTTGCTTCAACACCTTGTACACGTAGATAGCGTAGCTCTCCTTCCTGCTCTTTCTGCGCTTCTTTCCGCCTTTGGCAGCAGTCTTGGTCACGGCTTTCTTAGAGCCCTTCTTGGGCGCGGATTTCGCAACTTCAGGCATCTTGCACGTTGAAGTGGGGAGAACGCAAGTATGTCTCGTAATTAAAGTGTCTGACCGGGGATGAATGCAAATTTACATTCCTCTTTTGCCGGTGACGTCAGACCGATTCTTATTGGAAGCTGTTGGTCCACGATTTTATGTTCAAAATCTATTGGTTCAATACGGCGGGTCGGCAAAAAAAACATAACGTCTGTCCTTCTTCAGAACAAAAGACCCCTCCCCACCATTTTCTTAACCAGTGTGTCTTAGCTTTTTTACTCTTGTTAAATAAATTCTCAATGTACTTTCGTTGCAGTTAGTAATGTTCTAAAGTCCATTGCACTCTCCCTTTGAGCAATAATTTGCTTTAAACAACGTTTACTTAAAAACGTGAACATTTGAGCAACTGCTTGTGCCATCCAAACTGAGGCGATAGAAATAATCCCAAAGGGGGATTCTACAAACACCACAAAGGGTACCAAGTACCTTTCAGTATACAACATTTATCGCAACTTCGCCTAGAATTAGCCATTTTATTTCACACAATCTGCTCGATTTCGTATTGCCTTGCGTATTACTTCAATAGGCGTTACCAGTACGTCGAGCAGTACAGGAGAGCGATTATTGCTGCAACTGACATCGACAGTGCATTGGTGTAACTCGGCAAGTTCCCTAAATAAGCACACTGAACTGCAGTAAAGCGAAGGCATTGTAGCAGGTTACACCGACAAACACTGGCGACGCAACCCTCATTTTCTAAATAACGACGTAATAAGGGCGATTTCACCTTTAGCCAACTGGTACCACGTTCGTCTCTGGGCGGGTGAGAGGTTCGGGTTCTAATTGCACTCAAATGGCAAACTAGCAAATGGTTGTGGGGGTTTCATTTCTGAAGTCAAACCAGTACATTTAACAAAAAAAATTGAGAAGAGCATCTGCTGAATGCCGGTAATATAACCACAACTACTAGGGGACCGCCTACATGTGTACACGGCTCATACAACTTCGTTACACATTACAGCAGTAGGCGCGCTGTATTTACAACACCCATAAATGCATTATCATGAACCAAATGGACGCTAAAAGAAACGAGAAAATTCTGCTTCGTATAGAAAGTGTGGGTAGCTCTAAAAAGAGCTTTTGGGTTATTCAGCAAAGAAATGAAAAGGATGGTTTATCCACCAAAGCCGTACAGAGTGCGACCCTGACGCTTCAGAGCATAAACTACATCCATAGCAGTGACGGTCTTTCTCTTGGCATGCTCGGTGTAGGTGACGGCATCACGGATAACGTTCTCCAAAAACACCTTCAGCACTCCGCGAGTCTCCTCGTAGATAAGACCAGATATACGCTTGACTCCTCCACGGCGAGCCAAACGACGGATCGCTGGCTTAGTTATCCCTTGGATGTTATCACGAAGAACTTTCCGGTGACGCTTGGCACCTCCCTTACCAAGTCCTTTTCCGCCTTTTCCTCGACCTGACATTTTCTTTTCAATAAAAAATAAGTATATAGTTTTTAGCTTTCGAAACAAGACAAATATATGTGCGCAAAGACGACCTGATTGAAGCCACGTATGAACGAAAAGGCGGCTCTTGCTAAAGCCCGCCTCCAGCTCTCCCATCCCTCCGAGTATATGCGGCCCTGCTGCTGAAAGAACAAGTCGCATGAGAAAAAAAAAACATCTTCGAGCATAGTGGAACGAAAACAGTGCCAAAACATCTTTTTAAAATACGTTTCGTCGCGGTTATTTTTGACAAACTCTTGGTGCTGTATAGGTATGGGGCATGCCCCGCCAAGGCGTAACTTGGCTGGATGGCATACCTGCCATCTCAATTTGTTAACAGGTATAAATAGGAAAATACTGCACGTCTTTTGACGAATATAATGAACGTGTCAACACGACAGATTTTGATGCGATACATTTTGACGTGATACAATATTCATTTTTGACGTGTTAAAATCTGACGTGTTGGCAAAATGAATATCTGCTGTCTTCTGTTAAGTTTAATTGCGATTGCCATCCTTCATAGTGCATTCGCGCAATCAACTTTTTTTTTACTGTCATGAACTAATGACTGTTTTTTGACTGTCAGGAACGATCTTATGTAAGTACGATAACATAACGTTTAAACAATTGAGAAAAACTGTATTCTGAAACTATAGCTCAATTTCTCAAAACTCTACACACAAAGCACAGCAACAGTTAACCTTTTGCCAAAACTACACAGATCTCTTGCAAAATGTATTTATGCATTCAAAACCATGTTCTCTTTTCTCAAAATTGACTTTTTCCATCAAAATGATTTACACAGGCCTCATATGAATAGATCTTATTGAGCATTGATTTCACACTGGTGCGATAAATTTAAAAAACACAACCATCAAAATACTGTATATATGTTCTGGCCTCATGAGGTCATGTTACATATTCAAGTGTATAAAATTGTGTAAAAATTGCTTATCTTTTCTCCTTTTTTGAAGTTTAGTTTTCTTTTTGAGGGGTCCCAAATAGGCTGCAATTTTACAGTAAATATAAAGACTGTTGCCATGATACAATACAGTAAATATCATCATATAAATAGTGCATTTGCTAGGTAAACCTAATTCTAATTCAGTACAGTACAGCAAAGTGTGTGTTATCACTTTGAGTGTTGTTGTTATTGTGTATGATACAATGCACATTTACTGTATTGTCCTGCCAATGAGGCCCAGTTGGGCTGCACTCACAACCCAGGTTCCATCATGAGTCATACTGAACATTGTTAGAAGTGTTTTTTTTTTCATTTTCCTTATCAGTGCAATTATGAGTTTTGCCAAAATAGATAACATTTGTGTCTTCTCAAAACTAGAACATGCTTGCTGTTCCATTGTCAGTCTGTGCCATATTGTGAACTGTTTCTAATGAGACATGGCGATATCCTGCAGGCCCCTTACAAGCCTGTGGACCGTTTTGGAATTTGGTACAGAGTTAGGAAATACAAAATCCAGTTTAAAAAAAGATGCGAATGGTCATCCCGTAACACTACCTAATTCCATATCTCTAGGCCCTTACAATGGCCGTGTGATTTATCCTGGGCAGCGGCAAACTTGCTTCGTCTGTGGTGCACCTGACCATCAGGTAAAGGAGTGTACCCAGATGAAGTGTTGGAAGTGTGGAGGATTGGGTCACAAGGCCAAAGATTGCAGCAATGATTCCCGGTGCAGCCTGTGTGGAGGAGTGGGGCACACTTATTTTAAATGTCCCCACTCCTACAGCAATAAAGCAAAAAACCAAAACCGAGCCAGAGCCGAGGACGAGCAGCAACCGCGTCAAAACCAGCAAGAGCCACAAGAGAGCACCAGAAAACCGCAGACCGCAGCCCAACAGGAGCCACTGCCAGATGGCAATAACACTCAACGCGCCACAACCAGGCAGCAGCTGCCAGAGAGTGGAGAGGAGCGCAGCTCTACCGTCCCGCTGCGGAGAGGGACGCAGCCAGTCGCAGTAGGAAAGGATGAGGGGCAACTGGTGGTAGGCAGAAGTAGAGGCAGAGGAAGAGGCAGTTTCATTTCCGTCCTGAGGCAACAAGAAGCTCCAGGAGGAGCCCAGCAGCAGGCAAAGCACACAACACTGGAGGGAGAAAGAGTAACATCCATCATAGTCCAGCAACAGCAGCAGCAACAGAGGCCGCCGGATGTAGAGAGGGAGCTGAAGCTCCTGTGCGCTGTGGAAGTCAGCTTACCCTCCACGGATGGAGGGTCACATAGCCAGTCCTTCACCTCCTCCTCCTCCTCCTCTCCTAACTCCTCCGGGACTGGAGAGGGCAGTGGAGAGGAGGATGATGAGGAAGAAGATGACGGCGAAGTATGTGACTCCGCCAGTGAAGAACCAGACTCTCCGGACATTCAGGAGTCTAGTAGCGAGCTGGAGTCGAGCAGAGGGGCTGCTGTTATCACGGGAACTGCAAAAGTGCTCAACGAACCCGCTACCATACGATTTTGTGCGGAGAATTTAATGCATACACAGATGCAAATGGCCAAATCCCCACGCACGTCGACAAAGAATGTTCCTGTAACTGGACAGCAAGTAAGTGTCACAAATGACGATAACATTTCTAGGGCTGTTAACAAACGAAAGCTTGTTTTATCAAATGAAAGAGACCGAAAGAAAATGGACACTAAAATCAGTCCATGAAAGAATAATGCCTGTCTCATAAATACACTCTATGAGCACCCTTTACATGCATGTTTGCACGTTGAATGTGAGAGGAGTGCAATCGATTAAGAACAGGCACCAGAAATTTGATACGTTGTTGCAAACAGATTTTGATGTTTTATGTTTACAAGAAATGAGGCTTTCAATGAGCACGGATGTAGAGGACGTTAAAAAGATTTGGTCAACAGGGTCCTGCTTCATCTCAATTGGTGAAGATAAGGCTGATGGGATTGGAATCTTTTTTCGAAATAAGGTTACTGTTACAAGAAAACGGGAAATTATCCCAGGCAGGTTATTGGTTTTAGACTGTTACCTTTTTAGTAAAAAGATTAGAATAATTAATGTATATACTGCACCAGAGAGTGAAAAAAACCCAACTGTTTAACAAACTTAGAAATTTTATGTGCAGGGTGTCCGATTGTGGTGTGTGGTGATTTTAATGTGGTGCTAGAGGGGAACGATATATTTTCACACAGACCTTTTTTAATGAGAGAAAGAACAGCTCTAAAAATATATATTGGAAGGAACAGACTTGAGGGATGCTTTTAGAATTTTACATCCAAATAAGGTTGACTTTACTAGACATGACAAATATACAAGGACAAGGATTGATCAAATTTATGTAAATAGTAACTTTGATATATGTGATTACAAAACCAAACTTCTTGTGGAATCTGATCACTTGGCTGTTACAGTGCAGGTCAAAATCACAGGTGATCCCAATAAATCCTATTGGAAATTAAATACTCAGTGTCTTGATAATTTAGAACTAGTGTCAGAGTTAAAACTTGAAATCGACAATATAAAGAACTTGAAAATTCTGACAAAAACAGCCATTGAGTTGTGGGAAATTTTAAAACATAGGATGAAGGACTTTTTTAGATACAAGTGTAAAAGTCTACATCAGGGAAAAAAAATATTAAATATGACCTGCTGCTCAAAAAATACATAGAATTGAATGTAAAATTGAGTAAAACAGACTTAGAATTTACTGAAATGTACAAAATGAAAGATGAAATTGAATATATGAATAAAGATTCTCTACATGGGTTACAGGTACAGATAGGAAGCAATATGAATGTCAAAGATGCTCCTAGTGCTATTAATATTATAGCTCAGTTTAAAGATAAGCAACAACAGAAATGTATTAAAGCAATAAGAAATTAAATGGGTATTGTCATTGAAAAAGAATGTGATATACGGCATACTGTCAAAAACCTGTGTCAAAAGATGTATGCAGATATTGAAATTGACAATGACCTGTCTCAACTCTTTTTAAATTCAATTAATGATGGTCAGTGTCTTAATTCTGATGACTTGGAATGTCCTATTCTGCAAGAAGAAGTTGAGCTGGCTATTTCACAGTTAAATCTAAAAAAAAGCACCAGGTAAGGATGGTTTGCCAGCAGAATTTTATGTGAAATGTAAGAAGAAAATCTCTGGTTTTTTAACCCAGGTCTTTAATGAAGGCATTTTGAAAGAGTATATGTATGATTTCTTTTATGAAGGTATAATCACTTTAATTTTCAAAAAAGGTGATGAATATGATATTAACAACTGGAGACAATTAACTTTAATGAACTTGGACTATAAGATATTTGCTAAGGTGCTGGTAAATAGAATGCAGGATAGCTTGGGTCTGCTTATAGAAAGAGAACAGACCTGTGCTGTAAAAGGAAGGTTAATGTTTGATAATTTATGTATGCTAAGGGAATGCATTTCTAATGTGGAAAAAGAAGATGTTTTTATATTGCTTATATATTGCTTTAGATCAGAAAAAAGCTTTTGACAGAATGTTTTGAAGTTCATAGAGGGGTGAAGCAAGGATGTCCACTAAGTGCTGCTCTATATGTGATTTCAATCAGCCCTTTGGTTAAAATAATTCAAAACGATAAGAGATTAGAAGGGGTAAAGGTTGGGAATGAGAGAGTTATCATTTCAGCATATGCTGATGATATACAGTGTTTGTAAAATCACAAAAATTTAAGCATTTTAGAAAATGTAAAAAAAAATATCCGGAGCAGTTTTAAACCATCATAAATCAGAAGCTGTCTGGATTGGTAATTTAAGTAAACAGTTCCCTATACACATAAATGTAAAAGAAGAAATTAAGGTATTAGGTATCTATATTAGTAATACTGATTGTTGTGAATCAAATTGGCAAAAAAAAAAAAAGAAAAAGAAGTCAAAGATGAAGTTCTAAAGTGGTCTGGTAGAAACACAAGCTTTAGGTCTAGAATAGGTATATGTAATTTGTTAATCCTGTCAAAAATTATGTTTTTAAGTTCAGTGTTTCCACCAACAGAAAAATATATAACGAAGATAAGTAAAGAGTGTTGTAAATATGGGGAACGAATAGAGAAGTTACTCGGAGAGAATTGTTATTTAAACCCAGAAAATTAGGAGGTTTGGGAGCAATAGACGTAAGTATCAAATTAAAAATAGCAATGTGTAAGATTGTGGCAGGTGGAATAAACAGACAAATTAGCTGGATCGGTAACATTACTAACCGGAAAAAAAAGAAAGGAAAAGCGAGAACCGGACAACCTTATTTTAAACTTATGTATGGTGATTTTGTAGACAAGTTTAAACATTTAAATATTGACTGGTGCCATTCTGAGAATAAGGTCATATATAATTTAATAATTAATGAACTGTATGGTGGAGTTATAAAGTACAGATATCTAAATAATTTAGAATGTGAAAAAATGGTCGCACGAATATGGAGCAAAAACATTTCTGAAAGTATGAGAGATATAGCCTGGCTAATATCAGTGAGGAGATTGCCAGTGAGAGCTGTTGTAAAATTGAGTTGCTTTGTTACAACAAAATCCTGCCCAATGCCTGATTGTGATGCAGATGAAACTTTGGAGCATCTGTTCATTGAATGCAGTCGATCTGAAAAAATATGGGAACAAATTAAATCTATTGGTGTTAATATTTCAATTATACCAGAAACTGTATTTTATGGAATAATATATAACATTGATGATAAACTTAAAGATTTATACTGGTTAATAATATGTCTAGTGAATCAGCACATATGGAAAACGCGAAGTAAAATGACAATTGATCATATCTACGTGTCAAGTGAATCTGTATGCAAGAACATTTTAACAGAACTGAAACGTCGAAGGACAATTGACATCAAGCATGGCAATGCAAATCTTTGGGAAACTCTGGACTTTTAATATAGAAGATGCTTTACCTAATGTATTTAGGTTTTCTTGTTTATGCAATTGTTTGTAATTACTTGTATAATTGAAATAAAGTTTATTTATTAAAAAAAAGGGAAATCACCAGGACCTATTTCTCACCAGTGATTTGCTTTTTTGAAATGTAACGTGCCTGAATGTAATACACAAAGACATTATAGAGAATAAAATGTTACAAAACTTACCTCATTGAAATATTCACAAATTTAGGAGTCTATGGGGTTCCATGAATGAACAGTAAGCATTAAATATCACAAGGCATCTGTAAACTTAGAAATCACACGCACGCACACAAAACACGGAGAAATTTGCTGCTCTGACAAGCACTGAAGTGGCTCTTAAAAGAGCCTTTGTTTGGATTATGGGCATGCAAACCATTTAAGCGCGCTCCCCACGGATGCGGCGAGCCAGCTGGATATCCTTCGGCATGATGGTCACTCTCTTGGCATGAATGGCACACAAATTGGTGTCCTCGAACAGACCAACCAGATAAGCCTCGCTAGCCTCCTGTAGAGCCATTACAGCTGAGCTTTGGAAGCGCAGATCGGTCTTGAAATCCTGAGCAATCTCCCTCACAAGGCGCTGGAAAGGCAACTTGCGGATCAACAGCTCAGTAGACTTCTGATAACGACGGATTTCTCGCAGAGCTACAGTGCCAGGCCTGTAACGGTGAGGCTTCTTCACTCCGCCAGTCGCAGGCGCGCTCTTCCGCGCTGCTTTAGTGGCGAGCTGCTTCCTGGGGGCTTTGCCACCGGTAGACTTACGCGCGGTCTGCTTGGTTCGAGCCATTGTGTCTCATTCAAATATTTCTTTACTAAATGCATAAGTTTACGATGCCACGATGCGTATATAAAGCATACCAGAGAGAAGCTGATTGGATAGGCTATTACGAATTCTCATTGGCCCTGATCCTGCCTTCGTTCCCAGATTTTATTGGATCACGTCTTCAGCTTCCTCTGCCGCCAAAAATTTAAACTTTTCTCTTACCGCTTTGAATTTTAGTCCACCACACCCCTCGTACTGCATCATTGCTAAAGCGAGACTAACGTCATACGGATTTTGTATTTAATGAGAAAACTTTCACCTTTTAAAATTTGTCACGTCACATATAGTGGATTAATCATATACGTTTATTCTATACAAGGCTTTATATGTACAACAGAAAAACGATGTTCACTGAAAGCAAAGTTATGAATTAATTATCTAGCAAAGGGTTAAGTTTAGCATCCACACTTTCATAAATAAGGAGCCAGCTTAGCTCACTTGAGCAGCACCTCTCCTCGTTTTATATTGTAAAATAACTTGTAACCCACTCTGCATAATTGTGGATAATAAAGTTATTTCAGACAATGTGTGGGACACAAAATGTCATTTACTGAAATGACATCTAGGAAAAATTGTGCTTGGAACTGCAACGAACATATTGTGGCGATTAGACAAGCATGCTCAAACTACGGCACTGCATGGCACTAAGCGAACTGTCGTGAAGTTTTATGGCTCAAATGGCAGCGTTGCTGTACTAAAGTCTTTTTTTTTTTTAAAAATCCAAATATGTATAACTTTTAGTTTTACCGCCTTGAATTATTTTGTCCAGTGTCGCTTACAGTAAGCAAGTCATCACCACCATTCACAATTTGAGGCGTGACACACTAGGATAGGTTAACATTCTGTGTGATTCTAACGGGTTATGTGCAATACAATTTAACAAAACACTTCCGACCAACCATAGTTAAATGTCTTTGGTTCAAAATGGTAGTTTTGCGCCTTATACAGGTGTGGGGCGGCTCTTAAAAGAGCCTTTGGGTGAATGATTGAGAGAGTAATGCCGTATTTACTTGGCTTTCACTGCCTTCTCGGTCTTTTTCGGGAGTAACACAGCTTGGATGTTGGGCAGCACTCCACCCTGAGCGATAGTGACACCTCCGAGGAGCTTGTTCAACTCTTCGTCGTTACGCACCGCCAACTGCAGATGTCTGGGAATGATGCGGGTTTTCTTGTTGTCTCTGGCAGCGTTACCAGCCAATTCCAGAATCTCAGCAGTCAGATACTCGAGCACTGCAGCAAGATAAACTGGAGCACCGGCACCGACACGCTCCGCATAGTTTCCTTTACGAAGCAATCGGTGAACTCGACCTACCGGAAACTGGAGTCCAGCTCTGGATGAACGGGTTTTAGCTTTCGCTCTCGCTTTTCCACCGGTTTTTCCCCTACCACTCATCTTTACACTCTTAAAAAAAAAACTGAAGAATAACTAGAATTACAGATGCGGGTCTTTCTTATAGCAACAATCTATTCACTCATTGGCTGCAGCGTTGATAGGATTTTGTCCAATCAGATAGGAGGACATTTTTTTACATGGCGTCCACTGTGCTGAACAACTGAGTTGAATCAGTCTCAGCGGCGCAGAGCTTAAAAACGGAGAATAGGAACTTGCATCCGTTATGGTGATCACTACGTGAGATGTTAATTGTAATGGGAGTTAAAATACCTTTTTTCTGTCTGTGATTATGGGGATTTAATTTATTGATATGCTGCTTGTACCACTCTGCGACCCCTAGATGTCGTTTATCATTCTTTGCTTAGATTTATTACTGGGGATAGTTACTGTACTTATCATTGTGTCCTGTTTTTTATTTATTTATTTATTATTTTTTTATTATTATTATTATTATTATTATTATTATTATTATTATTATTATTATTATTATTATTATACTTTATTTTTAAAAGTTGGGTGGGTCTTTTTCTTTGTAACGAGAGATCACTATTTGTGTCTGTTTATTTATAAAGCCCTCCTTCACAAATTACTATTTTACCTCACTTCATGAGTCATGAAACATTTGCCATGGCAAAGTCCTCTTCCATCACATCCACTTCATAAAATTGTACATTGCACCAGAGGCACAAGTGGCCTAGTTTCTAGACTTTATCTGTTTATCTCTCAGCATGCTCACAGGCCCCTGGAATTAGACACTATGGAGAGCTGAGTGCCCAGATCTGGACCCAACATTTTATTGGCACAAAGTCTGGTCTAACATTTTAATAGCCTCCAGAAACCCTGATCATCAACAAATACACTATAATTTTACTCAAAGAGTGTACCTCACCCCCAGAAAGCTTTGTATAATGAAAGTGACCACTGATTCAACTTGCACTTTGTGTCCTATTAAGGCGACAGGGACTTATTTACACATGTTTTTTGGGAGTGCCATACGGTGGCTGGATTCTGGCGAATGATTGCAGCCAAGCTCTCCATGCTTTTTGAGAATACAGTACCCTATTTGCCTTTTATATTTTTGTTAAATGATTTATCCAGCTTGAACCTGACACTGCCCCAAAAACGAGCCTTTCTCGCTGGGCTGACAGCAGCAAAAAAACTGGTGGCTACCTGTACTCTTTCTTTTCGAGCTTGGATCTTAACTTATCTTGATATAGCATATCTGGGGCTGTTGACAGCCCGTATGCATGGGGCCAAAGAATCAGTGGCTGAACGGTGGAGTTCCATTTCTGAGAAACTCAAAACACTACTGTAGTACCCTCATGTCAGGATGGGTGGCCTGGATTTTGGGTGGGTGGGTGGGTGGGTGGGGGACGATGGGATGGGAGGGGGGGAACCCTGACAGGAAGGGTTTTGTTTTGTTATTATTATTGTTTTGCTTATTATTATTGTTGTGCCTTTCTTTTCTTTACTTTCTTTTCTTTTCCCTTTTTATGATATGAGCTTTTTGATGATGTATTGCTGATGCTGATGATTATATCAAAATCAATAAAAAAAATTTGATTGCAAAAAAGGAACTGAAACTTTTTGTTCTTGGTCATTTTAAGTCTATGATCTCAACCTTAGTTACAATAAGGTGTAATTGTTTTTAATATTTTGTTTTAATAATTGTCCTTGTCAACTTTTATCATTTATGGTATTTATTTTATATGTATTTATTATTATTGTTATTAATGTTATCTTATCATTCTTTTTATATGTGTTTTTTTTTTTTTTTTTGTAATTCAAATTCTATAATATTCTATCACAGGGTACACACACCATTCACTCACACATTCAAATATAGGAGCAATTTAGACTCATCAATTAACGTAGCCTGTATATCTTTGGACTGTGGGAGAAATATGATATTACATGATATTATATTGCTGAGCTTTCTTGGCCGAGGTGGGGGAACAAGGACGGAATGCGGTTCTTATTTGGGGCAATCTGGTTCTCTATGTACGCGTTACACCAATATCACATTGTTTGTTTTTCCAGCTTATTTATTTATTGATCTTTGGTTAAAAGCACTTATAATAAAGCAAATACATATAAGAACAAATAATTATAAAATGATATAAATTGTGATAAATAAATATAAAACAAAAATCACATTAAAAGTTTTTAATACTGTTTGTAATATGAAATCAAATTAGATAAATGTTTAATGTCAGAAAAATAACATTTAGGAGATTAACAACAAATGCCAAAATATGCAGCTTTAAAATGCGTGTGATGTGGATGGCACAGATGGGCCCACAGATTACATTTTTTTTTAGATGGGCTGTTGAGTTTTCACAGGCTCTGATATCTGGAACATGGTGGATAGTGGGGTTTCTGTCATCCATTGTGTTTCTAACAATTTTTACCAGGGAAAGGTTGTTTGGAGGTAATTTACAATATTTCTGTCCGGTGATTGTTCGTCTTTCCAATAGTGTTATGAGTCCCACGTCTTCCAACCAAACTATGGTTCATATACCCAAGCTAAGACGACCTGATTGAAACCTGTCATGAGAGAAAAAGGCGCACAAGCTAAACCCGCACACTGAGTATCGCCGTTTTTTAATGATTGGCACAATTCAATTCAATTAAACTTCATTGTCATTGTTGATTGCACAGGTACAAGTACAACGAAAAGTGGGTTTGTGATCTCCCAAGTACAGTGCAAATAAGAACGTAAAGAGGTAGTAGTGCCAAAAACAACATATTAACAGTAAACAACATAGGTGTAACTCCCTGAGTAGTGCAAAAGAGCAGGTGGTACAGTAGGCAAAATAAAGTGAAACACTATGGAACAAACGTACTCCAGTAGTTGACAGCAAGCATCAAAACCTGTGTATAGTCTAGCACTCGTCGAACGCCTTGCTACAAGTATGTGTCAAGTGATTTTATTTTAAAGTATTAAGTTGTTATAGCCTGTCATGTGTCGGGCTCATTTAAACCAGCGATATGATATTTACGACTGTGGGCATTTAACAGAGAAATAATTAACTAAACTACTGAACAGAGTCGACGTTGGCCCAATAGTATAAGAAGTTTCAACTTAAAGTTCAGTAATTTGAAATGTTTCCCTCGTTTGGAATGGAGTTTGTGGCAACACACTGAAGTGCTCTGCCCGAAACAACTCTGAATCATCGAGAATGATAGGAAATTCGGCTCAGTATCAACTAACTTTAGCCCGCATATTATTCATTCATCTATAATAAATATAATTTATTACCGACCATTGAGTTAAACTAGTAGTAGACCAGCTTGTTTTCTTATATACACACACTCAGCGGCCCCATTAGGTGACAGAAGTGGCACCCGGTGTGGTCTTCTGCTGCTGTAGCTCATCTGCTTCAAGGTTTGACATGATATGCGTTCAGAGATGCTCTTCTGCATACCTCGGTTGTAACGAGTGGTTATTTGAGTTACTGTTGCCTTTCTATCAGCTCAAACCAGTCTGGCCGTTCTCCTCTGACCTCCGCCATCAACAAGGCATTTTCGCCCAGAGAACTGCCGCTCATTGGATATTTTCTCTTTTTCGGACCATTCTCTGTAAACCCGAGAGATGGTTGTGCGTGAAAATCCCAGTAGATCAGCAGTTTCTGAAATAGTCAAACCAGCCCGTCTGGCACCAATAACCATGCCACGTTCAAAGTCACTTTAATCACCTTTCTTCCCCATTCCGATGCCTGGTTTGAACTTCAGCAGATCGTCTTGACCATGCCTACATGCCTAAATGCATTGAGTTGCTGCCACGTGATTGGCTGATCAGATATTTGCGTTAACGGGTGCAGTTCGCAGTTGAGCAGATGTACCTATTGAAGTGGCCAGTGGGTGTTAATTCAAGGTCAAATTTTACAATCCTGTGATTTAGCCGCACACACACACCAATGTACATATTACAAATAAACAATATTGCGCTAAAATGGAATGTACTTGCTCCTCGGAGAAGCTCTGGGTGGCTCTTAAAAGAGCCTTTGATGCTAGTGAACAGTACAGTGTACGCGCTCACTTCTTCTTAGGAGCCGCTTTCTTCGCTTTGACGCTCTTGGGCTTGGCAACTTTTGGCTTGGTCGCTTTTGCTTTCTTAGGACTCTTAGTCGCCTTCTTTGCAGCCGGCTTCTTGGTTTTCTTCGGACTCTTGGCCGGCTTCGGCTTCTTAGCCGCTGCTGTCGGCTTCTTGGCCTTCTTTGGGCTCTTCTTAGCCTTCACTGTAGCGGGCTTTTTCTTGGGCGACTTTTTGGCCACAGGCTTCTTCGCTACTGCCTTTTTGGCCGCCGCTGGCTTCTTAGCTTTGGGAGCTGCTTTCTTGGCGGGCTTCTTCACAGCAGGCTGATTTTTGTTCAGCTTAAACGAACCAGAGGCACCGGTTCCTTTAGTCTGAAGCAAGGTACCCTTGGTCACCAGGCTTCTGACTGCAATCTTTACACGAGAATTGTTCTTCTCTACGTCGTAACCACCGGCGACCAGAGCCTTCTTCAAGGCAGCCAGTGAAACTCCGTGTCTCTCCTTAGAAGCAGAAACTGCCTTCACGATCAAGTCCCCAACGCTGGGCCCCGCTTTCCTAGGCTTGCTTGCTGCTTTCTTCTTGGGAGCCTTAGCCGGGGCGGCTGCGGCTGGAGCTGGAGCAACTTCTGCCATTTCTTTGTCGAAGATTTCTTCCTCTCACACGAACAGTCAAAGAAAATGTTTCGTTTTAGCAGCTCGTACGTCAGGGGGCTGGACTTAAATGTCACATGAGGACCGTATAGACTCAGCCATCCCGGCACCGCGTCTCTCGGGTCCTGAAAATTCGCTTCATTGTGTTTTCTTTTCGCCAATATTGACAAAATAACACAGCGCGCAGTCGTTTTATGAACAAAAATCGCAAGGAATTTTCAAAATCATTCCTTGCACCCACAAATTAACTTATGTGTCCTCAATAATATTGCCGTATTTTCGCCAGTTTCTAAAAAACATACCCACTTGTCACGGACACGTACCTGTTAAAAGTGCTTCTCCCACATTATTTGCCTTTTAAAAACTATCAAACATGTCACACACTTTAAAATTGTTGGCTGATTATTTACAGGAACCCCGCGTGAAAACAGGAAAGATTTAAAGATTCATGAAATACCCAAGTTAGACTTTTAAGCAGGAGTTCTATTTTTGGTAGTAAAGCACAGCGCACATCTTTGCTGAAATGTCATCACCGTGACATTTCGACGTTGAACATTGAACGAAAAATTGTTGTTCAGAAAACATTCTTTAACCTGTTATCAAGATCAAAGTATTTTCTCAATCATCATTTATATACTGTTGAGTGAATAGTTCCACTATTTCACGTACAATCTCTGGCCTTGTTTCGGACATGCCCATGCAGTAGGCTAACTAAATATGCCATTTACAAATATCCCCCTTGGATGCTTAGCTTTTTGGCCATTATGTGTGGAACCTGCCCTTGCATCCATAACATTATTTGAAGAAATTTAATGCTTTGGCAAACAACGTATATATATATATATATATATATATATATATATATATATATATATATATATATATATATATATATATATATATAATGGTAAAAATGGAAGCAATAAAATGTAAAATGACAATAGCACAATACAAGACATAAAACATAACTAAAAATCAGTCCTTGCAGAAATCATAAACTTAAATCAAAAGCTCAATTTTGAGCATGCATCAGAACTGTTGGATGTCTTTCCAGCCAATTATTTCAAGTTAGTGAAAGCATTTATCCAAGTTCCATCATTTTGTGCTGTAAGACATTAAAACACAATTCAGGTTTTATTTGCCTTGGCTGGAATTCAATCGACATTTGTTTTTAACTTTGACTGGTTACTAAAACCAAGAACTTTTTAAACTTTTTAAAAAACTGGTTTCCTCAGCAAAAATATATTCATATTTCACATGTACAGTGGTATGCAAATGTTTTGGCACCCCTGGTCAAATTGCATGTTTTGTTGAATCTCTAAGTGAATACACGTTACTACAACCTCTGAGGTTACAAACATGAACATTGCGTATTTTAGCTAATTTGAAATCAAAATTAGTATTTATTGGCAGTTAAAACGAATAACAAGGGGTTTTCAAATTTGAAAAGTCCTGCAATTGTGGAATTAACTCCCCAGGGAAGTCAGGACAGCAGAATCCTTGGCCATGCTTTGCACAAACTGCAGATACAACGCTTAACGCTCTGCCTATTCTCACCCCATAGCAGTCTGTCCTTATGAATTTATTTTGAGATTGTAACGGTTGACATGCTTTTCATATTATAGATTTGCTTTAATTCACTCACATGCAGTGTGTTCCTAAGGTTGCACTTAGTCGCTGATCTGCGAATGTTACGCTGCAGCTGGTTTCTCACAAAGCTCCGTCGGATGCACTGATCTTAAACCAATCTGGGTTAGGGCAATAGTCAATTATCAAAAAAAAACTATGCTCACGTCCAGATCTCAACTGAGGAAAGTCATTACATTGCATCATGGATGTAACTTTGCGTTTTTTCAAGAAATGTATTAATCAATTGTCATTTTACAAGCATTGTAATAAACAATTTAGACCAGTTACAAATCCATCACATGAAAATTACAGTCCATTTTAATTCTGGACGTGTTCTTTTCAGATCAAGTGTCTTTTTTCTTCTTAGTGTAGTTATTCATTTTAAAACCACATCACAATTATTAAAAGCTATCCCCGCTCCATAATAAACTTCGTTGAAATTGTTTGCCTCCCACGAGAGTGTGGGTGGCCCTTAAAAGTGCCATTGAGTCCAGTACTGAGGTACTAGTTTACTTAGAGCTGGTGTACTTCGTGACAGCCTTTGTGCCCTCGGACACTGCGTGTTTGGCCAGCTCTCCTGGCAGCAGCAGGCGCACGGCGGTCTGAATCTCCTTTGAAGTGATGGTAGAACGCTTGTTGTAGTGAGCCAAATGGGAAGACTCACCAGCAATACGCTCAAAAATATCGTTGACAAACGAGTTCATGATGCCTATGGCCTTTGATGAAATGCTAGTATCAGGATGTACTTGCTTCAAGACCTTGAAGTAGATAGCATAGCTCTCCTTCCTGGACTTTCTACGCTTCTTTCCTCTTTTCCCAGCGGCCTTAGTGACGGCTTTCTTGGAACCCCTTCTTGGGCTCGGATTTTGGTTTTGAAGAAACTTTATTGATTATATAATATTTCACAATACATCAAAAAAGGACCTACATACAAAAATAAATGACATAACATACATCCCATTACAAATCACACAAAGCTACATATTGATTTGAGCCAATTCCAAATCAGTGTGTTTTCTTTTAAGGTCCAGAGTTCTTTTCCTTCTCAAGGCAGTTACAATTTTTGTAAAAACAGTATCACTTTTTACAAAAACACTTTTCCTTGTCATTTTACATGTGGTTTTCCACAATTGAATTACAGTGGTCCAAATACACAAGCAGTGTAGTTTGTTTTTATTATTAAAATGTTTGTCAAATCCTGCAGTAAAGATTGTTTTCTGTCACATATTAAGTCTAGCCCAATTTTTTAAGCTTGTCCCACACTTCTTTTAACCTATAGCAATCAATTAAAAAGTGTCCTGTAGTTTCTCTCACAGAACACTCTGGCATTGGGCAGGTCAATGTCTTCATAAAACAACTCCACTGTACCACTCCTCTTACAGGGATTCTGCTATTGACTGTCAACCACATTTTATCATCTCCCCTGATATATTTTTATCATTTAAAGGTTTTATTAAATATCTAACGAGAGAAAGAAGCGTATTTGTTTAAACAGCAGCGCATGTTTGAATGGTTGATGTGCCAAATTACTTTAGGGTGGCTGCTTTACCAAGTTGGGGAACGTCATTCTTGAGGACTTGAAGATCATCAGTGCAGTTGGCATTGGGATCGCTGGTGTGCAGGTGTGTTTTCACAATGCCCTAATTCTGTTTTCTCTATGTTGATCTACAGACAGTGAACGAAAAAATGTAAGCTCCAATGCAAAGTCATCAGCCCTTTAAGGTGCAAAATCACAAATATGTGATTAGAATGTTCTTAATGGAACATTCTAGTGCTGATGTAACAATCACTACTAATAGAACACAATGGAGTTCTAGAACACTGACTAAAAATTTTGGGGGAAAAAAAAGCATTCTAAAAAACATTCTCTTCGAAGGGTTAAGAGGATGTGGGGACACTGTGTGTCCACTCTCACCCGAATGCACTGTGGTGTAGAGTCCATTGGCATCTGAAGGAATAGGACACCACTCCTCCACAGGAAAGTCAATCTCCCACTTTAGCAGATGGAAGTGGAAGAGGCGCTATCTCAGGTGGTGGTCTGGAATATTCCATAAATGCACGATTTGGATTTTCTTTCAGGAATACTTACTGGTCAGCAAGATTTTGTTTAAATCTCAGTTTCAAATTACTGTCTTCCAGTACTGTATAGACAACATTGCCTTATAAAAATAGCCTTCAGTCTTCAGTATGGTAAATTGTAAAACTTTTAGAAATTTTTAGTAAAACTGTGGAGGAGTTCAAGTATCTCGGGGTCTTATTCATGAGTAAGGTTAAAAGGCATCGGGAGATCGACCGCTGTTGTAGGTGCAGCGGCTATAGCAACCCAGGCATTGTATCGGACGGTGGTGGTGAAGAAGGAGTTGAGCCAAAAGGAAAGCTCTCCATTTACCAGTCGATCTTCGTCCCTACTCTCACCCATGATCACAGACTATGGGTGGTGACTGAAAGAGTGCGAATACAAGTGGCTGAAAGGGGGTTTCTTGATAGGGTGGTAGGGCTTCATCCCTTGATAGGAAGGGGAGCTCAGTCTTCCAGGAGGACCTCACAGTTGAACCACTGCTCCTCCACATTGAGAGGGACCAGTTGAGGTGGTTTGGGCATCTGATTAGGATGATCAAGAAAAAAAGACAAATTGAAACACAAAATCACATTACAGTCAGTGAAGACTAAGCTCAACTGCTCTTTAGTCATTTTCTGGAATGCTCAGTCAACATTACAGTCCACCCATCCACATATGTAACAGCCTTTGGTGGTTGCTGTTGGGTCCAAGGGAGAATCATGCTGTGACACAAATGATTTTCGATTACAAGAAAAATGCCGGCAGTACAAAACTAACAAACTTGTTGGGACCGGAGAACTGCGTGTTTATAACACGCTGTTAGCAAGTAACTACACGTTTGATGGACTGTATTCAAATAATATGCAGCTGAGGTCGTACTCAACAAAGGTCTGCATATATTCAGACCACCTCGGTGTGAGGAGTATCATTATAATGGAAGGTGACAAAATAATTAATTACTGGAAACTAAATGTAAATTGTTTGAAAAATCAATCCTTGGTTGCAGAAAAAAAAAGTAAAAAAAAAAAAAAAAGAAATTCAAAGAGAAAAACAAAGGTTTTAACGCAGTCTAGTGTAGAGTTGTGGGTTAGCCTATTGTGAAGAAACAGATTTAAAATTTTCTTATATATAAATGTAAATCATTAAACTAAGAACGAAATAGGAAATATAATGAATTCTTGGAAACATATATTGACCCAAAAGACTAAAAGTATTTGGACAGCGCAAGAAGAAATTCATTTTGAAGGCATTAAGAATGAGTTAGATAACTGTAATAATGAGTTTTTAACAAACAATGGGATGCAAGCGGGTTACAATGTTAATGCTGATGAAGGTTCAAATATAAAGAAAATCATTCAGAAGTACAGAGAAAGACGGGAAGGAAAATGTTTAAAGGGTGTGAAAATGGATGATGGGACAGTTGGAAATGATGATTCGGAGATTAGAGAAACAATTGTTAAGCTCTTTAAAGAAATGTACAAATAAATTTTAGTAGAAAAGGAGGCGATATAAGAATATTTAAGTGATATTAAAAGCAAAATGGAATCTGAGACACTATTGGATATTATTACAACTGTTTTTTTTTTTTTGAATTTGTAAATATTTTAATGGTGATGTTGATTTTGTAATATTTTGTTGTCTTTAATGTCTTTGTGAGATTTGTAACATGTAATGTGTCTGAAAATTTAATAAAGCATTTTTTTTTAAAGCCGAAAACCTTGGCTTTCCTGTTGATTTTTATAAATCCTGTGAAACTGCTTTATGTGAAGTCACAGCTGAGGGTTAAAGTGAATGGGGGTTTGACGGAATCCTTTGAGATCTTTAGAGGAGTTAAACAAGGGTGCCCTTTATGTGTGGCTTTGTATGTCATTGCTATTAGTCCACTACTACATAAAATAAAAAGTAATATAAATTTGACTGGAGTGCAATGCACCAGTAATGTACAGCCTTTAAAGGTTTGTCATGGTTCTGTCTTTTTGTTTCTCTTTTTCCTTTTTTGCCACCAGATGGCGGTAGTTTTGTTCCTTTTCTCTGTTTAATTGTTTTATTGGTTCCAATTATTCTATTATTGTTTTTCAGTTGTGTCTAGTTATTCCTTCCCTCTGTGGTCTGATTGTGCATTCTGCCCTCCTGCATCTCGTTAGGGTCTTGTCTATTTAAGTCTTCTTCTTCTCTGACTCGGGGGGTGCTGGTTCCTTGTGTTTTCGCTTGTGTTTCCGTGTGTGTTTTGCACCGAGTGTCTGCCTGTGTTCCTGCCTCCGTGTTGCCTGAGAGTTTGCCCGTGTTTCCCTGTGCCTGTTTTTGTCCGCCAGTTCCTGCCCTGCCTGTTTGGCTTTTTTTGTGATTTTTGGATTTTCTGTTTTTGGGATTTGTCCTGCGAGGCATTTTTTGGTTATCTGCGTTTGTTCTTCAGTTTTTGTTATTGACGTCTGAATTTCCCTTTTGGAGTTCTTGGGTTTTTTTTTTAACTCTGCATTCCCTCGCCTATCCGTGACAAGGTTACCGCCTATGTAGATGGCATAACGGTTTTTATTAAAAAATGAAATGGACTGGATTGTTGAGCAGTTTCAATTGTATGAAAATGTAGCAGGAACTAAATCATGCAAAGATGGAGTGTGTTTGGATTGGTGAAAAAGGGGAGAAACCTGCTTTAACGGTAGACTGTAGAAGACATGGATAAAATTTAAATCCTTGGGTGATACAAAGTTCAGACGATTGTGTTACTAAAAACTGGCAATGGAAAGACTGAGGTTTCAGAAGAAACGGATAAATGGAAGCATAGAGACAACTGTTACAAATCTAGGGTAGGTATTGTGAAAACTTGCATTTTGTCCAAATTAATGTTCCTTGCGACAGTTTTTCCTCCACCGGGCCAGTATATTTTCAGGATAAATAAACTCCGTGTAAAATTAATATGGGTAAATAATACAGAGGTAACAAAAAGAGAACTAATGCACAAGAGCACAGAATATGGAGGTCTCAGCAATAGAAATCAGTATCAAACTGAAAATAACATTCTGTAAAAATATTTTTAATGGAATATTAAGAAAATTAGCCTGGGTCGGAGATATAGAACGTTGGGAACAGAAAAAAGGCCCAAAAAGGAAGGTTGTGCCATATTATAAACTGGTATACGGTTATTTTATTGAATAGCACAAAGGGTTAGGCATCAACTGGGGCACATAGACCAATAAGGTTATACATACAGTGGGCTCCTGAATTATTGGCACCTTTAATAACAATGAAGAAAAAATGCTGCATATAATAAATGACACAGATAATAATCTATATGTTATGTTAAAACATACGGGAAAACTAGATACTTTTATTTCAATACATTTACTCTCATGCTTCAATGTTTTTTTATTCAGTGATCTATTTTTTTTTTCTGAAAACCATAGGTGCCATAATTATTGACACCCCTAACAATTATTGTAAGTAAAATCAAACAAAATAAAATTGGCAATACAATTGTACTTAATTTAGTTCATCTCAGTCTAAAGGAACAATATTGTGTCATTCCATAACTTCCAGTTTCACTAGAGAATAAAAATGAGGTAACAAGCATACAAAATCCCTTTGTCATTCCTCATCAGCATGGGAAAAGCCAAGTAACTGTCAATTCAGAAGAGAACGATGGTAATTTACTGTCACAAGTCTGGTAATGGGTACAAAAAAGACATAAACGGATAAACATACCACTTAGCACTGTAAGGGCAAAAAAAGGTGTAAAACATATGGAATGGTTGCAAATTTGCCAGGAAGAAGAAGCAAGTGCATGGTGTCCCCACGGACGGTGAGGAAGATGGTGAGAGAGGCCATTTCTTCCTGTTATCAGTCAGGGAGTTTTTCCTTGCCACTGTTGCCCTAGGCTTACTCTTTGGGGGCTGGTTCTCTGTAAAGCTGCTTTGTGATAAAGCTCCTTTGTTAAAAGCGCTATACAAATAAAAATTGATTGATTGATTGATTAATAACCCAAGGATCACTGTTTAAGAATTGCAGAGAATGGTTTGTTTCTTGTGGTCAACAAGTCTAAAAAAACATAAAATGGCACCTCCATACCAACTAACTTTTTGGAAGGGTGGCACAAAGACAGCCCTCACTGAGCACAATAAACAAAACCAAGGGTCTGGAGCTTGCGCAAACCCAAGGATATCAATGATTCTGAAAAGTTCTACATGGAGCAATGGTCAAAAATCCCTCCAAATGTGTTCTCTAACCTTATCACAAATTATAGGAAAAGACTCATGGCTGTCATCTTTGCCAGGTGTGTTTTAAAACAGTAGTAAGCCAGGGGTGCCAATAATTGTGGAACCTGTTTTATGGGGAAATATTTTTTTTAAATGTAAGACTTTTGTTGATTCCATTGAATCATTAATCAAGCACACTAGTTTACACATGTTGGTAAATAAAGCTTATGTCAATAACTGTATTATTTTTTAGTTTAGCATTTTTGTTGCATATTTATCAAGGGTGCCAATAATTTTGGAGCCCAACGTAAATTAATTAACAATGATATAAATGGTGGATTTGTTATTTATAAAGATTGTATAGAAGAACAAAGAAAATATTTGATAACTTTTAAACGATAAATATATATCAGGGGAGATGCATGATAAAATGTGGTTAACATTGAATGGCAGACTCACCGTAAGAGCAGTGGTAAAGTGGAGTTGTTTTGTGAAAACAGTGACCTGCCCAATGCCAGAGTGTACCGAGAGAGAAACTATAGGACACTTTTTAATTGATTGCTATAGGTCAAAAGAAGTGTGGGGCAAGTTAAAAAGAATTGGGCTAGACATAATGTGACCAGAAAACAATCTTTACTGCAGGATTTTACAAACATTTTAATGACAAGAAAAAGGGAACTATATTGGGTGTGTATTTGCTCCACTGTAAGTAGTGGGAAAACCAGATGTATAACGACAATGTAAAGTATCTTCATAAAAAGTGATACTGTTTTTAAAACAAATCGTAAATGCCTTGAGAAGGAAAAGAACACTGGACCATAAAAAAAAAAAAACACTGATGGACTGAAATAGCGATATAGCTGTGTGAGATTTGTGAAGGAATGTGTTAGGTGATTTATTTTTATATGCAAGTCCGTTTTTGATGAATTGCAAAATGTTGTTTTTGTTTTTTTTTTTTTTTTCCAAACGGAAACAAAGTCGGGACCGGAGAATTTCCTGCTCATATCGCGTTAACAAATACAAACCAATAACGCGCTTTTAGACAGAAACTACACACTTGGACTTTAATGGCTACCGCTCTGCCAGCGCGCATGCCAAACGAAAAGACCGACACTCGCCAGGACACTCGATGCCGCGGGCATGCTTTCTAACATCAGCTGGCATGACTTGTTGAATAAATTAAGCTCGACAGGGATACTAGTTATCCGTTTATGACGTACGAGGTACATGCGTGATTCGTACGATTTTGGCTTGTATTAAGTTTCAGGACGAGGAAATCTTTACGTACGCACTTCTCAGATTACATTCAAACCCCATTCCGAATATCTAGAAGCCTCGCCCCGCATTAAACACGAGATCCGATTTACACCGTTTTTTAGAAAACTCAATGAACTTCTGTCTTTTGTAGACGACGTGGGTGGCTCTTAAAAGAGCCTTTGGTTAAGTAGTATTGGGCTCCCGTTTACTTGGAGCTGGTGTACTTCGTGACCGCCTTTGTGCCCTCAGACACTGCGTGTTTAGCCAACTCTCCGGGCAGCAGAAGACGCACTGCAGTCTGGATCTCCCTTGAAGTAATGGTAGAGCGCTTGTTGTAATGAGCCAAACGAGAAGACTCACCAGCAATACGCTCGAAAATGTCGTTGACAAACGAGTTCATGATACCCATAGCTTTGGAAGAAATGCCTGTGTCAGGATGGACTTGCTTCAATACCTTGTATACATAGATAGCATAGCTCTCCTTCCTGCTCTTTCTGCGCTTCTTTCCGCCTTTCGCGGCAGTCTTGGTAACAGCTTTCTTGGAGCCTTTCTTGGGCGCGGACTTCGCTGGTTCTGGCATTTCGAACGTTGATAAGATGAAAACGTAGTTCTGTGTCGCAGTTTAACTGTCTGGCCAGAGATGTATGCAAATTATATTGCCTTGTTTGCTGGTGACGTCGGACACATTCTCATTGGATGCTCTTTGTCTCAGATATTATGTTCAAAGTCTATTGGTTCAACACGGCAGGTTTGCAAAAAAACAACATGTCTTCCTTCGGAACAAAAACCCCCGCATTTTCTTTTTTTGCCAGCGTCTTTTACACTTGTTAAACTTAAGAAATTCTCAATGTACTTTCATTGCCGTTACTCGTGTTCTAAAGTTCATTACACTCTCCCTTTGAGCAATAATTTGCTTAAAACAACGTTTACTTGAAAACGTGAACATTTTTGCTAATTGCCTGTGCCGCCCAAAAAACAGGCTACACAACACCAAAAAGGGGTTTTCAACAAACATTAAAAGTACCTTTCAGTATGCAACATTTGTTGCCACTTCAGTCCCGAATTTGCTATTTTATTTCATACGCTTTTATATACTGACCTCCCAGCTGAACATTCGAACAAAGACTACCTGCGATTCTAAATAGGTGTAAACTGTTTTCGGTAGTTCTCGCTGGTCAGGTCAGTAGAGTGAAAAGGTGGTCATACTGGTTGACAAGCTGACCATATGGGTTGAACAGCTGGTAGAACAACTACATTATTACGATATTACTCTTGTGTTGAATTGCGTCAGTCGCTGAAAATCAAATAAACTTAAATGAATAATTTATATTAATTTGGTATTAGCTAAATGTATATTGCGATTTGGTTTTTGGTTCAAAATGGTAGTTTTGCACATTACACATATGTGGGTGGCTCTTACAAAAGCCTTTGGATGAAAGATACTCGTATGAGCAATGCAGCAATTACTTGGCTTTCACTACTTCCTCAGTTTTTTTCGGGAGCAGCACAACTTGGATGTTGGGTAGTACTCCGCCCTGAGCGATAGTGACGCCTCCGAGGAGCTTGTTCAACTCTTCGTTGTTGCGCACCGCCAACTGCAGATGTCTGGGAATGATGCGGGTTTTCTTGTTGTCTCTGGCAGCGTTACCAGCCAATTCCAGGATCTCAGCAGTCAGATACTCGAGCACAGCGGCCAAATAAATTAGAGCACCGGCACCAACACGCTCCGCATAATTCCCTTTACGCAACAATCGGTGAACGCGCCCAACCGGAAACTGGAGTCCAGCTCTGGATGAGCGGGTTTTAGCTTTCGCTCTCGCTTTACCACCGGTCTTCCTTTTTTCTTTATTTTTATTTTATTTTATAAATAAACTTTATTTCAATTATACAAGTCATTACAAACAATTACATAAACAAGAAAATCTAAATACATTAGGTAAAGCTTCTTGTATATTAAAAGTCCAGAGTTTCCCAAAGCTTTGCATTGCCATGCTTGATGTCAATTGTCCTTCGACGTTTTAGTTCTGTTAAAATGTTCTTGCATACAGATTCACTTGACACGTAGATATGATCAATTGTCATTTTACTTCGCGTTTTCCATATGTGCTGATTCACTGGACATATTATTAACCAGTATAAATCTTTAAGTTTATCATCAATGTTATATATTATTCCATAAAATACAGTTTCTGGTGTAACTGAAATATTAACACCAATAGATTTAATTTGTTCCCATATTTTTTCAGATCGACTGCATTCAATCAACAGATTCTCCGAAGTTTCATCTGCATCACAATCGGGCATTGGGCAGGATTTCGTTGTAACAAAGCAACTCCATTTTACAACAGCTCTCACTGGTAATCTCCTCACTGATATTAGCAAGGCTATATCTCTCATACTTTCAGAAATGTTTTTGCTCCATATTCGTGCGACCATGCTTTCACATTCTAAATTATTTAGATATCTGTACTTTATAACTCCACCATACAGTTCATTAATTATTAAATTATATATGACCTTATTCTCAGAATGGCACCAGTCAATATTTAAATGTTTAAACTTGTCTATAAAATCACCATACATAAGTTTAAAATAAGGTTGTCTGGTTCTCTCTTTTCCTTTCTTTTTTCCAGTTAGTAATGTTACCGATCCAGCTAATTTGTCTGTTTATTTCACCTGCTACAATCTTGCACATTGCTATTTTTAATTTGATACTTACGTCTATTGCTCCCAAACCTCCTAATTTTCTGGGTTTAAATAACAATTCTCTCTGAGTAACTTCTCTATTCGTTCCCCATATTAATTTACAACACTCTTTACTTATCTTCGTTATATATTTTTCTGTTGGTGGAAACACTGAACTTAAAAACATAATTTTTGACAGGATTAACAAATTACATATACCTATTCTAGACCTAAAGCTTGTGTTTCTACCAGACCACTTTAGAACTTCATCTTTTTCATCTGACTTCTTTTTCTTTCTTTTTTTTTTGCCAATTTGATTCACAACAATCAGTATTACTAATATAGATACCTAATACCTTAATTTCTTCTTTTACATTTATGTGTATAGGGAACTGTTTACTTAAATTCCCAATCCAGACAGCTTATGATTTATGATGGTGTAAAACTGCTCTGGATATTTTTTCGTAAATTTTAAAATCCTCACATATAATATCCAATTCTGTTTGTGATTTTACAAACACTGTAATATCATCAGCATATGCTGAAATGATAACTCTCTCATTGCCAACCTTTACCCATTCTAATCTCTTATCGTTTTGAATTATTTTAACCAAAGGGCTGATTGAAATCACATATAGAGCAGTACTTAGTGGACATCCTTGCTTCACCCCTCTATGAACTTCAAAACATTCTGTCAGTTGACCATTTACATTCACTTGGACTAAGGATTTTGCATAAAGACACCTAATCATTTTAACAAAGTTTTGCGGAAATCCATACTTTTTCAGAACTTCAAATAAATATTCCTTTGAGACATAATCAAAAGCTTTTTTTTCTGATCTAAAGCAATAACATAAAAACCATCTTCTTTTTCCACATTAGAAATGCATTCCCTTAGCATACATAAATTATCAAACATTAACCTTCCTTTTACAGCACAGGTCTGTCCTCTTTCTATCAGCAGATCCAATCTATCCTGCATTCTATTTACCAGCACCTTAGCAAATATCTTATAGTCCAAGTTCATTAAAGTTAATTGTCTCCAATTATTAATATCATATTCATCACCTTTTTTAAACTTAAAGTGATTATACCTTCATAGAAGGAATCATACATATACTCTTTTAAAATGCCTTCATTAAAAACTTGGGTTGAAAAACCAGAGATTTCCTTCTTACTTTTTACATAAAATTCTGCTGGCAAACCATCCTTACCTGGTGCTTTTTTTAGATTTAACTGTGAATAAAGCTTAATTTCTTCTTGCAGAATAGGACATTCCAAGTCATCAGAATTAAGACACTGACCATCATTAATTGAATTTAAAAAGAGTTGAGACAAATCATTGTCAATTTCAATATCTGCATACATCTTTTGACACAGGTTTTTGACAGTATACCATATATCACATTCTTTTTCAATAAGAATACCCATTTCATTTCTTATTGCTTTAATACATTTCTGTTGTTGCTTATCTTTAAACTGAGCTATAATATTAATAGCATTAGGAGCATCTTTAACATTCATATTGCTTCCTATCTGTAGCTGTAACCCACATAGAGAATCTTTATTCATATATTCAATTTCATCTTTCATTTTGTACATTTCTGTAAATTCTAAGTCTGTTTTACTCAATTTTACGTTCAATTCTATGTATTTTTTGAGCAGCGGGCCATATTTAATAATGTTTTCTTCATTTAGACTTTTACACTTGTATCTAAAAAAGTCCTTCATCCTGTGTTTTAAAATTTCCCACAACTCTTTGTCAGAATTTTCAAGTTCTTTATATTGTCGATTTCAAGTTTTAACTCTGACACTCGTTCTAAATTATCAAGACACTGAGTATTTAATTTCCAATAGGATTTCTTGGGATCACCTGTGATTTTGAGCTGCACTGTAACAGCCAAGTGATCAGATTCCACAAGAAGTTTGGTTTTGTAATCACATATATCAAAGTTACTATTTACATAAATTTGATCAATTCTTGTCCTTGTATATTTGTCATGTCTAGTAAAGTCAACCTTATTTGGATGTAAAATTCTAAAAGTATCCCTCAAGTCTGTTCCTTCCAACATTTTTTTAGAGCTGTTCTTTCTCTTGTCATTAAAAAAGGTCTGTGTCAAAATATATCTTTCCCCTCTAGCACCACATTAAAATCACCACACACCACAATCGGACACCCTGCACATAAAAAAGTTCTAAGTTTGTTAAACAGTTGGGTTTTCTTCACTCTATCTGGTGCAGTATATACATTAATTATTCTAATCTTTTTCCGAAAAAGGTAACAGTCTAAAACCAATAACATGCCCAGGATAATTTCCCATTATCTTATGACAGTAACCTTATTTCGAAAAAAGATTCCAATCCCATCAGCCTTATCTTCACCAATTGAAATGAAGCAGGACCCTTTTGACCAAATCTTTTTAACGTCCTCTACATCCGTGCTCGTTGAAAGCCTCATTTCTTGTAAACATAAAACATCAAAATCTGTTTGCAACAACGTATCAAATTTCTGGTGCCTGTTCTTAATCGATTGCACTCCTCTCACATTCAACGTGCAAAAATGCATGTAAAGGGTGCTCATAGAGTGTATTTATGAGACAGGCATTGTTCTTTCATGGACTGATTTTAGTGTCCATTTTCTTTCGGTCTCTTTCATTTGATATAACAAGCTTCCGTTTGTTAACAGCCCTAGAAATGTTACCGTCATTTGTGGCGCTTACTTGCTGTCCAGTTACAGGAACATCCTTTGTCGACGTGCGTGGGGATTTGGCCATTTGCATCTGTGTATGCATTAAAGTCTCCGCACCAACTCGTATGGTAGCGGGTTCGTTGAGCACTTTTGCAGTTCCCGTGATAAAAGCGGCCCCTCTGCTCGACTCCAGCTCGCTACTAGACTCCTGAATGTCCGGAGAGTCCGGTTCTTCACTGGCGGAGTCATATACTTAGCCGTCATCTTCATCCTCATCATCCTCCTCTCCACTGTCCTCTCCGGTCCCGGAGGAGTTAGGAGAGGAGGAGGAGGAGGAGGTGGAGGACTGGCTATGTGACCCTCCATCCGTGGAGGGTAAGCTGACTTCCGCAGCGCACAGGAGCTTCAGCTCCCTCTCTACATCCGGCGGCCTCTGTTGCTGCTGCTGGACTATGATGGATGTTACTCTTTCTCCCTCCAGTGTTGTGTGCCTTACCTGCTGCTGGGCTCCTCCTGGAGCTTCTTGTCGCCTCAGGACGGAAGTGAAACTGCCTCTTCCTCTGCCTCTACTTCTGCCTACCACCAGTCGCCCCTCGTCCTTTCCTACTGCGACTGGCTGCGTCCCTCTCTGCGGCGGGACGGTAGAGCTGCGCTCCTCTCCACTCTCTGGCAGCTGCTGCCTGGTTGTGGTGCATTGAGTGTTATTGCCATCTGGCAGCGGCTCCTGTTGGGCTGCGGTCTGCGGTTTTCTGGTGCTCTCTTGTGGCTCTTGCTGGTTTTGACGCGGTTGCTGCTCGTCCTGGGCTCTGGCTCGGTTTCAGTTTTTTGCTTTATTGCTGTAGGAGTGGGGACATTTACAGTTTTTTTTTTATTGCTAAGACACATTTAATGAAACAATTCCCCTTTTTCTCAGAACTATTAACACAATCCCAAAACTACACATCAATCAGCACAAACCTCAAACATCCATGCCAAACTCAAATTATCTTCTCAAAAACATATACTCTTCCATCAAATTTAAACTTTGCCTTCAAATGACACACACAAGCCATAAAAAACACAGACAATATAGATTACCCATAAATTCAAAGCACTACTGCAGAAATCTGTTATAGCAGTGCGTCAGGAGTTATTTTCTCCTGGTTATTCTACTTATTTTATGGTTTTCAGATTTTGATCTTTGCAATGTTACACTACTAACACATGAGGGTATGTGCAAATTTCCAAATATTTTACAGTTTTTCTCAATCGTTTAAACGCGTTTCCTGAAACTATAGCTCAATTTCTCAAAACTCTACACACAAAGCACAGCAACAGTTAACCTTTTGCCAGAACTACACAAATCTATTGCAAAATGTATTTATGCATTCAAAACCATGTTCTCTTTTCTCAAAACTGACTTTTTCCATCAAAATGATTCACACAGGTCTCATATGAATAGGTCTTATTGAGCATTGATTTCACACTGGTGCGATAAATTTAAAAACACAACCATCAAAATACTGTATATATGTTCTGGCCTCATGAGGTCATGTTACATATTCAAGTGTATAAAATTGTGTAAAAATTGCTTATTTTTTCTCCTTTTTTGAAGTTTTAGTTTTCTTTTCGAGGGGTCCCAAAATAGGCTCCAATTTTACAGTAAATATAAAGACTGTTGCCATGATACAATACAGGGAATATATCATCATATAAATAGTGCATTTGCTAGGTAAACCTAATTCTAATTCAGTACAGTACAGCAAAGTGTGTGAACTGTTATCACTTTGAGTGTTGTTGTTATTGTGTATGATACAATGCACATTTACTGTATTGTCCTGCCAATGAGGTCCAGTTTGGCTGCACTCACAACCCAGGTTCCATCATGAGTCGTACTGAAGATTGTTAGAAGTGTTTTTTCATTTTCCTTATCAGTGCAATTATGAGTTTTGCCAAAATCGATAACATTTGTGTCTTCTCAAAACTAGAACATGCTTAGACTGTGTCAGTCTGGACAGTGGATGTAATGATCTGTTATCATATATGAAATCAATGAACAAATTCAAAAAGGTAACAAAGCAAATCTTTATTTGTTACTGTAAAATAAATCTTTGTTCAGCAGGCTGCAAAAATAAAAATCGTAGTTTGTAGGCCTGCTGTAAAAAAAAAAAAAATACAAATACGTGATCAACCAAAGTTGCACATATTTCATTTGAAATATTAGCTCGTCTCCCTCTTCTTCGTCCACCTCGTCCACCTCATACACATACACCTCCTCCTCTACCTCTTCCTCTCTGTGCTGCATGTTGCTCCATTGTTTTCCAAAACAATGGAGGTCACCGGAGGTCTCTTTTATGCTCTGACAGATAATTGAAAAGTTTAGCCAATTGAGTTTGAGCAGGTGTGGCGTGAGTGAGACCAGTTGATACTTAGAGTTTGGCATTTGAAAGCCAGTGTTTTCCAGATGAACAAACAGGGCTTGATTATGAAAATTGTGCTAAATGATGAGATTTTGTGTGTAGAGTTGTGCAAAAATGTGATTTAGAATTGCTACTTGAGTGAAAACAAAGAAATTGTGCTTAGAGTTTTGCAGAAATAGTCTTTGTTGTTGACACATGAGCTTCAAGTTTTCACCATCGTGTGCATAGTTCCAGTTTTAGTGTTTGAACATTTGAGAAAAACTGTATTTGTAGTACTGAAAAGTGATGCTGAGTGAAAAGTACTGTACAGTAACCACAACACAGTTGAAGGAACAAAAAAATGTAGTATTTTCAAAGGAGAGTAGCATTCATAAAAGGAACTCAGTATATGCAGCATTATAAACAAAAACAGCAATAAAATCTAAAGAACATATAGTCTGTAAATACACTTCAATATTACATAGACAGCATATCCTCTCGCAGTAGTACAGCAGATACAATATGTAACATTACATAAATTATAGTACCTGTTTTCTTGTCTGAAAGTATGGACAATGGATGCCACTGTGAAACGATTCAAGTTTGGCTGAACTCTCTGTCCAGCTTCCCTCATCATCATACCATGCACCAGCACATGGTCAATCAAGGTGGCACGTATTTCGTCTGGGACAAATTGTCTCCTGCCTCTTCGTCTCCTTTGTCTTCCTGATCTTTGGACAGCTTGTCCATTTTGAGGATCCATTGTTCAAAAGCACACAGACGCAAACTGTGGCCCTATTTATTGATCCAGAGATTGTGACTGGTGTGTAAACAATTCTGCTGCCAAGTGTTTGCACCTAGAGAAAGGTGTGTTACCTGAGTTTAGGTTGTGATGACTTGAGTTAACTGTTTTGACTACTAGTGTCTGTTGCATGAGCACAGTGTGTAACCAGTGATTCATGACAGCATTTGTTTGTAGAGATTTGCAGAAAAAGTTTGAAAATTTGCAGCATGTGTTAAAACAAGTGAAAAGTGTTTTTAGTTTTGAGAGATGTGTTGGTCCTCCTGAAGTAATAATTTCAGAGTTTTTGCTACAAGAATCAGCTTTAGTGTGTTAGCAATCGAGAAAAACTGTAAAATAAGTGTGCCTCACTCCTCCACACAGGCTGCACCGGGAATCATTGCTGCAATCTTTGGCCTTGTGACCCAATCCTCCACACTTCCAACACTTCATCTGGGTACACTCCTTTACCTGATGGTCAGGTGCACCACAGACGAAGCAAGTTTGCCGCTGCCCAGGATAAATCACACGGCCATTGTAAGGGCCTAGAGATATGGAATTAGGTAGTGTTACGGGATGACCATTCGCATCTTTTTTTAACTGGATTTTGTATTTCCTAACCCCGTACCAAATTCCAAAACGGTCCACAGGCTTGTAAGGGGCCTGCAGGATATCGCCATGTCTCATTAGAAACAGTTCAATATCATGGTCCGACACTCGGCCAGTCCAGAATTTTACCACAACATTGACGGTATCTATAGCTACAGAAGAATCGATAGTCCAATTACTCCAAGGGGCTTCATTTGATTTTGCATATGCCGTCTCCATGAAGTGCCTCAGGGCGTCTTCGTGGAAGAAACGAAGTTCAAAATCTTTCCTATTAGGCACCGCAATGAAAGAATAAACATCCTTGACATTAATGCCGCCTGATGCGAAAAGTAACTTTTCCCCGACCTGATCACGGGAAGGGGGCTCACCTTCTATGGTATATTTTAACCTCGCCCAGTGCTGGGCGAACCGAGAGGCGTAGGAGGCCGTGTTTGTTGTTTTATTTTTTATTTCCTCAGCCAGACCGCAGCCGTAGCTACGGCCGCGGCCTGGGGAGATTTTAGTTTTTTTTTTTTTTTTTTCCTTTTTTTTTTAAACACACACGAATCAGTAAACCAAGTTAAGCGCAGCGATAAATTAATGCAGTGATCTGAGTTAACCCCCAGTCTTACCTCGTCCACTCATTTTTAGTTCTTCTCGTCTCGTGTCAAGTATGATAACGATTACAGACGACAGCCTTTCTTATACTTATAGCCTTTCAACACTCTGTTCATCCATTGGCTGCAGCATTGATGGGACGTCGTCCAATCAAACAGGAGAATAATTTTGCATTGCGCTCACGCCCCAGAACGACTGAAATGATTAAATCAAAGAACTGTAGATAAGAGCTGGCCTGCAGTCAGACTTCAGCGATCCATTACATTACATTACAGGCATTTGGCAGACGCTCTTATCCAGAGCGACGTACAACAAAGTGTATAACCATAACCAGGAACAAGTATGTCGAAAACCCTAGAGAGAAGTACCGTTCCAAGTGCAGGGAACAACCGCATAGTTCAACTTGAACCCTGAAGGTAAACTGTTTAACACTAACATAAACGAGAACAGCAACAACGCAGTCTATGCAAAAATACAAGCAGTAGTTAAGACAAGTGCATTAACTAAGTCACCTACGAAACAGCTACCTAGTTACAACCCTAAGCTTACAGTTAACCCTCCTGTTATGTTGCGGGTCAAATTGACCCTTTTTAAAGTTTGAAAATCTAGGAAAAATACTTAAAAAAAATTTTCAGTATGAAACTTCTTCTACTGGCCTTAATTAGTGTAATCAACATTTGAAATGAAAATGGTTCATTTAATGTATTTGTAAACCCCCCCTGCATGTTTATATCACAGAGATACTGTTCGGGTCAATTTGACCCGGCAGTGAAAGTGGAGGCTAAAAGGGGTCAGAAGTGTCAAATTTAGACCATTTCTTGCTTTGCAGATGTAAGACGTAAGGTATTTCCTATTCCCTCCCACCATATTTCACTCCAATCACACACACACACACACACACACACACCCGCATGCACACACGCACACACAGACACACACATACACGTTTGTATTGCTATACTTGTGAGGACTTACTATTGACTTACATTCATTCCGTAACCTCTAACCCTAACCCTAACCCCAACCAATACATGCCTAACCCTATTCCTAACCCTAAAACAGCCTCTTGAACTTGTGGGGACCAGCAAAAGGTCCCCACCTTGCGTAATTTTCCTCATCCTTCTATTCTTGTGGGGACATTTGGTTCTCACAAAGATAGTAATACATGCTGATACACACACACACACACATTTCACCCCAATCTAACACACACAAATACACACATACATACAAACACTCTTTCTCCTTATTATCCATTATCCCTACCTCACCTGTAAAGTGCGAGAAAGTGCAGATATGCCGAACTGTTGGTGATCAAATATAGGGCCCCTCAATTGTCCAAGTTTGCCTCCACAGACACCACAGCCCTAGTGTCTCATGAGCACTCTCCATAAAAATGCCGAAATCAGCACCAGAGAGGACCAGAAACCAAGCATGATCCTAGATTACAATGCCACCAAAGGGGGGGTGGAACAACTTGGACAAAGTAACGGGGTCCTACAGCACCAAGCGAATGACTGCGTGCTGGCCTTTAGGCATCTTTTATAACATAATTCATGTATCGGCCTACAATGCGTTCATCATCTTGATGGAGATTTTTCCTGAGTGGAACGTGTCAAAGCTGTACAAGAGGCGCATCTTCCACGCGGAGCTGGGGAAGGCACTCGTGGTACCGCATATACAACGGAGGCAGCACAAGGACCCCAGCCACTGCAGCCACAGTAAGGGAGATCCAGGAGAGGGCTGCACCTAGTACACCAGTGCCTTGGGTAAGTAAGTGAGTGTGTGGTGTGTGTGTGTGTATGTGTGTGCGAGTGCATGCGTGCATGTCAGGGGATCGGGATCAGCAAAAAGACATAGTAATCATCTCCCTCATCTTTCTAGGTTGCTGCTGGGGGAAGAAGGAAGTGGAAGAGGTGCCAGGTCTGCATGACGTCAAGATGAGCACGACATGTGCGACGTGCAAAATTCATTTGCACAAAGCACAACGTGACGACATGTCACTCGTGTGCTGTGTAGACACACAGATACACACACACACACACATACACACGCCTCGTTCATATTGCTCATCTCTTGTTCATTTTTGTTCATTTCTTCATTTCTAAACATTCTAAACATTACATAAATAAAGTTTACTTTCAATAAAACCCTTATGACTCATTTGGCTTGATTTTAGTGTTCAATTTGATCCTGAACAGAAGAAGTGTCTCATCTCTATTTAGCAACATCACCCCATGAAAAAAAATGTTTAAAAATGTAAAACAAATTTTAAAAAATTAAATGTTATGTAAAACTAGTGTATTTAATATCTAGGTTTTTCTAATATACAGAAAAAAGAGTTTGAACATGTATTTTTTATGAAAAACGAGTGAATTATCCTAATGAAACCATGATCTGTGAGAGGTGAATAACACAATTGCACTAGATTTTGATTGAATTGTTAGCACTGAGGTACCCAAACAATGTTCATTAGGATTTTTTGGTTTCTGACAACTTTTGGATGTTTAAACATGCACCGGGTCACATTGACCCGGGAACATTATTGCTGTACCTAAAAAATGAACAGAACAGGAGGGTTAATTAAGAGATTACAGGGAGGTAGGGAGGGATTGGGAGAGGTGCAGCCTGTAGAGGTGAGTCTTCAGTCGTCGCTTGAAGTGGGTCAGTGTCTCAGCTGTTCTGACCTCCACGGGGAGGTCATTCCACCATTGTGGGGCCAGAACAGACAGGAGACGTGTTCGGGAAGCACAGTTGCGAAGAGGGGGAGGTGCGAGGCATCCTGAGGTAGCAGAACGGAGGGGTCTGGCTGGCATGTAGGGTTTGAATATCTTGTGGAGGTGTGCTGGGGCTGATCCCTTGACTGCCTGGTATGCTAGGACCAATGTTTTAAATTTGATGTGAGCTATAACAGGCAGCCAGTGGAGGGTAGTGAGCAGGGGAGTGACGTGGGAGTGTCTGGGCAGGTTGAAGACCAGACGAGCTGCAGCATTCTGAATGAGTTGCTGGGGTCTGATGGCAGATGCCAGTAGTCCAGCCAGAAGAGAGTTGCAGTAGTCCAGGCGGGATAGTACCATTGCTTGGACCAGGAGCTGGGTTGAGTAGGTGGTTAGAAAGGGGCGGATTCTCTGGATGTTATACAGGAAAAATCTGCACGCCTGGCTTACTGCTGCGATGTTCTTGGAGAGGGACAACCTGTTGTCCATCACCACTCTGAGATTCTTGGCACAGGGTGATGATGTCACTAAGGTGTCCCCTAGGGAAATGGAAAAATCGAGGAGGGGAGAGGTTAGAGCAGGAATAAAGATTAGCTCCGTCTTTCCCGGGTTGAGCTTCAGGTGGTGATTGTCCATCCAGCTCTGGACGTCCCTCAGGCAAGCGGAGATGCAGGCAGGGACCTGTGTGTCCGATGGGGAGAAGGAGAGAAAGAGTTGTGTGTCGTCGGCATAACAGTGATAAGACAAACCATGGGGAGAGATTACAGGGCCAAGGGATCTGGTGTATAAGGAGAAGAGAAAGGGACCGAGGACTGAGCCCTGGGGAACTCCGGTGGCTAGGGGACGGGGCGGCGATACTTTACCCGCCCAGGCAACCTGGAAGGAACGGTCGGAGAGGTTAGACTCAATCCAGTCAAGGACTGTGCCGCAGATCCCTGTTGCTGCCAGGGAGGACAGGAGGATGGAGTGCTCCACAGTGTCGAATGCAGCGGAGAGGTCTAGAAGCATCAGGACAGAGGAGAGGGAGGCTGCTCGTGCGGCATGGAGTGACTCACTGACCGAGAGGAGTGCAGTCTCTGTCGAGTGGCCAGGCCTGAAGCCAGACTGGTGGGGGTCAAGCAGGTTATTCTGAGAGAAGAAAGCAGAGAGTTGGTTAGATGCAGCACGTTCAAGTGTTTTGGATAGAAAAGGGAGGAGAGATATCGGGCGGTAGTTCTGGATGACTGAAGGATCTAGTGTGGGCTTCTTCAGCAGCGGGGTGATGTGAGCCCTCTTGAAGGATGAGGGGAAACATCCAGAAGATAGGGAGGAGTTCACAAGGGAGGTGACAAATGGGAGGATGTCTGGTGTGATTACCTGGAGGAGAGATGAGGGGATAGGGTCGAGGGCGCAGGTGGTAGGGCGGTGGGAGAGCAGGAGCTGGTAAACTTCAGAGTCTGTGAGGAGAGAAAATGTGGAGAAACAGGGGGTGGAGGGGGCAGAGGGGCTGCGGATATCTGCAATCTTTTTGTCAAAGAATGCTGCAAAGTCATCTGCAGTGAAGGAAGACTGGGGTGGGGGAGGTGGCACGCTGAGGAGAGAGGAGAAAATAGAGAACAGTTGATGAGGGTTAGAAATGGAGTTATGAATTTTAGTTTGATAGAAATTTGCCTTAGTGGCAGTGACAGCAGAAGAAAACTCTGTCAGGAGAGACTGATAGGCTGAAAGGTCAGATGGGTCCCTGGATTTGCCCCACTTCCTCTCAGCAGCGCGGAGGCTGGCCCTGGAGGTGCGTAGGATGTCAGACATCCATGGACTGGGAGGGGATGAACGTGCTGGCCTAGGGACAAGAGGACATAGGGAGTCGAGTGCTGAGGAGAGAAATGAAGTTAGGGTGGAGGATGCAGAGTTAGTGGGGAGCTTGGAGAATGATTGAAGAGGGGGGAGGGAAGCAGTCACTCTGGGAGAGAGAGAAGAGGGTGAGAGGGAGCAGAGGTTATGACGGACAGTGACAGTAGGGGTGGGAGGAGGAGAGGGAGGATGGGGAGCAAGAGGGAGGGAGAAGGAGATGAAGTGATGGTCAGACGTATGCAGGGGGGTAACCGTGAGATTGGAGCTGGAGCAGTTCCTCAGGAAGATCTGGTCTAGGAGGTTGCCTGCCTTGTGGGTTGGGGGAGAGTGTTGTAGAGAGAGGTCGAAGGAGTGGAGTAGTGGTAGGAAGGCAGCAGACTGGGAGGCCTCTAAGTGGAATTTAAAATCTCCCAGGAGGATCAGCGGGGTGCCGTCCTCAGGGAAGGCGCTGAGCAGGGTGTCTAGCTCATCCAGGAAGCTTCCCAGGGGCCTAGGGGGATGATAAATAACAACAATATAGAGGTTGGTAGGGTATGTGATAGAGACAGGATGGAATTCAAAAGTGGATATAGACAGGTCAGGGAGGGGGAGAACAGAGAATTTCCAAGTGGGGGAGATCAGTAAACCAGTACCACCACCACGGCCAGATCGCTGGGGGGTGTGGGAGAAGGAGTAGGAGGACGAGAGGGCAGCAGGAGTGGCAGAGTTGTCTGGTGTGATCCAGGTCTCTGTGAGGGCAAGGAACTGCAGGGATAGGAGGGAGGCATAGGCGGAAATGAAGTCCGCCTTGTGCGTAGCAGACTGGCAGTTCCATAGCCCCCCTGTGACCGTGAAGTTCTCACAGGGGGTCAGCGAGGGGTAGCAGAGGTTAGAGAGGTTCCGTTGTCGAGGGGGACCACATCGCAGGAAGCGCCTTCTGAGGGGGAGAGAGCAGACTGGAATGGAGAGCTGACACATAAACTAGGAGGGAGCGATGCTAGCGTCGCTCCGAGTGTACCTAATTAGCAATTGAAAACCTGAATCAAATAACGCGCTGATTACACGGGTTCACAGTCTGTAATGATACAATAATCGCAATCGCTAAGCCCAAGTAGCCAATCTATCAATTCTAAGAATCAAAAAGCAGCAGATAGAAACCTAACACAACCTAACACAAAGAACAGTTACCACACAGAAGAAAGTTTAAATCTAACGCGGTATGTAATTAGCAAATGAACGCAGATACTTAGCTAATCCTTGGCATATGTTTCATTTTCACATCATGCAGTTATTTTGCAAGCGAAAAACGCAGAGAATGTTCTACTAAGGCCATTCTGTCAGAAAACTTCGGTGTCCAGAGCCTTATTGACATATCCACAGCACCATTAACATATTTACAAATTTTGTTACACACAGAGTCCATAGTTCTTCTTCTTAATTTCATTATTATTCGTTTAATTACTACATCACTACTAATAACAGTTTGGTTAATAATCATATTGCAACTTGTCTTCCATAGTTTTGAATTTATTACACAAATTACCAACCAAACAAAAACAAAACAAAACAAAAAACAAAACAGATATAAGCCAAGTTGAATCCCTTAATTTTTTCAGATAATACATTGGAATACATATTTTTAATGCATGTCTCACTTTCTGTAAGGGTAAGCTATTTTGATGTCAATACTTTTAATGGCAAGCCTAGTATAAGCCAGTTTGAATGAATGAAGTATAGCAGTGCTTTGTATGTATGAGTAACTTGGCATTTTTGTATGTTGAAAACATGTTTTATATGAGATCAAGATTACAAAAGGGTGTGAATGGTGCAGTATTTTGACAAACAGAACATACAAAGTTCCATGATTCTTGATGCTAGAAATATGGACCACCTGTAAAGAAACCTTAGCTGACGCGCGCTTTTGAGGGCTTGTACAGGATTTATACTAAGGCTCTCTATCCCCCAAAGCCAGAATCATCCACCCAGAGCATCGAGCTCCAATTACAATGGACGTATGCACAGGGCCGTTGCTAGGAATTCTGGGCCTGGACCCCTTTAACTTTACCAGATATATTTGCACCATTGTCGAACCCATGGCCTCTGCAATCTGCAGATTCAATGCAGTGCTCCTCTAAAGTCTTCAATACCATCTCTGATATTTCATGGTCAGTCTTTCCATTAAATTCTTTCTTTCAAAAAAAGTGTGACATCTAATATTCTCTCAAGAATAGCTTTGTTTCTGTCAACTTTTTGCAGACCGCTATCTACCCCTTTTGCTTCCACCAAAGAATACTTCAAATTTTTGAAATTGCAGGTTTTGTGCGGCTTACTAGCTTCATGGTCAGGGAATTTGTTCTACATTCTCCACCATTTGAGATTTTATGTTTTGTACCCTTCTTTGAAATTTAGAGCACTGGCTGAGGGTTTTTTGAGGCCATCACATGAAAATAACATACATGGCACACAATATATCGCTTTTGTGCTTTGACTGTACATTAACCAGCCTCTCTTCTGTTTTTCCCGTCCATTTGCTGACTTAGCATACTGTAAATACTCAGGGAATTTCTTTCCCTCCGAATCCCTTATCAAGCTCAGGTCTGTCTGAGTGGCAGTGGCTATCTTTCTGACAATTACTTCACGGTCATGGTCTGTGAGCCTCTCTGGCCACAATCCTTGGTCGCATGGATATTCTCCCTCTTCATTCTGGCTTTCATGTATTTGTGCACTTCCTGTGCTGCGGCGGTTTAATGACTGGTACTATTATGAGCCACTTCACTATCCCCTTCACTATCTGTAGGAGCCTTGGTTTCTGATATTTGTTGTTGGGTAGAGGGGCCTCGCTCTATAGACAGCAAGGACAGTGACTTAAGTAGACTTATAAACAAATCTACATTTTGTCATTCATTACAGAATCGAAAGAGCTGAGAGTGACTAATGTGTAAGTAATAGCCAATGGTACAGCAGTTCACTAATAAGTCAAAATAGCCAATCAGTGTCTACCTCACTCACTCACCATCAAAAGCATCTTTGGAGTGCTGGGGGTGGGGGTCAGAGGAGGCCACAGCTGATTCTGGAGTAGCAGCACATAAAGGTTTATTATCTAGACAAACAGCTTCACTTTATTATTGTATGAGGAGGGCAAGCTGTAAGATTAGCCCCTGCTTAATGTTAACAAGACTCTTGTCAACAGGCTAATGTAGCAATTTTGTTTTAGTAAACACTCATGTAAGAATGGAAAAATGTGTCCTGCTGCTACTGGATTTTTTTTGACAGCGTATCGTTTGGTGAATTATAATCTTACTGATCTTTTCTGTGGATGATATTTAGTGGATAATTTAGTAATGTCAGCCTTGTCAGGCGATTATTTTACACAGCTGATGGCACATAATTCTGTTAACGTAGTAACGTTAGTAGCTGGCTAAGCTGCAGGCAGCCACAGGGCACCTGTACAGCTAGCTTAATACTCTCACCTTTCTTTGAAAAAGAATTTGTTATATTCTGGGCTCCTGATCTGCTCCTGGACTCTCTTTCCTTCTTCTCCACTCTTTTTTGGCATCCCGATTTATGTTTCTGTTTCGGCATTGCGCTTCTATAACCTGCTGGCTGCTGCTGCAGTTCGGGAGCAATAACGTTACACACAAAATCTCAAAAGAGGAGTGAACCATGGACCAAACCATTTTTTTAAAGGAGGGGGTTATTGCTCAGAAAATAGAAACTTTTTTCATCAATATTGCATGATTTTGTGGCTTTGTTTTAACTCTGATGCATTGGTATGAGTATTAGTTAGGCATATGCGTAATAATTTAGCCATAGAAAGGGGGGCCTTCATACTAGGCTACTGGGGTTTTGTGCCCCCCCCCCCCCCCCAAGGGCTGTGGGCCCCTAGAATTGTCATCACCTTTCACCCCTAAAAGATGACCCTGCACGAGAGGTGGTGCTCCTTAAACAAAATCCTTCAAAATTTTCAAGAATCTAGAGCATGTCCGTTATGACAGAAATTCCAAAGTGTGGTTAATAATGGCAGCGGAGGAGTTCAAACCCTTACAGGGGTGCAGGAAGACATTCTAAGTAGGGGGTGCTGCCATCCGAATGTAAAAGTGTGACGTCATTATCATTTAAAGAAAAATAAAAAATCTATTTACTATATTTTACAGAAAGATGCTTAAAGATGACAGGCAATGAATGGTATTCAAAATTATGAAAGCGTGTGTTTACTACTTTAACAGAAAGTGATGTACAGTCTTATTTCTGTTAAACTGACCCTAGAGTCTTTTAAATACAAGATCAAAAATGCAAAACACGGTCTAGATGCTCCAGAATTCTGAGGTTTGATGTAATTCTAACCCAAATCATTCATTGGAATCCATTGTTGGAAATAGTAGCATCGGCAAATCATTCCACAGTTGCATATCTGAATGAAAGAAGGAAAGAACAAAAGAAAAACAATTGATTATGTTTTCTCTAGCTAATGAAGGAAGACAAAAGTAACGTTAGCCATCAGAGCTCGACCAAAGCGACGATTGTGTTTTTATTTTGAAAGTGCGTATATCAGCATTATTCTGCATCAAATTTAGCTGGCATCAAGTTGCCTAGCGACGGTAAACAATTGACGCATTCTTTCCTGTTAGTGAATGCCTCAAAGCAACGCAATCTAGCTAAGTTAAACACTTACACCACCATTTTTTTCACTTGATTTTAATTATGATGTAAGATAGTTCTGTTGTATAACGATAATAACTCAACATATACACACACCGTGACTGAATAAATAAACACTAACGTTAACTGCACGGTGACAGTGTTATTAACAAACATGTCTTAGTAGGTGCTGCATCAGCATCTTCTAACTCGGTCCTGGATGTTTTAGCATTTTTGGCATTGAAAAAATCCGAGATGCGTTTATGCGCCATGTAGGCTACTTCGTCCGCTTAGCCAACTCATGCGTCGTGACCCAAGCGTTTGCAATTGTAACAACACCCGTACTGACGCCGTTGTGAACCCCGTAGCAAGATCGCCATGCCTGTGATCACTAAACACTAACAAACACATTTTAAAAAAATCTATTTTCTTCCCCAAAGCAAAATTATTTATTATATTGTTTATATATATATATATATATATATATATATATATATATACTTTAAAAAATGACTAACACTTTTTTTTTTTTTTTTTTGCAGACAGCACCCCCTTTCCCGCACCCTGAATCCTCACCTCCGAAGAGACTGGAGCTTAAATCCAGTGCCTTGGACTGCTTGGCCACGCTACCTGAATAGTTAGGAAGCACTTGGAAAAGAAAATATGTGATTTCTGACAAAACTTTGTTTTCTTTTCAACTTTCATGGGCACGTAATTTTTGGTTTCCATCAAGTAATAATTGCCAGAAGGATAATGTCATACAGCGACGACTTGGGGAAAGTCACTTTGAACATGAAGGTTTGATTCCTTCTGCTGAAAAATGCCATACCAGTAGAACTCATTGCAACCGACTCAATGACGTTTTGTCACCAACGCGACGTCCTTTGTGTGCTGACAGTTATAGAGAGGACACACTGTTGTGGGTTCGTCTGGGAGTTGAACCCAGGACTTCTCGCACCTAAAGTGAGAATCATTCCCCTAGACCAACAAGCCACAAGTTGCCACGTCAGCCCTCTCCAAACTCAAGCGTCTTTGAGTTCATGAAAAGCGCTATATAAAATAAATTTATTTATTAAACTCTGAAGAGGCCTGAAGTGGTGCTCCTGAAACGTCATCTATGCATTGACTAAAATATTTAGTGACAGCTCAAGTAGGACCATAGGAGCACGTTGTTAAACGCTATTGGTTGTATAGTGGTCCACACTATTTCCTAACAAAACAATCTCTCTGGTTTTGATTCCTGGTCAATTCAACTCACTTTTTCATTTCACCTCCTTGCGGTAGCTACGTAAGTTAAATTGACAAAGTGGGATGTGAAAACCTGCACAAAATGCATGGACAGCAGTAGGCCTAGGGAATACAAGCAGCCAAAGACAAATTTGGCAGGTCTGCAATGCATTGTAAATGCACTCAATCTTACGATTTCTCTCGCAAATTGTCATGTCTGTGCTTTAACTGTAACATCATGAATGCATGGGAAAGGTGAACTTGGAGATAGCATAGCCAAGCAGTCCAAGGTGCTGGATTAAGGCTCCAGTCTCTTTGGAGGTGCGAGTTTGAGTCCTTCCGCTGCCATTTTCTGATGAAAGTACAAGTAAAATTGCATGGCATAAAATTTCACGTTTCCCAAATAGAATCAGTGCCGTGTTTTCATGGATCAAGTACTCATAGTACCACATTTTTCCTAGTGAAGACCAAAGAAACTGGTAGAAAGGAATACCTTCCAGAACAATTCTGCAAAAAAAAAAGAAAAAACAAAAAAAACATTGGTTGTCCAGGGCCAGGAATTGCTGTTTTCTGAGCACTTTACCCAGCTGTGATTTTCTGAGCGGTGCAAGTCGCTTTATTCCCATTTCCTTGCAGGCCATGTTTATGCTAAATCGAAGTTGTGAATTGCAAGAACCAACACAAAATGCATGAACTGCAGTAGGCTCAGGGAATCCTCTCCAAGCACCTGTGGACAGCATCTTCTGGGCTGCAATACATTGTAAATGCACCATAGACTGTATAAAAAAAGTTTTATGTAGTAAGTATAGTGTAAGGAAATGTAATCCTGCCAGAAACACATTTACATAAGTAAATGGATCGATATTACAAAAGGGTGTGAATGGTGCAGTACTTTGACAAACAGAACATACAAAGCTCCATGATTCTTGATTTGAATCACTAATTAGTTTAACTGTGATCTCAATCCTAGCTGTATTTCCAGGTTGAGACAAAAGACGATGCTAGAAAGATGGACTGCCTGTAAAGAAATCGTAGCTGACGTGCGCTTTTGAGGGCTTGTCCAGGATACAAAATCCTTCAAAATTTTCAAGAATCTAGAGCATGTCTGTTATGACAGAAATTCCAAAGTGTGGTTAATAATGGCAGCGGAGGGATTCGAACCCTCGCCTCAGAGACTGGAGCCTTAATCCAGCGCCTTGGACCGCTCGGCCACGCTACCTCCTGGGGGAAGTGTCTCACGTGTTTCTCATGGTACAGTTAAAACATTGAAAAGAAAATTTGCAGGAGAATGTAAAACCACCTGCCTAATATTGTGTAGGTCCCCCTCCTGCCGCCAAAACAGCTCTGACCCGTCGAGGCATGGACGCCACCTTTGAAGGAGTCCTCTGGTTTATTTTAATTTCTGTATATATTTGTATCTACTGTATATCTGTATCTGATATTGTGTATCTACTGTAAATTTGTATCTGATTGTGTTACTTTGTTGTCTTAGATGCTGCAACAGTGCAAATTCCCCCCAGGGATCAATAAAGTACACTACAACTATTACTACTTATTACATTAATGGTTTTTATTACATACAAAATTTGAAATGGATAACATTTTTGTTATTACACTATTGGTAGTTTATTACATTATTAGTTGCTACAGGGCTATAAAAAGCTAAGATATTGTTAGAGAGTGAATTATTTCCACATGATTTTAAAAACTCTCGACGGGTCAGAGCTGTTTCGGTGGCACGAGGGGGACCTACACAATATTAGGCAGGTGGTTTTAATGTTGTGGCTGATCGGTGTAAGATTTAGTGAAAATAGAAAGTTTGTCTTCGACTGCTTGTATTCCCTAAGCCTACTGCTGTCCATGCATTTTGTGATGGTTTTCACACCCCACAGTGTCTATTTAACATAAGTACTGCAAAGAGATTGAATGGGAGAGCGACTTGCATTATCCAAGAATCAAAAAAAAATGTTTGGTATGAAATTATGCGAACCACTACACAACCAATTACATTTTACATTGTGCTCCTATTCTCCTACTTGTGCTGTCACCAAATATTTGGGTCTATGGGTGTATGATTCTAGCTTTGGGTGATAGAGAGCCTTAGTTTAAATCCTGGACAGTTAAAGAAATGAATAGAAAATTTGCATGAGAAAATATAAGATTTAGAGCTTTCACAATGCATCGTCACCCTAGAAAGTTTGTCTTCGACTGCTTGTATTCCTTAAGCCTACTGCTGTCCATGCATTTTGTGCTGGTTTTCACACCCCACAGTGTCGATTTAACATAAGAAGGTACTGCAAAGAGATGGAATGGAAAAGCGACTTGCATTAATAAGGAATCAAAAAAAGATAAAATGTTTGGTAGGAAATTATGCAAACCACTACACAACCAATTGCCTTTAACATTGTGCTCCTATTCTCCTAGTAAAATGAATAAGTTATTCAAATCAAGAATCATGGAACTTTGTATGTTCTGTTTGTCCAAATACTGCACCATTCACACCCTTTTGTAGAATTCATCCATTTATGTATGCAAATGTGTACCTAAAATAAAAGGTTTCTGGCAGGATTATATTTCCTTACTCAATACATAATACCTAAACCTTTTTAATACAATCTATGGTCCATTTACAATGCACTGCAGTCTAGAGGATGTTGTCCACAGGTGCTTGGAGAGGATTCCCTGGGCCTACTGCAGGTCACACATTTTGTGTTAATTCTTGCAAACCACAACATCAATTTAGCATAAAGATGGCCTGCAAGTAAATGAAAAATAAATTGACATGCACAAGTCAGGGATCAGAAGCCGGCTCAAGTTTGCGGTATGCAGCCACGCCTGCAACTACACGGCCAATGCTTTCTTGTTGGAAATTTGTTCCAGAAGGTATTCCTTCACACCAGTTTTATTGGTCTTCACTCTGAATAACGTCACACTATGAGATCACGGTAATCGAACCCTGAAAAACACGCCGATGATTCAATTTGGGAAAGGTGAGGTTTCATGCCTTGCATTTTCATTTGTTCCTTCATAAGAACATGGCAGCGGAGGGATTCGAACCCTCGCCTCCGAAGAGACTGGAGTCTAAATCCAGCGCCTTGGACCGCTCGGCCACGCTACCTACAGGTCAAATTTTCCCACGTGTGTGTCATGTCACACCGGAATGTTCTAAGGCTGTTTGAGCACACAGCCATGCGCTCAGGGTCCTGCACAGGAACCTTCCTCCAGACTGTGTGCTGGAGTATCACAGGGCGAGAGCAGTGGCCAGGAGAGTCATCGAGGCACCAAACAGGAAGTGCTGGAGAGAGTACTGCTCTCGGATAGGCCGGGGCACACAGGCTGGGGAGTTGTGGGGTATGATTGGGAAAATGACAGGGGCACTCAAATCCCAGTTTTTGTGGATGGAGATTGTGTTGCCAGGTCTGGGAAAGAGAAGGCAGAGGTACTGAAAGGCCAACAGCTTGGCAAATTGGGGGGGGGGACAGACTGAATCGCTGACGAGCTGTTCTGAGCCAGTGGGGGAATGTATGTGAGAAGCGGACGGAGTTTGATAGCATTTCATAACAGCATAGGGTCTGGTGGGGGGGGGAGGTTGGGCTGGCGTGGTGGTGTCCTCTGTTCCTCCTTGGTTATTCCCACTGCCTGTGGTTGATATGGGACTGCTAGAATATGTGCATCAGGTTGGGGAATCTATTAAAAAAATATTTTTTATTAGTTTCTGCCAGTTTATACAGACGGATCTAAGGAACAGTGAATGGTCACAGTGGGTCGGTTGTGGTGGTTCAGGAGTTTGGTGTGGGCCTGTCCTGGAGGATATATGATATCTCATAAAAAACACGTTTTCAACATACAAAAATGCCAAGTTACTCACACATACAAGACATACACCATCTATAACTCATTCATTCAGACTGCCAAAATCCAGGCCTGCCATTAAAAGTGTTGATATCAAAATGACGCCAAGTTACGGTACTACAAACAATATAGGCTATCTTGCCTCGCCGAAATTAAATAAAATGTATTCCAAAGCAATGCTACCCAATATTTCCTCCATTCTTTCAAGTCACTTGGCCCTGTGTTTTGTAATCTTACCATTTTACAGATGGTAAGAAATGATATTTAATAAATGGTCTCCCCATTTCAAAATGGTCATAATGTTTGGGACAAATGGCTTCACAGGTGTTTATGATTATTCAGGTTTGTTCAAATGCTTTCTTACTGCAGGGACAAGAGAGCTTTCAGTATCTATATTTGATTATAGCTTTTGATTGCCTTTGGAGTGTGTTATTTGTCAACATGAGGACCAGAGTTGTGCCTGCGAAAGTCGAGGAAGCCATTGTGAGGCTGAGAAATCAGAGAAGAGTCAGAGTCATCAGGCAAACCTGAGGCTCACCAAAATCAACCGTTAGGAACATCATTAAAAAGAAAGAGAGCGCTGGTGAGCTCGGAAATCACAAAGAGCCCTCGACCACAGTGGGGAAAACTACACTGACCATCTCCGTCCAGCTTCTTTCTTCTCTGTTTTGTTTCCACCTACTGTATGTGCAAACATTGCGGTGCGGCAGAGCTGGACTTCTGGATCAGTTTGAGCCTCTTTGTGTCCCTGGAGTAGAGGCTCCCAGCCCAGCACACACAGGTGTAGAACAGGACACCGGGAAAAATGATCTGGTTGAACATGGCCAGCATCCTGCTACACACACCGAAGGAGCGTAGCCTCCCCAGAAAGAAAAGCCTTCAGTCTGGTAGGGCCTCCAAAGACACAAACCATCTATCCATGTGATCAGGTCAACAATGTGTGTGTGTGTGTGTGTTTGCGTGTGTGTGTGCGTGTGAGTGTGTGTGCATGTGTGTGTGTGTGTGTTGCTGGGGCCTGGCAGGCTGTGTGTTAATGTACTCTGAGGCTGTGTGCATCAGTGTGCTGTGTGTGCTCTGTATACAATAACAATAAGCATCTTCAGTGTGTCTACCAGTGCATTTCTTTGAAATTGCACCTCCATCCTCATGCTAAATGGAATGTCATAAAACCATTATGTACCATGGTAGGGGCTGGAAATGGCCTAAAGTATCAGAGTATGTTTTTGACAACTTTCAGATCTGTGAGTTTGTTGGAATACTGCAAACACAAAGCAGATGCATTCTGCCATCCGGTGGCCTTGTGACGGTACTGCAAGGGACTGAACTCCAGAGATTGAGTTTCATGGAGAGGTTGACAGGTTCTCAAGAGTTCACTGAACTGAAAGTAAATTACAATGGACAAATAAAAAGAGAAAAAGTAGAGAATCATCAATGCCCTGCCTCACCTTGTGTGCAAAGTGCAGTGGTTCCATCTTGTGTTTGGTATCCTTGAGTATAAATGACAGCACTATTCTCTCCAAAAAAAACTATTGCAAGTGATGTCAGAGTGATCATGCTGGCTTTTTAATATGATTGGACAGTACTGTTCTTTAGAAGTATGTGGTCACAGTGTAACATCAATCAATGAAAGGGCACTGATAGACTGTGTATATACCATCGATACACAAACTGTTCTTGATCTTTAAAACATGACCTGGATCATTTGTGAAACATAGCAGTTTACAGCCATACAGTATTTCCTGCAATGCTGAACAAACTTAAAACATGAGAACAACTGTGTGCAACATGAGGTGTACAAATGACAGCTGAACAAATTATAGACTGCAGTACTTTAAGGCACTGGCAGTTCAGTTTAAAACTCACTGTTGCAAAGTTTAAATGTATGGTTTGGCAGGGCATTTTTTGAACATATTGACAGAAACCATTTAAAGCAGGTACACAAGGTAGACAGGAAAATATCAGGTCAGACAACGGTTTCCCACAGTTACAGGTTTTATTACAAGGAGCACCAGAGAGGTACACATGCCACAGCTTGCAGAGGAATTCTCAGAATTCTCAGAAGTTTGCTAATGCCATACGCCGGTACTTTTATTAACAGGAGCTAGTCTGAATAAATGTTTCCCTGTTGCAATTACATCAAACACCCATGTGATGAAGACAGAACCATGACATGGCCTTATGTTTAATCTTAATGCTTTGCTTTATCAAAAGAAATCACTTTTGGTGTAATAACAAGCCTACACATTAATATATTATGTTACTCTGCTTGGATGAAAAAAAGCATATATATTTTGTAATGGAATAGAACAGAAAAGCTGTTTTTCATGCTGGAGGAAGACCTTTCATAAGAGGCTCTGACATGCAGTCATACGAGCGCCCAAGGGGGATCGCTAGAGAGCGATGAAACACAGATCCTTGTCTGACTGAATCCTCCTGTACCCTGGGTGACACAGGCACCAATCGTGCGTCGCCCTGTGGAGCTACCGGCCACAGTGGGCACTGGCACGGTCCGGATTCGACCTGCGGTCGTGAGGCTCATTCATGCACCTCAGCGTGGTGCCTTAACTGAATGAGCCATCCAGCAGCCCCAAGCCTAATTCCAATAAAATTACAACTTATCAGCATCCATAAGAAATGCTAACTACCATACAATGTGCCAAATAAGCACCGCATTGATAGGAACCACTCAAAGCAGGTACATGAGGCAGACAGGAAATCATCAGGCCAGACGACATTTTCCCACTGTAAAAGACTTTAGCACCATATGCACCAGGGAAATACCCACTACACAGCATTCAGAGGCATTCTCCAAAGACTCACTAAGTTGTCTCAGTCTTGATAGCAGTTTCTAAGCATCACACCTCATAAGGACACATCTCAAAAGCATGGAGCCTCTGTCTGTGGTCACACACATCATGTTACATTAGTAATTAGGCATCTCAGCAGACAACACAACAGCACATGTATATCTCCATGGTGGGTGCCAAAGCTTTTTGGTTCCTCTCAGGAGTGCACTCGGGATGGCCCTGAGCTGCATTCCATCCTCCCCGTAGCTCTCCATCACTCTTCTCCCTCATCACCACGGTAACTGGGAATGTGACTGGGACAAGGCCACAGGCCTAGGCAGAAGTGGCCAGGAGTGCATACAGAAATACAAAAACATACACTTCCCTTAAGCTGCCAAGCAGCTGTACACTGCAGAACACCGTCAGAAGTGCATTAATCACTGCAGGTTTCCCACTGAATCTACAGGAACTGAGGCGGAGCAGTGAAAGAATGGGCAGTGATTCACTGTGTGTGCTCATATAGACATGAAAACTGTTTTTTTGGTCAATCAAACATTTAATTATTTGCAAAAGATTTTAGTTTACAGTCACATCTACAGCAATTTATTAAGCCACGAGAACACCTGTGGAGTTCTAGAAAAGACTGTTGGAAAAATAATATTGTAGCTCCTTTAAATAGCCACTAGATGGTAGTGAAAGTTCAGTTTCACGCTGAGCTATTTGTCTCATGGGCGCTTAATAGTTTGAACCGTAATCTCATGTTTGGGCTGTGGCAAACATAATAGAATCTGCATAACAAGTAAATTAAGCAGCAATAATGATTTTGCAGAGTTCTGAAAACTAGCCTTCATAACATCATAAATGGTTGCATGTTTTCACTTGTGAGCAAGAACATGGACACTGGTGTTTCTTATTCTGAAGGGACCCTTTATGCTGTGTAAAATTATAGATTCAGTGTTGGCTTTTTAACGTCTGCAGACAGAATTGTGTAATTCTTTCTTTATTAGGAGTATATGGACACAGTGACCCAGTACCCAGAGGAAACCAGCACAAGCACAGGAACTTGCTAGCTCCATGCAGAGAGGACGCGAATCCAGGACTCGCACCCGGTTTTTTTTTATCGTCACACAAATTGTTTTGCCGTTAGTAATTTCAGGATTACACATTTTGCCCAAAAATTGAATTAAAGAGCATCAGTGCTCTTATTTCTCTCTAGGGAGCCACACATAAACACTAATCTGGGTAACACCAGACCCAAAGCCACACCTCACTGTGAAACATTGGGCTTCAGTCACTGCAGGGCCCCCCAGCCACCCCCCTCCCCCCCACATGCTGTGCATCAGACAGAAATCCCCAAGTCTAAGTGTAGCTGAACAAATCACATAGAGAGTCCAGGAAGCACAGAAAAAGCCTTCAAATGTTATGTTAAAAGCATTTGTGCAGATATTTCTACATGAGATGTTATTCACAACCCAGCCCATACCTATTTAGCCAGTACATTCAGATCAACCAACATGAGCCGAAGTTCAGAGCAGGAACGCTGTAATGTGTGTGTGCTTACATGCTGATATTAATCATCACTCATAAGAGAAAAGCAGCATGGCTGCAGGGCTGTACAATGGTGTTTACTCTGCTCCTGTTGCCTGACATGTTTTGGATTGCTGGGAAGTGAATCTGGAAAGAGCAGATGCTATGGAAAATCAGCTCCTGTTTTTATTCTATTTTTTAATGACAGACATAGATCTGATGAAAAACATACAAATTACATATTGACTTAAAAAGAAGACTAACAGTCAACGATTGAAGATGGCACATACCAAAACGTAAACACAATAACAAACCTTGAACCAGTCAAAAAGTTTAAAAAAAAAAAAAAAAGGTCAAAAGAGAAAGTGAAACTGTTTCAAACTCAAACGTCATTTAAAAGACGGAGGACAAATAGGATGCAGTGAAAAGGAATTAAACTGGATAAAAGAACGGAGTAAGTAGTCTGTTGTGGAGTGGGATGGGATGGGGAGAATAGAAGTTAGATGAGAAGAGGTGTTTGGAGGAATAGGAATCTGCAGCTATGATCGCAATACCGCTTAATTTAGTGAAATAAAACAGGTAATAAAATGGCGCCCGAGGAGTAGACGAGTAATATGTTTTTTTTTCAAATTCCACATTTGGGACCAAAAACAAAAAAATATCCTTTCAAATAACTTTTTAAAAGTTTAACGTTTATTTTAGCATTTATTTATTTAATGATAATTTTACCTATTTTGATATGACGGAAGTCACAGGCCTGTCGTCGGCTACATTATGACATCTGCTACTGTAACAAAAACAGACCGAACATTTTAACTGTGTGGCTTATGAAGTCAAAATGTTATTTTTACTCTGTATTCACACCGTTTGGATTAAGACAAATTAACTTGATGTCTGCCATGTTAAAGTCGGTGGTCGGTAGTTAATACACGTATGAGGCTTTTATAGTTGGTCTTCTATTATTTGAAACTAGAAATTAGTTTCCGTATACAAGAGCATACTAGAAAGATGCTTAAAGGATATTCATTTGCATATTTGCATATTTAATACCCAACTCTGACTAGTTTCAATTCACAAAGACCTGGCCATGTCCTTACCAATTAATTCTGTTCTATTGAAGTCGTGCAAGTTTCAATTATAATAAATTCAGCAACAACTTTAATAGTAGTAAGAACTGAAAAGAACTGCGGTTATAGTTGCATTAAGACGCCGTTTCTTGTGTGAACCACAAGGCAGCAGCATGTAGCTGTGCATGTAGGTCTACTTAAAATCACGAAAGCGTCTGATTTTAAAGTCACACGTCGAAGCGAATTTACGTTTTGCCTGAGTTGGATTGAAGTTGAAATAGAAATACAACATAAATTATGCTGCAGCGATTTCGAATCGAATTACAACTACTTAGAAACGGAGAATACATGATAAAATGACTTTTATGAGATAAAATTGGGCTACTTAAGAAGAAATAATGATCTATTTATTTATTCTTAAGAAAAGATCTTCTTACCTCACTTAAGAAAAAATAATGATCTACTTTGATTCGGGTCGTTTATGGATGTTTTCCAGGAAGATTTCTCACGACTATGTTCGTGTATGTAAGGGGGGTTGTTTATGGATAATTGTGCGGTCGAAACACTGACTGGAAGCATGGGTAGTCATCAAATGTTTTAAAATTTTACATGAAACGCAATAACAGGGATATCAGTCGGCTATAAATTGTCACTAGCATATCGTATACACCTACAAGCAAAATACATGGATCTCAGATACTGACTTTATAGGAGTCACAATTATTGGTACCCTTAAAGATTGTTAAAAAATAAAATCTAACAGAGTGAACTTTACACCAGCATGTAGATATGAGATGAAGCTGATCGACACCAGCATGTATAAAAGACATTATGCTGATCTCAGGCCTAAGGAACTGCGTGATGCTCTTCCATGGTGTGCTGCTTCACTGGAGTATAAAACTGAGGCAACCTGCTTATAAAATCCATTTTTCATAAAAAGCAACAAACTCACAAATGAAGAAAAAAATGGTTGTTGACCTTAAAATAAGGAAATGGGTCAAAAACTAAACAAAGAAATATATGACTTACTACTGTGGTTAAGTCTACTGTAGTTACTACCAAATATTTATCATTTTAAAACCACTGGAGTAGCGTCAAACCTGTCCAGTAGAGGGCGCTAGTGTATCTTAGCCCCATGCAGAGTGGTAGATGGTTCAGGGAGCAAAGAAAAATCCAGTGGACACAGTTGGAGAATTACAGAACTTGGTTGCATTAGGGGGTCACCAAGTTTCCAAATATACAATTAATTGCTATATTAGATGCTCCAAAATTAGATGCTACCTCCATGCCAAAAGGCTACTTGGAGTGGTTTCAGAAAAAATGTTTTTACTGAGAGCAATCAACAGTTTCAAGAATCTAAATAGTCTCCTTTGTCTCATCTACTGTGGTCCGGAGAGATGATACTAGAGCTCTTTGGCCAAGCATAGCTGTTATTTCATTTGTGGTCTTTCTGTTAGCTTGAACTAGTCTGTCCATTCTTCTCTGATCTTTCATTAACAAGGTGTTTTTTTTTGTTTATCACACCATTCTCTGTAAACTCTATAAACTCTACCACCACATCTGGCACCATCCATCTGGCACAGTCAAAGTCGCTTAGATCACACATCTTGCCCATTCTAATAGGTAAGGAGATGGCCCTGTAACCTATAGGTCAAGTTTCAATTCCCAAGTCGGACACTGCTTAATTTTCCTGTTGAACTCAATGGAAAAAATATTCAGGAGAAACAATGATTGTAGTATCTACTGCCTATCTGGCAGCAGCACGGTGGTTTGAGGCTCATTTGATACCTTGGACCCTTGGTGACTTAAAGCCTTTTAGCCAACAAATGTGTTCCATACTGCATCAGCATAATTTACAGCTGAATCTAGTCCCACCCCCCAATTACCATAGAGATCCATTCAAATGCAAATAGTTTTTGTATTGCTTGTAGGACAACCTGAAAATAAGATATCCAGACTCTGATGATGTTGATAGGTCACAGACATCAGGAAGTCATGGTATGCAAATGATATGCAACCAAATACAAAACATGACTCTTTTATTTGACATTATGTTAATTCGTCAAGTGAATTACCCTGTTTCTAGCTTTTCCCCAAACAGTTCACTGCAGCAAAAGTAAACGAGCAAATGGTGGCACAGGAGGTCTCAGGAGTGCATTTGTTTAATTCTTGCTAATTTTCTGACCAATGATTTGTTGTAAAGATCATTAAAAGCGTAATTTTTTGCCATTTTGGGCTTGGCCCATTTTGGGCTTGGCCCATTTTTTTTTTTTTGCCCAGGAGTGTACATATAGCTAGCACGTGCATATTAATTAATTTTGCATACAACAAGTAGTTAAAGTTTAATTAACACATCTCAAGAAATAAAAGAATATAGCTAGTAAAACACTAAGTAGTAGCAAATACAATCAACATTTAATCCACAATCAAATTAGTTGTGCGCTTCATTCATTTTCAATAGCGAAATAGCTACTAGTCACACCAGTGCCAAACCTAATGATGAACACTACATACGTTACGTAAATCATTGACCGCAAATAGTAACATATAATGAACAATAAACATATTATCTTCCATATTTCATTAACAAATCACATGGATGGGTAACATTAATCAAGGTATAAAACTGTTTCGAGGGAGAGAAATATTTCGCTTCCTACCATTCAGAATTAAAATAATAATAATTAAAATTGGATAAAAGCGTCTGCCAAATAAATGTAATGTAATGTAATGTAATGTAAAACAGTTATGGCTTGACCTTGACCTCACATGGCCCAAGAGGGTCCCCGACAACAGTTACTGTACCAGAACGGAGCAGCGCCCCCTGGTGGCAACCCTATTTTAGTCCTCCACCCTACAATTACATTACATTACAGGCATTTAGCAGACACTCTTATCTAGAGTGACTTACACAACTTTTATATAGCATTTACATTGTATCCATTTATACAGCTGGATATATACTGAAGCAATGCAGGCTAAGTCCCTTGCTCAAGGCTACAATAGCAGTTTTCCACCCTAGAATCAAATATGTGATCTTTAGGCTATAAGACCAGTTCCTTACCCATTATACTACATTCTTCATCGCACCATTTTCTGTAAACTCTAGAAACTGTATTGCATGAAGATCCCAGGAGGACAGCTGTTTCTGTGATGCTGGAACCACCACGTCTGGCACCAACAATCATGCCACAGTCAAAGTTGCTTAGATCAGTGTTTCTCAACCCTGGTCCTGGGGACCCACTGCCCTGCATGTTTTAGATGTTTCCCTGCTCCAACACATCTGATTCCAATGAATGGGTCGTTATCAGGCTTCTGCAGAGCTTGATGACGACCCATTCATTTGAATCAGGTGTGTTAGGGCAGGGAAACATCTAAAACATGCAGGGCAGTGAGTCCCCAGGACCAGGGTTGAGAAACACTGGCTTAGATCACACATCTTGTCCATTACAATATTTGCTCAAACATAAAACTAAACATCTTCACTATGTCTGCATGCTTTATATATTGAGTTGCAGCCACATGATTTGCTGTTCGGTGGAGTAGGCTATTTGCATAAATGAGCAGGTATTCCTAATTAAGTGGGCAGTATATAATACAGAGGATATAGGTTTGGTGTTGATTCAGGGATGTGTACATAGAAACAAGCCTCATACCTACTGTTAAATACAGTGGCGCATCTTTAATGTTATAGGGCTGTTCTGCTTCCACTGGTCCTGGGGTCCATGTTAAAAACAACAGCATCATGAACTCTACCCAGGTACCAGGATATTTTAGCCAACAGACTAAAAGCCACTAGTGGATCTTCTAGCAACACAGTGACCTCAAGCACACATTACTATTCACAAATAAATCATTAATTAACCACAGAAGCCACATTTTGCAATGGGTACAGTCTCCAGACTTGAACTCCATTGGAAATCTGCAGTTTTAATTGAACAGGACAGTTCTTTAGCAAAGATAAAAAGATATTAAGGATCTGGATTGAGGAAGGTTCTAAGATCCCTCCCAATGTGTTCTCCAGTCTTATAAGACGTTATTCATAAAGACTCAGAGCCATTATCCTTGCAAGGGGAGGGTGAACAAAGTATGGAATATGGGGGAGGGAGCAATAATTGTGACACTTATTTTCTGGAAATAAATGTATAATCTGAGAAATGTGTAATTTTGACCGATACCACTGAATCGTTAATAAAAAATATTTATCAAGTTGTACAATCAATATAGAGTTTACCACTGACATTTATGTAATACAGTTGTTCATCATTATCAAGGGTGCCAAAAACTTTTAAGGTGGCTGTATAGAACATGTTTATGGCCTATTTAAATTCTGGATTGCTTCCTGTCAACATTGTGGTGTGTTGTATATGTGTGTCTCTGTGTGTATTAGTCTATGTGTGTTCAGTGTGTTCTCATTTTTTGTCTTGACAGGTTGGTTAGTTTGGGATAGAATCCACATGTGGTTTAAACTGGTGTGATGTGTTCCAGTCTCCTGAGATAGGGGGCGCTGTTTCTAAAATGAGTGTCTCAGGGGAGCCAGAGACCAAAGCAAGATCCCTCAGCACTGAGAGAAAGAGGTATGAATGCATGAATCAGATACTTAATGTGATATGAGTTAGAGCTGCAGTAAGAGGATGAGTTTAACTGGAAGCTCTGTCTCCGTGTGCTGTGAGTTAGAGCTGCAGTAAGAGGATGAGTTTAACTGGAAGCTCTGTCTCCATGTGCTGTGAGTTAGAGCTGCAGTAAGAGGATGAGTTTAACTGGAAGCTCTGTCTCCATGTGCTGTGAGTGTGAGCTGCAGTAAGAGGATGAGTTTAACTCTGTCTCCGTGTGCTGTGAGTTAGAGCTGCAGTAAGAGGATGAGTTTAACTGGAAGCTCTGTCTCCATGTGCTGTGAATTAGAGCTGCAGTAAGAGGATGAGTTTAACTGGAAGCTCTGTCTCCATGTTTTGTTCACAGGGTCCAGGTAGAAAGAGCAGGGTCACCAGTACCCAGTTGTATGTCTATGAAGAGTGAAGCATCAATGGGGAAGCTGTTCGACTTCAGAGAAGAGCATCCAAGTGATTCAAGGTAAATGAACAGGTTCATCTTAACACTACTGTTTAATTAGACATAAATCTGACTGGCTAATTTCTGGTGTAGGTTGGGAGCTCCATGTCTCATTCAAGTGTAAGTGGGTGTGTGATGTCATATTCAGGTGTAGGTGGTTGTATTATGTCACATTCAGGTCTAGTTGGGTGTATTGTGTCACAATCAGATATACATTATTATATTATATGCAGATGAATTATGTTATATTCAGGTATAGATTGGCATATTATGTCACATTCAGGTGTAGGTTGGTGTATTATTTCAAAATCAGGTGTTGATGGGCATATTATGTAATTTTCAGGTGTAGATCGGTGTATTGTGCAATACTGAGGTGTAGGTGGGTGTATTGTGTCACATTCAGATGTAGATTATTACATTATATGCAGGTGTAGGTAGGTGTATTATGCCATTTTCAGGTTCATGAACAGGTTCATGTTGACACTACTGTTTAATTAGACATAAATCTGACTTTCTGGTGTAGGTTGGGAGCTCCGTGTCTCATTCAAGTGTAAGTGGGTGTATGATGTCATATTCAGGTGTAGGTGGGTGTTATGCCACATTCAGGTGTAGGTCTGTATTATGTCACTTTCAGGTGTAGATGTGTGTATTGTCATTTGCTGGTGTAGATAGTATGGTGCACTATGTGTAGGTGTACGTGGGTGTGTTATGTCACTTTCAGGTGTAGATGCGTGTATTTTGCCTCATCCAGGTGTAGATGTGTGTATTATGCCTCATTCAGATGTAGGTGGGTGTTACGTTCCCTTGCTCTGTGAGTCTGTGTACATGTATAAATCCTGTAGGTGGAGCTGATAAGGGCTTGATTGGCTGACGATGCGCACCTGTGTCAACTTAAATGCCAAGGGGATAAAGTCTGAAGACACCTCAGTTGGGGAATTTTTTATTTAAAAAAAAAATATAAATAATAATATACAGAGATTCTTTTTTGACTCAGACTGCTTTCTAACACTCCCTCTACTTTTGTGTTATAATTTGCTGCCACCACATTTTGGTGTCTGTTTGTTTTGGTACTTTTCCGTAGTAGTTTGCAGGTGGTTAGGCAGTTTCTTATTTTAACACGTTTTTAGATGGTTAGGCCAGAGCAGGAAGATGTTTCCTTTTACTTTGTCCTGACTGAGGTTTAGAACGGTGCTTTCTTTTAGATGAAGAGAAGCCTAGCTCTGGTCTATTTTCTGCCTGAATCATCCTGTTAGCCTATACATGGTAATATGTTCTGTTTTTTTCGTATTTGAAATAAATCTTATATTGTTGTTATTGTACAGAGATTTTGACTCCTTGTTTTGTTTGTGGCATTTGTTATGTTACTGTCTGTTGTTGTCCCCAGTTATTGGAACTCTGGTTGGCTTTTGGGACATAACAGTGCCTGTATCATTTCACATTCAGATGTGGGTGCTATATTATACTATTGGCAGGTGTTTTTGTGTGTATTATGTTACATTCTGATGTCGGTGGGTGTATTATGTCATAATCAGGTTTTGATAGTGTAGTATGTCATATTCAGGTGTTGATAGTGTATGATATCACTTTCAGGTGTTGATGGTATATTATCAATGCTTTGTTCACAGTGCCCAGGCAGAAAGAGCAGGGTCACCTGTACCCAGCTGTATGTCTATGAAGAGTGAAGCATCAATGGGGAAGCTGTTCGACTTCAGAGAAGAGCATCCAAGTGATTCAAGGTAAATGAACAGGTTCATCTTAACACTACTGTTTAATTAGACATAGATCTGACTGGCTAATTTCTGGTGTAGGTTGGGAGCTCCATGTCTCATTCAAGTGTAAGTGGGTGTGTGATGTCATATTCAGGTGTAGGTGGTTGTATTATGTCACATTCAGGTCTAGTTGGGTGTATTGTGTCACAATCAGATATACATTATTATATTATATGCAGATGAATTATGTTATATTCAGGTATAGATTGGCATATTATGTCACATTCAGGTGTAGGTTGGTGTATTATTTCAAAATCAGGTTTGATGGGCATATTATGTAATTTTCAGGTGTAGATCGGTGTATTGTGCAATACTGAGGTGTAGGTGGGTGTATTGTGTCACATTCAGATGTAGGTTATTACATTATATGCAGGTGTAGGTAGGTGTATTATGCCATTTTCAGGTTCATGAACAGGTTCATGTTGACACTACTGTTTAATTAGACATAAATCTGACTGGCTAATTTCTGGTGTAGGTTGGGAGCTCCATGTCTCATTCAAGTGTAAGTGGGTGTATGATGTCATATTCAGGTGTATGTGGGTGTTATGCCACATTCAGGAGTAGGTCGGTATTATGTCATATTCAGGTATCAATGGGTGTATTGTCATTTGCTGGTGTAGATAGTATGGTGTACTATATGCAGGTGTACGTGGGTGTATTATGTCACTTTCAGGTGTAGATGCGTGTATTATGCCACATTCAGGTGTAGATGGGTGTATTATGCCTCATTCAGGTGTAGATGCGTGTATTATGCCACATTCAGGTGTAGATGGGTGTATTATGCCAGATTCAGGTGTAGATGGGTGTATTATGCCAGATTCAGGTGTAGATGGGTGTTTTATGCCTCATTCAGGTGTAGATGGGTGTATTATGCCAGATTCAGGTGTAGATGGGTGTATTATGCCAGATTCAGGTGTAGATGGGTGTTTTATGCCTCATTCAGGTGTAGATGCGTGTATTATGCCAGATTCAGGTGTAGATGGGTGTATTATGCCAGATTCAGGTGTAGATGGGTGTTTTATGCCTCATTCAGGTGTAGATGGGTGTATTATGCCAGATTCAGGTGTAGATGGGTGTATTATGCCAGATTCAGGTGTAGATGGGTGTTTTATGCCTCATTCAGGTGTAGGTGAGTGTTACGTTCCCTTGCTCTGTGAGTCTGTGTACATGTATAAATCCTGTAGGTGGAGCTGATAAGGGCTTGATTGGCTGACGATGCGCACCTGTGTCAACTTAAAAGCCAAGGGGATAAAGTCTGAAGACACCTCAGTTGGGGAGTTTTTTTTTTTTAAATATAAATAATAATATATAGAGATTCTTTTTTGACTCAGACTGCTTTCTAACACTCCCTTTATGTTATAATTTTCTGCTACCACATTTTGTTGTCTGTTTGTTTTGGTACTTTTCCGTAGTAGGTTGCAGGTGGTTAGGCAGTTTCTTATTTTAACACGTCTTTAGATGGTTTGGCCAGCGCAGGAAGATGTTTGCCAGAAGACTCACTCCTTTTACTTTGCCCCGATAGTGAGGCTTAGAACGGTGCTTTCTTTTAGATGAAGAGAAGCCTAGCTCTGGTCTGTTTTCTGCCTGAATCATCCTGTTAGCCTATACATGGTAATATGTTCTGTTTTTTGTCCTATTTGAAATAAATCTTATATTGTTGTTATTGTACAGAGATTTTGACTCCTTGTTTTGTTTGTGGCATTTGTTATGTTACTGTCTGTTGTCCCCAGTTATTGGAACTCTGGTTGGCTTTTGGGACATAACAGTGCCTGTATCATGTCACATTCAGATGTGGGTGCTATATTATACTATTGGCAGGTGTTTTTGTGTGTATTATGTCACATTCTGATGTCGGTGGGTGTATTATGTCATAATCAGGTTTTGATAGTGTAGTATGTCATATTCAGGTGTAGGTGGGTATTTCATGTCAAGTTCAGGTGTTGATTGTATATTATACTATATGCAGGTGTAGGTGGGTATTTTATGTCACATTCAGGTGTTGATGGGTGTATTATGTCATTATCAGTTGTAGATTGGTATATTGTCACATTCATGTGTAGGTGGGTGTATTGTGTCATATTCAGGGGTTGATGGTCTATATCATGTTCAGGTGTAGGTGGTTGTATTGTGTCATTCAAGTGTAGGTGAGTGTATTATGTCATATTCAGGAGTTGATGGTTTATTATATCGTATTCAGGTGTGGATGAATGTATTATGTCACATTCAAATGTAGGTAGGTATATAATGTCCCATTCAGGTGTTTATGGTGTGTTGTTATATTCAGGTGTTGGTGATTGTTTTATGTCATTATCAGGTGGAGATGGGTATATTGTTTCACATTCAAGTGTAGGTGGGTGTGTTATATCATATTCAGGTGTAGGTAGGTGTACTATGTCACAGTCAGATGTAGGTGGGTATATTATTTCCAGTTCAGGTGTTCATGGTGCATTATATCATATTCAGGTGTAGGAGGATATATTATGCTATATTCAGGTGTTGGTGGATGTTTTATGTTATATTTGGGTGATGGTGGGTGTATAATGCCAAATTCCGGTGAAGGTGAGTGTATTATGTCATATTCAGGTGTCAATTGGTGTATTATGTCATTATCAGGTGTAGATGGGTATATTGTGCCACATTCAAGTGTAGGTGTGTGTTGCTGCGAAGAGGAAATTCTCCCCTTAGAATAACCAAGTACAACAAGGTATATCCATCTAAGAAACGCTATTTATTTCTGCAGAATGAGTTTGGCACTTACACACAACAAGATGGAGGCGCTCGAACTGAAGAGAACTGGGGCAGTCCCTCTTTAGCAAAACGTGTTTTACAATAACATCTACAGTTCTATTTCTTATTGGTGCATGGCTAATACATAAGCATCTCGTAAAATCGAACAAAGTAAATGATTGGCTGTGTCTAGTTATATCTCATAAAAAACACATTTTCAACGTACAAAAATGCCAAGTTACTCAAAAGTATTGATATCAAAATGACGCCAAGTTACGGTACTACAGACAATATAGGCTATCTTGCCTCACCAAAATTACATAAGATGTATTTCAAAGCAATGCTACCCATTGGACATTTTACCGCTGATGTCGGTAAAATGTCCAATGGGGAGACATGTTGTTAGTGGGATAGGCGGCAGGAAAAATAAGAATGAGAAGAAGAAGAAGAAGAAGAAGAAAGAGAAGAAGAAGAAGAAGAAGGAGAAAACGCAAAATCCCCTTAGTTTGGGGCTTTATTGTGTGGGCATGTGAAGTTTTTTGTGAAATCCGTCTGTTGAAATGGGGTCAGAATGTACAGAATTTAATGTTTTTAAGGGCTGAGTGTCTGTGGCTGTTGTAGTTATTTCTGTGGGGAACCCTGAAAAGTGCCAAATTCTCGGTGCTGTATAGGTATGGGGCATGCCCCCGCCAAGACGTAACTTGGCGGGATGGCATACCTGCCATCCCAATAGCACGAATACTGAATAAGCACATGGTGACCTCTTTGTCTTCAGTGTTACATATACAGAAATAATAGTTTGGTCTTTATCTACCAGTTGCTTTCACAGTCCTGGGCCGCATGGCATCATAGCCGGTTCTTCCCTGGCAGGATGGCAGGTGGGAGGATAAAGAGGAAATCCAAGCTCACCAGTTTGGACTTCTAGAAATGTATAAGACAGAGAGAAAGAAAACACAGACACACACATAGACACACACACACAAACACATATACATGTAATATTTCTAATTTCAGGTGTAGGTGGGTATATTATGTCATTCAGGTGTAGGTGGGTGTATTATGTCATATTCCGATGTAGGTGGGTGTATTATGTCATATACCGATGTAGCTGGTGTATTATGGCGTGTTCAGAGGGAGGTGTGCTATACCATATTGGCTCACAGCTGTTTAGATAGTGTTTTTTCTTGTTGAGTTTCTGCAGGTATAAGTGACCGTGGATCCATTCCCTCAGTGCCAGAGTTACTCTCTCTACCCCTCACTCCTATATTCTAGCTGTTAACACTATCCAAACAGGAGCAGCTTCATATTTCATGCAAATTAATCAACAAGGATTAACTGATGAACTGCAACCACATTTTATGAATTTCAGTTAGGACAAGTCACGTATCACGTACCCCTTGCAAAGTTATTGCGAGATTTCGCAAAAACTTTTGGGTTCTCTCGCAAAAATAAATAAATAAATAAAAAGTCACAGTGTCATAATGTCCTGGGAATCTGTAAACATGGAGGAGCAGCTGCTTATGTTTTGCTGTGAACTTGATTTAAAATATGAAAATCTTAGCTAAACTATTGTAAATACGTATAGTCTACACTCAGTCATTCCTCTGTCACACTCAGCAGTAAGTAAATGCTGTGTATGTGTTAGCTAGAGGAATGACTGAGAGTAGGGTATTCACAATAGTCTAGCCAGCTGTCCCTCTCACTATGTAACACATACACATGAGTAAAAAAACATAAGAATTGATGCTGTTTTGAAGGCAAAGGGTCGTCACAGCAAATATTGATTTGATTGAGATTTTTCTTCTGTTCATTCACTTTGCATTTTGTTAATTGATAAAAATAAACTATTAACACTTCTATTTTCGAAAGCATTCTTACTTTACAGCATTTTTTTCACAGCTGCCTAAAACTTTTGCACAGTACTGTATATATCATTTTTATTTTAACATTTTTTTTTCTCACCCACGTCCCTTTAGGGGCTCCATATGTATTAAACTATTTACATGGATGTGTAAATACATATTTTTGGTTTGGCGGTGAATGGATCTGCCTTAGGTACCCTATCTAACAGGGAGTACTGTACATCTCCCCTACTAAACAGGAGGAATACCTGAAAACTCCCCAGTATCTAGAAGCATTTCCAAACAGTAGGTGGTGCTGGGGTGGTGGAGGGTGAGTGCAGTTCTGAGCAGCAGCAGTGGAGCAGGCAAAAGCAGCGCAGGCAAGCAGCAGCACTGAGAGGTCTGATTGGTGGTTTGAAAAGGCGCTCCATTGGTGATGTGTGCCTGTGATTGGATGGGTAATAGAAGAGTGTTGTGTGTATGCAATTGGATGACTGTGGAAACGCACGAGTATGCGGTTAATGGAGCCAACCGATTGGTCAGCTGCGATTTTTGAGTTTCCTGACAGAACTTGCTTTATGCATTCTGTGCGTACCACTCATTCATTTCTAACTCTGACGTGTGTACAAGAGAGAAACTATGCAAATGGTTCAGAACACAATTTTGTAAAACAGATTCTTCTGGGATACTCTGGATAAAGCTACTGTAAGAGGATGAGTTTAACTGGAAGCTCTGTCTCCATGTGCTGTGAGTTAGGGCTGCAGTAAGAGGATGAGTTTAACTGTAAGATGTGTGTCCATGTGCTGTGAGTTAAAGCTACATTAAGTAGATGAGTTTAACTGGACGCTCTGTCTCCATGTTTTGTTCACAGGGTCCAGCATTCACTGAAGTCCAGCACTTTTGAAGAGAAGAGTTCAGATAAATTATCTTCTGCAAAAAAGGTATGAGATCTTTTTTAATGGGTTATGTGTTTTCTTTGTGCAGTAAATTTATTTGAGAATTTAAAATGTCTATATAATTTAGTGCAAGGGTAATGTTTACAAGTGCATTGCCCTTAATTTTTTAAAAAATATTTTTCATGACCATCCAAAGTGGAATATCATATGAACACAATAAACCAGATTTTTTCTTAAACATTTAAAAAATGCAATAAAAAATGCTCTAATTTAATGATCTTAGCGCATGGTCTAAAGTGCATGGTACAAGTGCATTTAGGTTTTGTCCAAACCCACTTATAGTCGTTTAACAGTGGATTATTTGAGCGCAATGTAAGGCACAGGGTTCCAATGGGCTGAACTTACTGTCTTAATTTATAGGTGTGTCTTGGGCATAAGCATGTGACAAACCAATCAGCGTATCATCTCACATTCCTTATAAAAGCCACCTGCACTTGCACCTTGGTGGATTGCTAATATAATGGTGGATTTAAAAAGACTTAGAAAAGACAGATTTACCTCTGTTATAAAAGACCTGGTTCTGCGCAAGTACATTAAAATTTGGAGATCTAAAAAACAACCATCATGCTCAGTGAATCCCGCAGAACATATTTGAAAATAAATCATAAAAAGGTCATTTAAAATGCTGAAATAAATGCAGTATTCGCTGGGCAATGTTGTGGATTTTTTAAATCAAATGAACCATTCTGTCTGCATAACAGGCTGTAGATGAAGCAGCTCTTCTGCCAGCTGATTCCTCCTCGCCCGTGCTGCTGGGGTATCTCGGTTCATTAATGTGCATCAGCACATACAGTTCAGCATCATGCCTTCTAAAGTCCTATAATGTGTCCTCATTTATGTCTGAGATATCCATGACTTTGGCAACGTTATGCAACACACAACACACCACAAAGTATATGCAGGCCTTCTGAGGGCTGTATTGTAAAATTCCACCTGACTTACGCAAACATCTGAAGTGCATTTTCAGCATTCCAACATCCTCTCTATTGGGCTACAGTGCATGGTTTTGTGAGTTTTCGATTGAATGACTATTCACAGACTCTATTATATTATCTTCAGCCGTGTCTTTAAAGGATAGCCATTGTCCCCTAACAGCCACCCCTCCAGGAGGGGGATTCCCCTAGAAGACTGCAGGAATGACAGAGTTGGTCAATATAAAGGAGTCATGTCTTTATCCAGGATAATTTGCAAATACATTTCTAACCTTACATGTAGCATCGCAAAACTTCACTGTTACTGTTCGCATGTATTATGGCCCATTTTATTTGTCATGTGTTCATTTATTATTGTGATGCAGCACACCTCTTCATGTGTTTATTTCACACTGATACAGCACACCTCTTCATGTGTTTATTTCACACTGATACAGCACACCTTTCATGTGTTTATTTCACACTGATACAGCACACCTCTTCATGTGTTTATTTCACACTGATACAGCACACCTCTTCATGTGTTTATTTCACACTGATACAGCACACCTCTTCGTGTGTTTGTTTCAGTCTCTCCTGCGCACTCTGATGAAGCTGAAGGATGAAAAGCTGAAACTGTTCCAGAGCCATCTGAGTCAGGATTGCCCTGAATGCTGTCTTGAAGATCAGAGTCTGTCTGAAGATCCTACTTGGCTGGATAAGTTTATGAAGTTTATTAATGAATTGTTTGACAGTCATGAAGCTGATGATTACCCAGAATGCATTGAGAGAATGTACATAGTTGAGAAGATGCTGGAGACCTGTGGTAGTGAGAGGTCTCTGAAGATCACACTCGACATCTTGAGGAACATGAAGCAGAAGGATCTCGCTGATTCACTGGAAAGAGATGAGCGCAGTAAGAGTTTTCTCTCATTGCTACTGTGTGTCAATTAGAATTTTGAAACGAGTTTAGATAGCAAATCTAACAGTGATCAGTGTTCTGATTTACAGCATCTACACTTTCATAGTGCTGTTTTACATTGACAATATTGCATACTTTATATAAAAGGCCAAAAATAACATTTATTTATTTTACATTTAAATTTATTAAAATATTGCCTCAAGCTGTGATAACAATGACAAGCAAATGAACAAGATTAAATGTCCCTGAGGGGGGTTTAAAGGCAGAATCTTGTGCTCAAAAACCAGTACCTAGACCACTGTCCCATTAGACAGTCTGCCCTGAGTTTGTATCCAGGAATCAAACTCAGCAATCAGCATAAAAGTATTAGATTATGAGGGCCTCCGGGTGTCTCATGCTGTAAAGAAGCTTGTTCCAAAAGCAAAAACATGACTCTGCAACGGGGTGTTTGAGTCCTACTTTTGTGCCTGCAGATGTGCAAACTGAGAATATGACGACCTCTTTATCCTCCTTCGTCGTGGGAAGCACATTTGTACTGCGTCTGCAGTGTGGGAAAATAGCAAAATATCTGCCCTCTCCTCCTGACATCAAGCGAGAGATCCACAAGTTCAGTTGGGAAAAATCTGCATTGGTCGTGCTAAATGGCAAAAATAAATATTTGGTGTACATAATTTTATTATCAGAAGCAGGATGAAATAAGCTACATATTATGGTTTGGCATTCTGATCAAAATGTATTTCTGCCACACAGCCTATATGTTAATAGAAAAAATAATAGATAACCATTGAAGTGATTTCTGTTTTATTTACTCATGAGCAAGCTACAGTGGTGTAGGCAGAAATAAATTATTGGGCTGGCCTGTGAAAAAATGTCTAGGCCAACTTATCTAGGTTTTTAGGAATACATTTTCCACATTTGCTAGGCCCCGCTCCAGCGCTCCTTGGAGCTAATTCTAGGTATGAATTTTTAATCCAAATAAATCAAACTTTTTTTGAATATGCTGCCTCATGTAGCCTATATCCTGCTGCTGCTTTTTAACTTGTTGGGCCAACACTTTCACTCAAGATTGTTTTCTCAATGTAGCCTTGATCTTTACTGTATGAATACATTTTGTTATTTTATGAGTAGTATTATTGATGGAAATTTTACAAGTCATAGAACAAGAATGAATGCACGTTTTGAATCTGGAGTGACTTAATAGTAAACATGTTATGAATTTAAAAACAGGGATAGTAACATTTCACTTGGGCTAGTGGAAATCCTTAAGAGTCCCCCCATCTATCAGGCAGCACATTTAGTGACTACATTGCAGTAACATTGCCACAGCGGCCATGAAAAACGTAGCTATATAATCCTTGCTTACCATTGACGGCTTGTTGTAGAGGACGTAACGTACAGTATCACAAACTAATTTGGAATTAACTTCCTTATACAGATGACAACATGGCAGCACTACTAGCCTTTTTTTGGCCGTGCACAGTACCATTTATTTATTTTTTATATTCCAGAGTTTTAATTGGCCACAGAACAATGATGACACGTGCAGAAAGCAAATCAAATGCATTATCTTAAAAAATCTAACGAGAGAGGGATATCTCGTTTTCAACTTTCCACCCAAAGTACTTTCACTTTGTGAACACTGGCTGTGTAAATATTATGACCAATAAACAGCACAAATGTCAGACTAATATCTGCATTTATAGAACACAGTGAATTTTTTCTCCTGCACTGTTGTGACCTCTGAACCTGGGATAAAATATTGTGACCTCTGAACCTGGGATAAAATATTGTGACCTCTGAACCTGGGATAAAATACTGGGACCTCTGAACCTGGGATAAAATACTGGGACCTCTGAACCTGGGATAAAATACTGTGACCTCTGAACCTGGGATAAAATACTGTGACCTCTGAACCTGGGATAAAATACTGTGACCTCTGAACCTGGGATAAAATATGTGACAAACTCAGGTCTGCCAGGTGAGAGGTGGCTGCACTAACCACTGTGCTAAAGATGAATTCACCTGTAGCAGAGCAGTTAGGCTACCTCACTAGCAGATGGCTACAGTATATATATATTTAAAAAATTAATATATATATATATATATATATATATATATATATATATATATATATATATATATATATATATATATATATATATAAACATTGAAATATATTGTGGGACAAGTAAGGATTAATTAAGAATATTTTTGTTTTCTGAATCCAGCGGTTCCAACAGTCAATGCCCTTGTTAAAATGTTCAGCACTCTGAATACTGAACCAAGTGATATTGCGTGCTAGAACCCCTCACTTAACCAACATGTAAAATATATTTTATGTGATTTAATTTAATGATTATTATTGAAAATGAGAATTATAAATTAAATCGCCAAATTCATTGATAGGTCAGTCTACAGAAAACCAACAAGTCAAAACAAGCTCTATATCAGGTTTTAAGATTAAATAATTGAATTTACTACTAAGCAGTCAAATAGATTAATGCATTGAAATCATACATTCTTTTAATGCAGGCTCACTACTTATACATTACAAAACAGAAGACATACAACAAAACATTAAACAATTGATTATGAAATACCAGAAAAGAGAGAGACAGATAAGCCAGACCTTGCCAAAGTGTTACCCACTTCCAGTTTAAGCACCACAGGATGAAAGGAAACCAGCTGAAAACACAACCAAGGAACCACCACAAAAATAAAAAGAGAAAAACTCTTCTTCTTCAATACTCCAAAACAAAACGCGACACAACCACATTTTCCTGTGGCTATCTTAAATGCCTTACCCAGCATGGCTTGAGGATGTTTGCCCTGATTGGGTGATGCCAAGTTAAGGTGTAGGAGAGAAGGGAAGGGGGGTCAGACTCATTTATAAAAAGGACTGGCCTGCCTAAAGATTGCATTCAATCTTAAAGAGGACATGGGAAAGGGAAATGTTAGGCACGTAGCTATGCAGGGTCTCTGACCCCCAGTATGGTGTCCTGTGTCTTCTGGTTTGTCTCTTCTGAGGAGGTGAGACCCATAGATTGTCTGCCTATATTAGGGTATCTTAGGCCCCAATCACATTTGCTTTGATGCTTGTGACGGGGGGCCAGGCCACATTTTTATTCACTGTTTCCCTCTAAGGCCATAATCTAAACACTACATATCTTACAATATATATAATGATTAAAGATTAATTCACCTGTAGCAGAGCAGTTAGGCAACCCCAATAGCAGATACTATATATATATATATATATATATATATATATATATATATACATACAGCTTTGGAAAAAATTAAGATACCACTGCAAAATTAACAGTTTATCTGGTTTTACTATTTATAGGTATGTGTTTGAGTAAAATGAACATTTTTGTTTTATTCTATAAACTACTGACAACATTTCTCCCAAATTCCAAATAATATTGTCATTTAGAGTATTTATTTGCAGAAAATGACAACTGGTCAAAATGACAAAAAAGATGCAGTGTTTTCAGACGTCGAATAATGCAAAGAAAACAAGTTCATATTCATTTTTAAACAACACACTACTAATGTTTTAAGTTAGGAAGAGTTCAGAAATCAATATTTGGTGGAATAACCCTGATTTTCAATCACAGCTTTCATGCTTCTTGGTATGCTCTCCACCAGTCTTTCACAGTGCTGTTGGGTGACTTCATGCCACTCCTGGCGCAAACATTCAATCAGCTCGGCTTTGTTTGATAGCTTGTGACCATCCATCTTCCTCTTGATCACATTCCAGAGGTTTTCAATGGGGTTCAGGTCTGGAGATTGGGCTGGCCATGACAAGCTCTTGATCTGGTGGTCCTCCATCCACACCTTGATTGACCTAGCTGTGTGGCATGGAGCATTGTCCTGCTGGAAAAACCAATCCTCAGAGTTGGGGAACATTGTCAGAGCAGAAGGAAGCAAGTTTTCTTCCAGGATAACCTTGTACGTGGCTTGATTCATGCGTCCTTCACAAAGACAAATCTGCCCGATTCCAGCCTTGCTGAAGCACCCCCAAATCATCACCGATCCTCCACCAAATTTCACAGTGGGTGTGAGACACTGTGGCTTGTAGGCCTCTCTAGGTCTCCGTCTAACCATTTGACGACCAGGTGTTGGGCAAAGCTGAAAATTGGACTCATCAGAGAAGATGACCTTACACCAGTCCTTTGCCGTCCAATCCGCAAAGGACTGGTCTTTTGCAAACCTCTGCCTGGCTCTTCTTTGCTTCTCATTGATGAAGGGCTTTTTTCTAGCTTTGCACGACTTCAGCCCTGCCCCTAGGAGCCTGTTTCGAACCATCCTCGCCGTGCACTTCACCCCAGCTGCCGTTTGCCATTCTTTTTGTAGGCCACTTGATGTCATGCTACGGTTGTTGAGTGACATTTGAATGAGTTGGCGGTCATCCTGGTCAGTGGAGAGTCATTTTCGCCCTCTACCGGTCTGTAGCTTTGTTGTCCCCAATGTCTACTGCTTGACCTTGTTCTTATGAACCGCTGTCTTTGACATTTTAAGGATGGAAGCAACCTGACGCTCACTGTATCCCTCTGCCAGTAAAGCCAGAATTGACCCCTTCTTTTCCTCACTCAAAACTTTTCTTTTCAACTGTTTTGGCATGGTCAATACTTATTGCTTGATTCCAATTACTTTTGAGGTACTACTAGCACTGTTTTTGCCATCCAGCTGGTCCTATTGCAAGAGGATAGTGATGACCACAGCAGTGTTTTTTATACTTTTCCTCGTTAAATAAGATTTGGTTCAGATGATCACCTAATCAGTACCTCATTAAGTAGAATGAGGTGTGCCTGTGTTGGAATTCAACAGACACTGGAATGGAATGCCTGCCATACATGTAGAGATGCTGATTTAAGAAAGATTTGGAGTGGTCTCTTAATTTTTTCCAGAGCTGTTTATATATATATATATATATATATATACATATATTTATATATATATACATTTGTGTTTGGTAAAAAAAAATTAAGACTCATATGCAGAAGAGATTTCTATTTAGCATACTTTATTCCTAAAAAGCCAATTTAAGTAGTCATAGATCTCATATTAACAACAAATTATTTATCGAAACAATTACAGGCTATTGATTTTAACTACATTACCCAACCTATCTGAATGACATTGAACCTTTCCCATGGATCTAAATGCAGATATCACTTTGGTCACTGTTCCTATTGAAACACTAGCCAGTTGAGCAGTCTTTGAGACTGATGCTCCTGCCATCCGTGCCCCAATAATGAACCCTCATTCAACGTCACTTGGGATGGTGCCGAATACAAATACCACATTTGGCAACACTCGAATAATGCTTTCTCCCCGAATGTTTTCTCCTCTCGAATTTGGCCTATATTATTCAGATTCGGATCTATTTTCTCTCATGCGATTTGCTCACAAGTCAGCACCAAGTTTCTCAGTTAGACACACACACACCTGCAGTGAGAGTTTCCTTTAACACTAGATAGACCAGAGCGTGTCAATCATGCATTGGGGACTTTATAATTAAAATTACTCCAGCGCCTATAACATAAATGCCTATTTCCTCCTCCTTCCATGACCTAAATATTTGTGCTTAAATAACTGCGTTTTTAAAATAAAATCAAAATTGAGTACAGAAATACATGTAGTCTGTGCCATTTTCTTCACAAAGCCCCCCGCTAGACAAGAGACAACAACAGGTGCTTTGACCCAGGTGCGAACGTGTCGCTGTCTACTCTGCACCTTATTGAACAACTGAATGACTTTTGCTTTGATAAGAATTTCCCAATAAAGTGCTGTTGAAAGTACTTTCACACATACAATCATGCAGAATTCATTCACTGCAACTGTGATGAAGTTGATAAAGCCTTTAGGGTGGGGATGAACAATTGCGGACGCTGTAGTTATATAAATGATAGGCTTAGAACTCCATGAAGATAACGCCATCGATATATTTTTGTGTTTTCTCTGAAACTGAGACTTTCAATAAACTGAATAGAATAGCTACACGACAACTGAGTGTAATATATATCCGATTTGTGTGTGTGCGGGTCCAGCAAACCACCAAAGCTGCACGTTCTCTGAGGAATTGATAAGAGGAGAGTGATGGTGCATATTGTACTTTGCATTTCTTTAACTACTTTTTCTGTTTTGCGTTTTGTCATGCACATTTTAGCGCTTTTCTCAGTGTTCCTGTAATATGCCTTGATACATTTTCCCGTAGCCTATATAACAAAACCGCTAAAAGTTAGAAATACAAATGTTAAAATTGATTCAGTTGTGTACTTTACTTCAAGAAAATAGTTTTGTACGGTTTTGTAAGCGGTAGTACGCAGTAAAACAACAAGGCCTTACTAGAGTTAAATTACAGGTTGTTGGCTAATGACACACCCAGCACTGGCTCATGTGACTCTGAAATATCTGACCTGCCCCCCAACAAGTGTTTCAAGCAACTTTCAACATAGCAACGGATGTTGTGTCTCCTCAACACAGACTGCCCCCAGGTCATGTGCAGGAGCTTGTCTTCACAAAATATAACTTGTGGAAGTTTGAATAAAGCATAATGGCTGAAGATGTATTACACCCTTGGAAGCTTTTCGGTTTTTTCTTTTCTTTACCTAAGCTTATGCAAATCAAACATACAGCTAAAGAGGAAAGAAAAAATATTAACAAACAAAAAATAACAAAACATTTTAGGCTAGCATTATGTGCTTTTTTTTCCATTAGGGGTTAATTGAATACAGTAGTTAATAATCAATATGAGAAACAATTTTTTAATCATAAAAGCATTTTTTCAGTTTAATTGACTTCACTGTCCCTTAGGTAGGGGTGGTGGGGTTTATGCAGTTTGTAAGAATAAGAATGGGTACTATGTTTTGATTCATGAAATCATTTTTCCTATGTCTTATTAACCTACGTTTAATGTTACCTGGTCTGGCACCTGCGTTTTCAATACAGTGATTTAGGGTTTCATTTGATGCATTTGCCTCTACGGCAGAGGTTCTGCCAGCCAGAGAGAAATAGGCTACTTGCAGGGTTCCGACAGTAGGAGGCAGCAGATTGTAACTTTTTATCTATGTTTTTTCCTCAGACACAGCTTCCATCATTCTGCATTGAGAAATTGTACTTGATGTCACACTGCGTTGTATTTCGGGGTGACTGGCCATCTTTAGAGAAATGCTTAGCTCTGTGGCTTTGAGATATCATTCGTACGCTATTTCGGAAAAATAAAGCCCCAGCTAATAGTGGCCTGGTATCATGTACCATACTTTAGGACAGTGGTCAGCGTAATCTCCATTAAAGTATTTTTATGGATCCAATCCCTAACTCTCTTGTCATATTGTAAGTCTGAAATATAAAACCTGTGTAAGACCCTGGTCAATCCCGTTTTGGCGATTTTTCAGAAAACATATTTTTACAGTTAATTTTTCATGTTCAATGTCAGAAATGCTTCAGCTATAATCAAATAGCAACATATAAATTGTTAACTTGCCAGAAAATAACAGCAGTTTTCTTTAATATGATTCCAAAAATTAGCTTCCCTCTTCCGTGTAGCTAGTCACTCTTGTTGGAGGGATAGCTACACATCATCAGACACTGGCAGTAGGTTGGGAACTCAGAATCGAAAAATTGCGTTCTCCTTTTCACCATAATGAAAAAAAAAAAACCCATTTATGTTCATTCAATCAAAAACGATTATAGTGAGAGTGACAGTGACACTGATGCTCGTGCAGCAAGAAATTCAATTTCAAGGATGGAATGTATGTAATACTGTGTGAGGGGTGTGTTACACACTGTGATACAGGCGTGTGTTACTGTGTGAGGTGTGTAACATACTGATAGAAGTATGTAACACTATGATACTGTATGTGTAAAATACTGTGAACACTGAGTGCATTAATATTTTTATTGATTGTTTCTTAAAATCTGTTAATTGAAAGGGAAATTTTAATCTTATTTTAAACAGTTATTTATCATATTTCCTCTTTTCAGATGAATCCATAAAAAGAGCCCAGCAGGAATTGAAAACTCATCTGAAGAAGCGGTTTGAATGCATACTTGAAGGTTTAGCAAAGCAGGGCAACCAAACCCTTTTGAATGATATCTATACAGAGCTCTACATCACAGAGGGGGGAAGTGGGGGGGTTAATAATGAACACGAGGTCAGACAGATTGAGACAGCATCCAAGAGACAAACCACACAGGAGACTGCAATACTCTGCAATGAGATCTTTAAGCCTTTACCTGGACAAAAGAAACCCCGAACTGTGCTTACAAAGGGCATCGCTGGCATTGGGAAAACCGTCTCTGTGCAGAAGTTCATTCTGGACTGGGCAGAAGGAAAAGCCAATCAGGACATTGATTTCATCTTCACTCTTCCTTTCCGAGATCTGAATTTTAAGAAGAAAATAGCATTCAGTCTAATGCAACTTCTGCAGCACTACTTTCCACAAGTGAAAGAGATCAAAAATGTTGAAGGTGATGAAGTCAAAGTTTTATTTATCTTTGATGGTCTGGATGAGTGTCGACTTCCTCTAGATTTCCGAAGCAATAAGAAGTGCTGTGATATAACAGAGTCATCATCAGTGGATGTGCTGCTGACCAACCTCATTAAGGGGAATCTGCTTCCCACTGATCTCCTCTGGATCACCTCCCGACCAGCAGCAGCCAATCAGATCCCTCCTGATTGTGTCCACCAGGTGACAGAGGTACGAGGGTTCAATGACCCACAGAAGGAGGAGTACTTCAGGAAGAGAATCAGAGATCAGAACCTGGCCAGCAGTATTATCTCACACATAAAGTCATCCAGGAGTCTCTACATCATGTGTCACATACCAGTCTTCTGCTGGATTTCTGCTACTGTTCTGGAGACAATGTGGGGTAAAGCAGAGAGTGGAGATCTGCCCAAAACTCTGACTGAAATGTACACACACTTCCTGCTCATTCAGACTAATGTGAAGAATCAGAAGTATCATGGCACTGATGAGGCAGACTCAAAGAAGATGTCAGCATCAGATACAGAAATAATCCTGAAACTGGGGAAGCTGGCTTTTCGACAGCTGGAAAAGGGCAATCTGATATTCTATGAAGAGGACTTGAGAGAGAGTAGCATTGATGTTAGTGAAGCTTCAGTGTACTCTGGTGTGTGCACAGAGATCTTTAAAGAGGAGTGTGGGTTGTATCAGGAGAAGGTCTACTGCTTTGTGCATCTGAGCATTCAGGAGTATCTGGCTGCCCTGTTTGTGTTTCATTCATGTGTAAATGAGAACAGAAATGTACTCAGAGCAGAAGAATCAGAACCTCACAGTGACAGAGTGGAGCTGTCTGAGTTACACAGGAGTGCAGTGGATCAGGCCTTAAGGAGTAAGAATGGACACCTGGACCTTTTTCTTCGATTCCTTCTTGGCCTCTCTCTGGAGTCCATTCAGTCGCTCTTAGGAGGAATATTGACAGAGACAGGAAGCAGATCAGAGAGCATTGAGAAAGCAGTCCAGTACATTAAGGACAGGATCAGAGAAGAGTCTTCAGCAGATAGGATCATCAATCTGTTCCACTGTCTCAGTGAACTGAATGACAACTCTCTAGTGGAGGAAATCCAGAATTCCCTGAGATCAGGAAAACTTTCTGAAAAAGAGCTGGAACCAGACCAGTGTTCAGCTCTGGCCTTTGTGCTACTGATGTCAGAGGAGATCCTGGATGAGTTTGACTTGAAGACCTACAACACATCAGCAGCAGGTCATCAGAGACTGCTACCAGTAATCAGGAACTGCAGGAAGGCCATGTGAGTATTATGTCATTAATAATGTAGATGATTGACCACATCTTTTCCCACTTTCAATTTCTAGTAAGAATAAAGTGCAATAAAGGCAAGTGAAAATTTGGTTTTAAAAAATATTTCTGAATCAAGATGTTTTAACTAGTGCCCTCATTTGATGTTTTATATCCAGAACATAAGAAGCATCAAATGCAAAACCTCATCACTTATCATATATTTAATTTAATTTACTATTACTATTTACTAATCTAATACATTTACTAATTATTTGCAAACATAGCAATTGTGAAATAAATAAGGAGTTTATTGATATCAGAGTTATCTGATAGATCAACCTTTATCAGAACATACAATTCAAGCAGATGAAAATGAAGAGATGCTATATTAAGTTACAGAATTAAGAAAAGGTGCCCTATTTTGGTGACAGCACAGGCACAAACACACCTGGAATTGCTTGTGTCTTATTTTTCACTTTCACCAGGGTTATTAGTTTTATGGTCTGTGGTTAATTGTTGTACGTCGCTCTGGATAAGAGCGTCTGCTAAATGCCTGTAATGTAATGTAATGTTAATCTGGTTGTGTCAACATGGGTTTGTTGGTGCAATCGGGGATGTGCCAATAGAAACATTCGGCACTGTGTTAGTCTGGTGTTGAACAATGCGTTTGCAGTTAAACCAACCCATACCAGGTTTTAACTTGTGCTATTTTGGCATTATAACTGTGCCACACATGTGAATCCATATACACATAACACAGATAAAATAAATATTTTGTTTATTTCAGTTTAACTATTTGAAAGGAAAGCTTTATTCAGTTATTCAGTCCAATGCTGGCTATTTAGGCAGTGGAGTTAACTGTGTAAGCTACTTGAATGAGGTAGGAGGGAGACCGGCTTTACACCCCTCAGAGAGTGTTTACAATGAGCCCAGAACGCACTGGAAACTTGCTTTTATTCATGTGTTTGGCTGGGCTAGGTCAATGATTGAGTGGACCTATGGAATGTTGAAAATGCATTTTAGAATATTGGATGGACTGGGTGGTACATAACTGTACAGCCCTCAGAAAGTTGGTGCATTCTTTGTGGTGTGCTGTGTTCTACACTACATAGCCATACACCATGGATGTGACATAGACCCTCACAGAGGACACATTACAGGACTTTCATACAGAGAGAAGCAGATCGCATCGCTACAGAGACTACAGAGCACAGAGTGCACGAGAGAGCAGGGACTGGTTGCCTGTGGAGTTGTTCCACTAGTGAGTGTACGTTCATCTTATCAAGTGCATGTCTGAAATGAATGACACTTAGTTGAAGTAAATAATTTTTTTGTTTATTTTAAATAGTGGTATGAAACAAAAAATGACAGCAAAGAAACAGAAAAGCTATAGTAAATCCAGACAAAATGCTTCATCCTGTCCTCTGGTGCACAAGCGCGATGCCTGCCTAGCTGAAACAGTAGCGGCAGCAGCAGGATGGAGAGGCCGACTGGAGGCTGTCTCTGCCAGCTGCCTCCTGCTCCTGGCCAGTCTGGGAATATTCTCCCTGCGGAACTGTTCTTGGGAACAGAACCATTTATAATACCTCTTAGCACTGGCATATGAACAGAAAATACACTGTTTTTGTTTAAATATTAACAAAATAATGAATCTAAACTATTCAGTTTCATCTTCATTGGTTTGTAGAGGTCCTCATAATGATTGTAATTGTTCATAATGTTGGGCAGAGAAAATTCTCCCCTTAGAATAACCAGCACGGTGACGTATATCCATGTAAGAAATATGATTTATTTCTGCAGAAAGAGTCCGGAACCTACACACAACAAGATGGATAAGCCTGAACTGGAGAAAGCAGGGGCAGTCCCTGCTTTCATAAGCAAAAAGTGTTTTAATAATAACATACATAATTCTACATCTGATTGGCACAGACAACAAGATGGATAAGTCCGGTCCCTGCTTTTATTAGCAAAAAGTGGTTAACAATAACATACATAATTCTACATCTGATTGGCACAAACAACAAGATGGATAAGTCCGGTCCCTGCTTTTATTAGCAAAAAGTGGTTAACAATAACATACATAATTCTGATTGGTACATGGTTAATACATATGCATATTGTAATATTTAACAAAGTAAATGTTTGGCTGTGTCTAGTCATATAGCATGAATACTGAATAAGCACACGGTGACCTCTTAGTCTTCGGTGTTACATAAACAAGCTTTATATCAGATATAATAGTTTGGTCTTTATCGATCGGTTGCTTTCAGAGTCCTGGGCAGCATGGCATCATAGCTGGTTCCTCCCTGGCAGCATGGCAGGGGGAGGATAAGTAGGAAAGCCAAGCTCTCCAGAGCTTACATAAGAGACAGAGTTAAAGAAAACCAGACACACACATAGACACACACACACACACATACATACAATATTTTTAACTTCTTGTTGTCCTTGGGAGGTTCGGTGCCTGGAGACAGAGGGCCCTGCTGCAAGGCCAAGGAATTTAGTGTTGTACAGACTTCTAGTTATGCTAGAGAAAACTCTCCTCCCTTCAGTAGAGATGATCACAACACGCTTGCTCTTCAGCCATGGTGAAATTAGCATATGGCTGTGTTTCCTAAAGGGAAATAAATGGGGTGGTCTGATTGGCATTAATGAAACCAAACCCAACCACACCAACAGTCATTTTATTCTTATTGAACCTCTTTTATAACTGTGCCGCAGTTGTGCTAGTGCCTGAAGTCAAGAAATGACTGAAATATCCAAATTCACCAGTGCCTTGCATTGCTGCTAGTGTTTGACAGTTGTGCCTTGACTGAGAAAATAGGGCCCAATTAAACATCTAATTTAATAACACAGGCTGAACTACATGATCAAAAACAATATTAGACAGTCCTGGAAATGAAGTAAAAGATAATCATGAAAGAAATGAATGAAAGACAAAACCAAACCACAGCTTGTCTCTCCCACATTAAAACTGATCAAAGCCAAAGACGCACAGCTGAGAAGAAAGACAAAGCTAAGACACAAGAACAAAGGCTCATGTCTGCTTAACAAGTCAACACTTTAAAGCCTGTATTCAATAAACATTTGTTCTTAACTTGGACTTGGACTAGTAAATGCACTTCACACCTTTTCTTCACAACCTCAGTTTGGTGAATTAGTTGTACTTATTTCTGTAATTGCCAAACTGTTTGTGAAGAAAAAAACATTCCTTGCTTTTACTTGTAAGTTTTAATTATAAGAACAAATGTTGTTTGAACCCCTGCCATGTGTTTGAAAGAGGGGGGTTCCCCTTCTCTTCCTGGTCTATGCATAATTAATTACTGATTAGAAGAGAACAAAGGAGAGACTTATCTATACCCCTTTTTTACTTTTAAGTTTTTCAGTTTACTTTCAGTTTCAGTCTTCATCGCTGAAAACTATAATTTGTATCATTGCCATATGTTTTATGTATTCCTAATATAATTATAATATATGAGCTCTTCTTTGCAGACTGAACAGCTGTGACCTCACAGAGAAGTCCTGTGATATTGTGGCCTCAGCTCTCCAGTCATCAAACTCACCCCTGAGAGATCTGGATCTCAGCTACAATAACCTGGGAGATTCAGGAGTGGAGCTGCTCTGTGCTGGACTGATGAGTCCAAACTGTAAACTGCAGAGAATGGGGTGAGTAGTGCTGTGTACTGTGTGACTTTAATGAAAAATAATTTGTGAGTATGGTTGTGTATGAGTATGTCTGAATTTTTCTCACAAGGAAGAAAACAAATGTACTGTTGCATTTTCAAAGCCTGTAATGATTGTGTGAATACGAGTTTGCATATAAGCGTATTGACTGGGGTATGCTCATACACTACATTTCCAAAAGTATGTGGACACCTGAACATCTAATTCCAAAACCATGGGCATTAATATGGAGTTGGACCCCCCTTTGCTTCTGTAACTGCCTCCACTCTTCTGGGGAGGCTTTCCAGTAGATTTTGGAACATGAGTGTGTGGATTTGCTTCCATTCAGCTGCAAGAGCATTAGTGAGGTTGGGCACTGATGTTGGGCTGAAGGCTTTCTAATTCACTCAAAGGTGTTTGATGGGGTGGAGGTAAGGGCTCCTTGCCAGCCAGACAAACTGTTCCCCACCAAACTCAGCAAACCATTTCTTTATGTGCCTTGCTTTGTGCACTGGAACAGTGTCATGCTGAAACAGGAAAGGGCTTTCCCCAAGCTGTTGCCACAAAGTTGAAGCGCACAATTCTCTTGAGTGTCATTATATGCTGTAGCATTAAAATGTCCCTTCAGTGGAACTAAGGGGTCTAGCCCAAACCATGAAAAACAGCCCCAGACCATGATTCTTCCTCCTCTGTACTTTACAGTTGGCATTATTCGGGTTATTACAGTTGGCACTATGCATTCCACCAAACCCAGATTCGTCAGTCAGACTGCCAGATAGAGAAGCGTGATTCACCACTCCAGAGAACCACGTTTCCACTGCTCCAGAGTCCAATGGTAGTCTATTTTACACCACTCCAGCCGAGGCTTGGCATTGCGCATGGTGATCTTAGGCTTATGTACATCTGCTAGGCCATGGAAACCCATTTCATGAAGCTCTTGACGATCAGTTCTTGTCTGACGTTGTTTGAGCTTGTGTGGCCTACCGCTTCGCTGCTGAGCTGTTGTTGCTCCCATACCTTTCCGCTTCACTATACCAGCTCTTACAGTTGACTGGAGCAGCTCTAGCAGGAAAGGCATTTGATGAACCCACTTGCCTCAGCCAGAGACTTGAAAAGGTGCTGTGCACCATCGTAAGTGAGCTTGAGAAAGGCTGGGTATATTAGGAATGTCTGGAGACCGCGATCACAGGTTTTTGCCAGCAGAGAAGAGAAGGCTCTGTGCCACTGTGCTGTGTAATCGCTGAAGTCTGGGTGAAAATTGATGACTATCCCGTTAAACTTCACTGGTGATTTCCTGGCTGCTTACGAAATATGCTGTTGATCCGTGTACCCCAGCAGATTAATAATCAATGTTCCAGACCCGTCTGCTGTTTTTGATCAGCCGCCATAGAAACGGTGAGCCCTCATTACTTCTATAGTCCAGTCAGCCAGAGAGGGGAATCACTCTTTGAGGGAATTGGTAAGAAAACCAACCGGGTCGGATTCTTCGGAATTCTCTGGTAGGTTAACAATGCGAAGGTTGCACCATCTGCTCCTATCCTCCAGCTCCGCCATTTTAGCCTCGAGCTGATCCTGTTTGGCCTGGTGCAGCGAGGCAGCAGTTTTGGCTAGTTTAACTTTGGCTTTCAAACCGGCAAATTCAGCCCGTAGCTCTTTCATGCCGAGCAAATATTGAGAGATTTCAGCTTGTATGGACCGGGTTTGGTCCTCGATCCGGGAGAGCTGTGTCTCAAAATATTGTCTGTGTTTTTCTAACACAGCCTCTACAATGGCTGTAGCATGACACAGGATTCCTCATCATGTCCCTTTCTGGATAAGTCTTGCCTGAAGGAGTCTTTGTTTTTGAAGAAATTGACATATTTTATATCTTGTTCAACAGCACCAATAAACTGAACTGGGAGTGAACAGTTAAGTTAGCCATTTGTAATGAAAACAGTTAAATGAAGAGGAGAGAGGGCAAGGAGCAAAATCACTGGGCAGCCATCTTCCCAGTATGTCATGTGATTCTCCCCAACAGATTGATAAATAAAGAAAAAGAACACACAGAGAACTTGTGATGCATACCCACAATCCTCATATGAAATGAATTAGGTACCAGGATAATTAAAGATTAAAAATTAAAAATTATTTCACAAGTAATTTTGTGGAGCTTACCCCATTGTATTTGGATAGCGTGAATACTAGCAACTAGCTGTCCCTGTTAACCGTTAGCAGCATCGCCGTTCCTCCTGGTTGTCCAGCTCCCAGTTCACTCCCATTCATTTTCAGGACCTTCTGAAAGTAATCGTTTTAAAAAAGAAACTAACTATGAGGGATAATAGATCAATAAAAGAGAGTACTAATGTCGAACGATCCCTGTCCCTGTAGGAATAGGTCACCGGTGAGAACTGGATACAGACTGTCTGATTGATATGGTAAAACATTGACCTGCATAGTAAAATGTTTCAGGCCTGTCACACATTGCAGTCTTCATCCATCTCCATTTACCTGCTATGAACTTTAATGAAATCCATACATTTACCCCACTGTCTTTCACACACTGACCTTTTGTTGAAGGCAAGTTTTACTCCTTCATTACACACGTGTTTTGTTGCAGGATTGTGGTGTTTCTGAAAGGATTGTGAATAAAATGACATTTTATTCTGCTGGTAGCACTGTCGCCTCACAGCAAGAAGGTCCTGGGTTTGAATCCCGGCCTGGGCCTTTCTGTGTGAAGTTTTCATGTTCTCCCGTGTTCATGTGGGTTACCTCCGGGTACTCCGATTGTGTGTGAATGGTGAGTGAATGTTGTTTGTGCCTTGTGATAGTTTGGCGACCTGTCTAGGGTGTATTCATGCCTCTCGCCTTGTGACCCTGACCAGGATAAGCGGGTATGGATAATGGATGGACGGACTTCCACAAACGAGAACGAGAGTCATGCAGCGACTGATTCCAACTTCAGACTCTTGTTCACTGACTCCAGTTCCTAGTGAACGAGTGAGTCATGCAGTGACTGATTCCAACTTCAGACTGTAGTTCCTAGTGAAAGTAATTTCACCTACTGTGCTTTGGATGTGAATTCCTACATGAAACTAGCACAGGCCTATGTTATTATGCGATTCACAGGACTTTCCGAAACATTTAGCCGATTTAAAAATGTATAGCCAATATGGGCATATTTCTGTGCAATTCACTCAGTTAGCATTTAGGGGTTAGCTCACAGATAAGTGGCACGAGGTTGACGACTGAATAATTAGCAAATAGCTGATGACAACAATATAATCGATAGGCTGATTGTTTTTTTTTAACACATTAATTTGCAGTGTGGGACAATTTCTTATGAATTTGTAGTGTTATTTAGTGGATCAAACAAGTTGTAAAACAGTTAGCCAAAATCTTGATTTTACATTTTAGTTTGTCTAATTCACCATTTGGCTGTTCTGAGCCATAGGAAGCTTCAAAACACTCAGCCAGGACAGCCTAGAGATAAGACAGATGACGAATTTGGGGGTAGTCATTGGAGGTGTGAATGTATATGTCTGTGAGTGAGTGTGGGTCTGCATGTGTGTGTGTGTGTGTCTGTGTGTCTGTGTGTGTGTGTGTGTGTGTGTCTGTGAGTGAGTGTGGGCCTGCATGTGTGTGTCTGTGAGTGAGTGTGTGTCTGTATGTGTGCGTGTGTCTGTGTGTGAGTGTGGGTCTCTATGTGTGTGTGTGTCTGTGAGTGAGTGTGGGTCTGCATGTGTGTCTGTGTGTGAGTGTGGGTCTGTATGTGTGTGTGTGTCGGTGTGTGTGTGTCTGTCTGTGTGTGAGTGTGGGTCTGTATGTGTGTGTGTGTGTGTGTGAGTGAGTGTGGGTCTGCATGTGTGTGTGTGTGTGTGAGTGAGTGTGGGTCTGCATGTGTGTGTGTGTGTGTGTGTGTGAATGTGGGTCTGCATGTGTGTGTGTGTCTGTGTGTGGGTCTGTATGTTTGTATGTGTGTGTGTGTGTGTATGTCAGAGGGGGTGTCCCCTCCCCTCTCCTCCCACTAGATAAAATATGTGGCTTTCTTGTAGTTAGCATTCTAGCATCTAGGTCTGGTGTCTACATGTCATCTCTGGTTTTTTTAAATATTCTGCTGACTTTTTGTTTTTACATTTTGGTCTTGGCACATCCTTAGATAACCTTGGGACAAACACACTGTGGTTTGGTATCTTCTTTCAATCATTCCTCGTGTGACTGTCCATGTCTATAACCTTTGTTAATTGTTTCAGGGTAATTGAACCTTGGCTTTAGATTTGATATATTTGCTAATAATTGCCAAATTAAATCAAGTAAATGTATTTTACATGTTGGATAAGTGAGGTGTTTTAGCTGTTGATGCACTGTGTTCGGTATTCAGAGTGCCGGATGCCAAACAAGGGTTCAGAAAATTAAACATAGTTCAGATAATCCTCACCTTGCTGAAAGGTTTTGCACTCTTTATCTTAGTCAGTGCCTGTCCTAATTTTATAACCTGTAATTCTACTGAATGCCGTGCCTTGCATAACTGCAGCGGGAGTGTTGATCTTATTTGTCTTGGCTATATTTGGAATTGTGTTGACTAACTGCATTGTGTCAGTTTCCTGCATCATACACTGTTCATCAGGCTAGCTGCACCAATGTCAAAACAATGTTGACCTCTCGAATTATCAACAAAGTGGTGATGAGTTCTTAAAGCCTAACATGTTTGAAAAAAGGAAATGACTGCGGTTTCTTTGCTTGAGTTGAGACTGAACCTAGTTCACAACTTGCTTCAGTGTTGCCAGATGCCTGAATCAAATACTCCTAAAAAACAGTCCTCAAAATCTTCAATCAACTCCCATTCAAATTCCTCACATATGTTCCCCCATATCTCATTTAAAATCCCCCTATCTATCATTGACTCCCATGCGCCTTTTCTGTAAAACTTCACCCATGAATGTTTAAATCCCCTACATACATTTAGAGGAAAATCTGGCAAGCCCACTCTGCGATGTGTGATCTTCTTTGGGAAATCATATACTGATGGCCTCTTTCGTTTACGGTTTTTTTGCACCATGCAAATAGAGTTGGCTACCCATAGCTTATAGCGTTTCTCAGATGTAAGTGGGCTGACCAGCTAGTTTAAGCCAATTTCTTTTAATTCTGAAGGTCTATTTATTACTCAGGCTAAGTTTGTCATTGCAATACAAAGGCTTTAGGGGTAGGAGGACACGTAGAGCTGCGGTGACTAGTCTGAAACTCGTTCCGGTATCAGACCCAGACCCGGACCCAAATCAGAATGTCTAGTTCGGTCCGGTCCTCAACGACAGGTCCAGTTCCTTCCCAGATTAGGTCCTCACCGCTTTAAATTTCAAATAATCCCTCTCTGAACTATGTAATTTTGAGGAGAAATTCCAGTACAAAATTTCACTTTTTTCAATTGGCTTCCATTGGATTACATAGAAGGTTTGAAGTGCAATTATTCACTTCAAATATAGTTTGGCTTGGCATAAGATAGGTCAGAATAGTGTTCACTGTGTGAAATAAACTGTGTTCTTAGCTAGAAACAGCTGTGCGAAATGAGTATTGTATATTATTGAACGTGTGTTTTGTAGTTGTCCACGACCATGAAATGCACTTTTGTACATCGCTTTGGATAAAAGCATCTGCCAAATAAAGGACATACAGATGGTGGATTATTTTTTATTATTATATATAATTCAAGAAAAATAAGTCTATCATTTTTTTCAGTCTGTTTTAATTGGTATGTTGCTTAATTCCCAGATTATTACAATACAGGCGTGATTGCAAAGGTGAAAGAGCCACAGTGGCACAGGCGAACCAATGGTTTGATAACTTGACTGTACTAATGAAATGTCTGATGGTTCATCTGGTGCAGACTGCTATGAATATTATGGGGGTTGAGGAACACCCATCTTTTCAGACGATATATGAGGAGTCTGTTATCAGACAGGCACAGAAAATAGTATCTGACCCCACTCACATATTTTACCCTAAATTCCTACTTCTACCTTCTGGTAAAAGATTCAAGTTCCTCAGTGCAGGCTTACCTGCTGTAAACACTCATTCATGGTGATGACAGTTTAGCTTTTTAGTGCTAAAAGTTGATGTGAATTGTTGGCTGCATGGGTGTTGCAATATGTCTTCACTGTTATAACACTTTTTTCAGTGTTAATTAATTATTCATTTATTTATTATTTTTCAGTTGGCCCACCAACTCCCCCACTTGATGGAGGAGATCTTCATTTATACAATTACAATGTTTACATATAACAGTGGTGAAGTCACTTAGATTTTTAAGTGAGGCAGTTATTTTTGTTCCATTGATGTGTTCAGTGAGAAGGTTTTGCCATTGTGTGAATTCCTAGATTTTCAATTTAGGAGGATAGTTTTTTTGGTGATCGTTAAGATGATCAATATTGGTTTTATGTATTGAGATGGTGTGTTGATTGTAGGCAAATTTGTGTTATGCTAATGCTAACTTGTGGTTTGCATCTTGCAGTGTAGCTTCTGTCATTCTGTTTGTGAAGTCATCTGCAGACAGGAGGTACTGACACATCCATACCTGTATTATGGAGAGTGTTTCTGATTTGTAGAACAGGTGTTTGGGGTTTTTTCTTCATTATGGTGCAAATTTGTTACGTCCCCTGCCTCTGCTTGCCTGGGTAGTGCAGGTAGAGGTAGTTGCTTAATTACCTAATTGCCTGATTTCCTCCACCTGCCTGTGAGCCAACATAAGGCCAGCAGTATGAGGCAGGGGAGATCTTTCCTTCGGGTTTCTTTTGGGTGGTTTGTAGTTGGCTGTGTGTTTGTGTTTTGTGGGTTGCATAAGGTTCTTTTCTTTGAGATCTTTGGGGTTTCTTTTGTGTAGCTTGTGGTTTGCATTGTGGTTTTTGTGTTTGTAAAGATCCTTTTTGTTTGGTAAACTTTGTGGGTTTTCTTTTGTTTTAGTTTGTGTTTTAGTTTATTTATTCTAATAAATGTCTGAGTTTTTAGATCAGTTTTGAATGTGAAAGAGTGCTGTATGTTAACATTTTGAAATTATATTGCCTCAAATGTTTGTTTAACACTGAGATCCAAGATTGGAAGTTGAGATCCGTCCTTCTTTGGGAGGTGGAAATAATGAAAATAAAAACTATGTTGGGTTTGATCTCTGGGAACCACACGTATTTCCCCCTTTTTGTAAGAAGGAAGGAATTTATTCCTCTTAAACATGGGAGCACTCTCTTGTGATTGAGAGTAAATGACTCTGTTGAAATGGGGGGTTTCACTCTGAACAGGAGTCTGTAGCCGTTGGCTATTGTCTGTAGCCCTTAGCTATAGTAGCGCTGCATGTGCTATGTGCTCTTCCAGGATGACAGTAGCCTCCTTTAGCATTGGACACACTACTGTCTGTCAGAACCACACTTGGTGCAACTGGATGCTTCTATGGAGGTCTGGACCGGGTGTCATTCCCTAGAGTTGGCTTTCAAACACAAGATGATGAAAGAGGAGTTTATTTATGGCACCAATGCAGTGATTTGTTCGAGCAGAGATGCACACTTCAGTCAGTGTATAACTAAGCCACGTACTTTGGATGCACTGTAAGAGAAAGAGCACTTTATCATATGACAAAATATGAGATTTGCCAATAACCATGAATAGAAAGCTTTAACAGTGTTAAGAGGCAATCATTTTATTTACAAGGCATACCAAGATGGACTGGACACTATGCTATAAGAGAAGAAAGGACATGCACCTGAAGTGATTGTAAGATAAAGAAAAGGAACACAAAGAAATTGTGATGCATACCAAAAATGCTTTTTATGAAAGGACTTTGGATAATGAAGTAAATTGTTTGAGCTTCCCTTAAATGCTATCCAGAGAACATCTCCCACAATCCACACTAGTTTACATTTGACAAAATAAAGTCTGACCTGACCAAAACTCTAGTACCTACTGCCATCCCCACCAAACATCCTACAGCACTGAAAACTAACTCACTGTCCACTGTGAAAGGTGGCAGCTGCACGTCTAGTATGGGAGGGTTAAGCCCAGAGAAAAGATCATAGAAAAGGTAGATGAGCCCATTGCCCCAATTCAGAGAACTTAGAGTATAGGGAAAGGGCCCAGAATGTCAGAATTACATCTGTAGAACTGTCAGAGTTCAGTCCAGCAGGACGTTTAATTTTCAGGATTGTGGTGTTTCTGAAAGGATTGTGAATAAAATGGTATTTTATTCTGCTGGTAAAGCCGGGCATTAACTCACCGGCACGGTATGTGTGTACATCTTGGTGGGAGAGTGTCCATCTGAACAACATGTGAGCTGCTGTTTAGATGCAGTGTTACATCGTTCAGTTTAGTCACTTTTCTGTGGTTCCAGTCCCAAGTCATAGCCTGGATATTATACCTTTGTACATGGCTCCGGCACTGCTTCAGCTGTTCGCAGGTACAATATCGCTGGTCTGACCAATAATGTCATGACTGGTTAGATAAAGCCTTCATGTTATTTTATATACTGGTGTATATATTTAAGTTGTTTGTGACAGTTAGCTGCTTAGTTCCTCACTGGCTCTGCTAGCTTGGTTGCGTCATGAAGTAACGTTAAGGTAGGTTGGGCTGGCTGGCTAGCTAACTCGTGCCTGTGAGTCAAAGCGAAAGCTGAACTTAGAACAACGGCAACAGGTGTCAACTTGAGGGTCATGTTGTTTGATGTAAATGGTGAACAAATGATATTTGCAAAGTGTTAATAGTTATTATCAAATAATTGTGTTATGTAACTGTAGTTCTGTATTTTCAAAGAATGAACTAGCTGAGGTAACAGTAAAGAACTCAGAGCGAGCTGGCATCCCCATGGTAACCAACCAACCCTCCTAGGCTACGTTTTAAACAGCGTTGTCATAGTTACCGTCACGTTACTTTGGCGAGAGGTAAGGAAGAGCGCAATTTTGTATTGAATGCGGTTTCATTTCACCTTGCTGAATATTTTAAAATTAATTAATTAATGTCAAAAACCCTAACAGACTGTATATTTTCTTAAACTTAAATTGTTTGATTACTTGATGGTTACAAGATTAGGAAGAAAATATTATCATGATGACAGTAATGTATTTAGCTAATGGGTTATACGAGTACATTAACAGTTATATTTATCTATTCATAGTGATGAATATTCAGCGTCTTTGAAATGTATAGATGTTTATGAACTGGAGAACATGTCAGGTGAGGTAAAGTGCACCACAAAAATGCTGTTTTTTTGTGTTTGCAGATGAAAATATATCTGCAAATCAGATAAGTTCATCACATGGAAAGGGTTATTAGAGCCCAGTAATTGCCTTAGACTATTGTGGATTAGTCAGAATACTTTATGAACTTAATTTACGCACCCCCCTCCCTGTTTTTGTGTGTACATCTCAGGAATGCGTAGGTACATATGTATCAACTGTCAAGGTGAACAATGTCACAAAGAATTTGTGCGTGTGTTTGTGTGCGTGCGTGCGTGTTTGTGTGTGTGTGGTCTCTCCACAGGCTGGGTTGGTGTAGTCTCACAGAGGGCTGCTGTGATGTTCTGGCCTCAGTCCTGCGTTCTCCTCACTCAGAGCTGAGAGATCTGGAGCTCAGAGACAACGAGCTGCAGGATTCAGGAGTGAGAGCGCTCTCTGCTGGACTGGAGGACCCACACTGTAAACTGCACAGAATTGGGTGAGTACAAACACAAACCTCTTCAATAAATTAGGGCTACAATGTGACTAAATACAACACTGATGTTTTTTAATGTGAAAACAGACACTCCACAGAACTGAAACAGCATGTTCCTGTTCTTCATCTTGGTAGAATTCGACTACACAAATGAATGAAGAAAATTAATTAGTCCTGTTTACTGAGCTGTAGTGGGGTGTAAACTCAAATGTGTTTGATAATGACTCATTCCACGTTCATGTTATTTTAGTTTAACACACACAGCCCTGTTAGTTTATGTTATGTTACATTACATTTATTTGCCAGACGCTTTTATCCAAAGTGACGTACAATAAGTGCATACAAAAGGTAATTGGAACAACTACAAAACACAGGTCCGATAAGGTACAATATTTTTCAGTTATTCATAGCCATGAACACATTAAGTCCAGTTCACACAGTGAACATTACTCTGACCTAACCTATGCTAAGTCAAACTAGGAGGCATTACAAGCAACATCTAGACAATGATACAAGGCACAATAAGTGCTGGATGGAGGTACATGTAACATGAGTGGCACAGGAGGTACATGTGTAGAAATAGGGGGATTTGAATGGGGATACTTAGTTCAGGTATAGTCTGAAGAGATGCATCTTCAGACCACGGCGGAAGATGGGTAGTGAGGGAGAGGTTCGTAGAGGAACAGGGAGTTTGTTCCACCACTGGAGAGCTAGGGTGGAGAAGCTCTGTGGTAGAGACAAGATTGAACCCTTTACCCGGATGGCAGGTTGTGCAAGGCAGTGGTCAAGTGGGCGTATAGGATTTAATCATGTGCTGTAAGTAGACGGGGGCCGTCCTGTTGGCTGCAGTGTAGGTGAGGGTAAGGACTTTGAACCTGCAGTGACTGGTAGCCAGTGGAGTGACCTCAGCAGGGGAGAACTTGGGCAGGTTGAAGACAATTAATGTGTGTAAGGTGTGTAACACACTGCTATGTGTTTGACACACAGCCCTGTTAGTTTATATTAATGTGTGTAAGGTGTGTAACACACTGCTGTGTGTTTGACACACAGCCCTGTTAGTTTATCTTAATGTGTGTAAGGTGTGTAACACACTGCTATATGTTTGACACACACAACCCTGTTAGTTTATATTAATGTGTGTAAGGTGTGTAACACACTGCTATGTGTTTGACACACACCGCCCTGTTAGTTTATATTAATGTGTGTAAGGTGTGTAACACTCTGCTATGTGTTTGACACACACAACCCTGTTAGTTTATATTAATGTGTGTAAGGTGTGTAACACACTGCTATGTGTTTGACACACACAGCCCTGGTAGTTTATATTAATGTGTGTAAGGTGTGTAACACACTGCTATGTGTTTGACACACACAGCCCTGTTAGTTTATATTAATGTGCTGTAAGGTGTGTAACACACTGCTATGTGTTTGACACACACAGCCCTGTTAGTTTATTTTAATGTGCTGTAAGGTGTGTAACACACTGCTATGTGTCTAACACACACAGCCCTGTTAGTTTATATTAATGTGTGTAAGGTGTGTAACACACTGCTATGTGTCTAACACACACAGCTCTGTTAGTTTATATTAATGTGTGTAAGGTTTGTAACACACTGCTATGTGTTTGACATACACAGCCCTGTTAGTTTATTTTAATGTGCTGTAAGGTGTGTAACACACTGCTGTGTTTGACACACACAGCCCTGTTAGTTTATATTAATGTGTGTAAGGTGTGTAACACACTGCTATGTGTTTGACACACACAGCCCTGTTAGTTTATATTAATGTGTGTAAGGTGTGTAACACACTGCTATGTGTTTGACACACACAGCCCTGGTAGTTTATATTAATGTGTGTAAGGTGTGTAACACACTGCTATGTGTCTAACACACGCAGCTCTGTTAGTTTATATTAATGTGTGTAAGGTGTGTAACACACTACTATGTGTTTGACACACACAGCCTTGTTAGTTTATATTAATGTGTGTAAGGTGTGCATGTCCTTCTCTCCGCAGGCTGTCAGGCTGTAGAGTCACACAGAGAGGCTGTGATTCTCTGGCTTCAGCTCTGTGTTCAAACCCCTCACACCTGAGAGAGCTGGACCTGAGATACAATCACCCAGGAGACTCAGGAGTGAGAGCACTGTCTGCTGCTAAACTGGACACACTCACACTGCTGTAAGTACAGAGAGTTTCCACAATGCGCCTCACACACACACACACACACCTGAGAGAGCTGGACCTGAGATACAATCACCCAGGAGACTCAGGAGTGAGAGCGCTGTCTGCTGCTAATCTGGACACACTCACATTGCTGTAAGTACAGAGAGTTTCCACACTGCACCTCACACACCCACACACACACACACACACAAACGGAGTTGGGGGGGGGGGGGCGCATGGAGGGCACTGTTCAAACCAGCGTTACTCAAGAGAGTTGGGGATCTCCTGTGGAGGGTGCTGCAGGGGATCACTGCAGTAAATAAGATGTGGTTGTTGTAGTTAGGGGTTTGATCAGGGACACAGTGATGGTGGAGTTTCAGTATTACAAAGCAATGGAGAACCTGAGTGTGTTTCAGAGTGTGTGTGTTATAAGGGTGTTTTATGTTCAGTGGAGGGAGGGGAGCTATTTTTGCACATGGAATAGGGTGAGGGAATGGAATAAGTTTCCTTTGTGACAAATGTGTGTTTTTCATATGATCGTGATTTTGTGTTTTATTGTGTCTTTGTTTTTATTCATGTGCTGTCATTGGTGTGTTAAGAGTGGAAATAAAGGATGGTTAAAATTCTAAATTCTGTTCTGCTGTTCTTACAGTGTGGACCATGGAGGAGAGAACAGGACCAAACCAGGACCCAGGAAATGTGAGTGTGTATCAACATAGAACACTTTCCATGGGTACACACTGTGTGTGTGTGTGTGTGTGTGTGTGTGTGTGTGTGTGTGTGAGAGAGAGAGACTTCTCTATTACACACATAAACACACAAACAGAAGCACACATGTACACAAACACACACACAGGTACTATCACAGCTCTCTCTCTCACACACACACATAATGAGGTGAATATTAATAATGATAATTAATCTCATTAATGTCTCTGTGTGCAGACGGCTGTCAGCTCACACTGGATCCAAACACAGCGCACAGAGGGCTGTCTCTGTCTGAGGGGAACAGGAGGGTGACACGCACACGGGGGAGAGAGGAGAAGCCATATCCTGATCATCCAGAGAGATTTGAGTCTGTGCGCCAGGTTGTGTGCAGAGAGAGTGTGTGTGAGCGCTGTTACTGGGAGGCTGAGTTCAGTCTGTCTGAGTGGGGAGTGGTTTGTATAGCAGTGACATATAAAGGAATCAGCAGGAAAGGAAAGGGTTCTGACTGTGAGTTTGGATACAATAAAAACTCCTGGAGTCTGGAGTGCTTTAAACACAGAGACTCTGATAAACTCAGTTACTCTGTCTGGCACAATAAGAACCAAACACACATACCTGCCCCCCCCCCCTACCGCAGAGCAGGAGTGTGTGATGGTGCTGGTAGAGGAGCATGTGTGTACAGGGTAGGAGTGTGTGTGGACCGTCCGGCCGGCACTCTGTCCTTCTACAGCGTCTCTGACTTTGACACACTGACCCTCCTGCACACATTCTACACACACTTCACTCAACACACACCCCTCTGTGCTGGATTTAGAGTGTATGACTCCTCAGTGTCCCTCTGCTAACTGGAGTAGAGACACACACACACATTCACACACACACACACATTACATTACATTACAGGCATTTAGCAGACGCTCTTATCCAGAGCGACTTACACAACTTTTTACATAGCATTTTACATTTTATCCTTTTATACAGCTGGATATATACTGAAGCAATTCCGGTTAAGTACCTTGCTCAAGGGTACAACGGCAGTGTCCTTACCCAGGAATCGAACCTGCGACCTTTCGGTTACGAGCCCAGTTCCTTACCCACTGTGCTACACTCCGTCCTCAGTGTCCCTCTGCTAACTGGAGTAGAGACACACACACACACACACACAAACATGCACACACTCACGCACATGCGCACACACACAAACATGCACGTGCACACACACACGCACACACACACACACGCATGTGGGCACACACACAAACATGCACACACATGCGCGCACACACAAACATGCACGTGCACACACGCATACACACACGCACACGTGCGCATACACACTCGCATGCATGCACGCACACACACACACACACTCACATACACACACACACCACATTCACATACCCACTCACACACACACACACCTCACACACTCATATACACATACACACACACTCACACATACACACTCAGATACGCATAGACACACACACCAACACCAACACACACACATCCACAGACACACACATACCCTCACACACACCCTTGCTCTCTCACACTCACACACATGCACACACACACCTACACATATGAACACACACAATCTCTCACACACACAGGCACACACATTCACCAGTGCACTCACGCACGCACACACATGCATGCATACATACACACGCTCATAACCGTATGCACACACACACACACTCTCTCTCTCTCATACTCAGTCACTCACACACACACCCTCTCTCTCTCACACACACACACTCACATCCACACACATTCACACAAACGCATGCACACACACACACAAACTCATGCACTCACGCACACACACATACATGCGTGCAGAGGCACAAACACGTGTCAACACACACACTCCTCAGTGTCACTCTGCTAACTGGAGTACAGACACACACACATGCACGCACACACGCACACACTCCTGCACACACACTCACACACTTACACACACATACACACTTTCTCACACCAAATCACTCACACCCCCAATCACACACATGCACACACACACCTACACAACGGACACACACAATCTCTCGCACACACAAACACACACATTTACCAGTGCACTCTCACGCGCACACACACATGCATGCATATGTACACACGCTCATAACCGTATGCACGCACACACACACACTCTCTCTCTCTCTCATGCTCAGTCACTCACACACACACACTCACATCCACACACATTCACACAAACGCATGCACACACACACACAAACTCATGCACTCACGCACACACACATACATGCGTGCAGAGGCACAAACACAAACATGTATACACACACACTCATGTACACATACACACACACACACACTCAATCACACACTCACATATATATATACACACACTCATATGCACCTAGACCCCCACACACACGCACTCACACACCTACACTCACTCTCGCACACTCAGTCAAACACACACACACACACACCCTCTCTCTCTCACATACACTCCATCACACACACACATACTCTCACACACACCCTTTCTCTCTCAGTCATGCACACGCACTCACAAATACACACACTCATGTTTACTCATGCACACGCACTCACACACCTACGCACACATACTCTCTCACACCCAGTCACTCACACACACCTACACATGGACACACAATCTCACGCACACACACACACACACGCATGCAAACATACACACGCTCATACCCGTATGCACACACACACTCTTTCTCTCACTCACACACATGTTCACATCAACAGTCACTCCCACAAACGTACGCATGCACACACACATTCACAAATGCACACACAGAAACACTCTCTCACCCAATCACACACACGTACACACATGTCGACACACTTGCAACCTTCCTTGACCAATGCCTTACCACTGCAATTTCAGCTGTGCCCAATATTAGCCTCAGTACAGCTTAAACCCTGTACATGAGAGTATGATCTTTTAGCAGGTTCAGGTTAAGCACTCGCTATTTAAGTATGATTTTATTTTTTTTACATTTTAATAAATTTATATTTCAAATGTTCAAGGTGTGTTTATGTACTTTTGATTATTAAAACATTAATATAACATTGAGAGTAATAATGCCAAAAGATGGCAGAGTAAAATGTTTTTGAAGTAATAATTATGTCTCCTGTATCTGCATCTTTTTTTTAAAGAAGCCAGTGGCAAACTCCTCCACTTGAATGTGCATTTTACTAGTTTTTACAGTTGCTTTCATTCATTTTCACAAGAGTTCCAATGTGCAAATGTCTGTGGGCAAATGCAGCTGATAGGGAGAATGCAGAATGATCACTGCAGTGTACTTATTTCCTTTCATTGCTGTAAACAATGATGGATTGAGTTTCCTTATTTATTCTGTTTGGATTGATTTTTTTTTTTTTTTTGTTGCTTTAATTTTCTGTATTTTCAGACAATAATATGCAATGATTAAACCTGAATTATAAAAATATGAAATGTTTTGCTGTTGTGATTTATTATTGTGTGATGTATTGAGCTCCTGTGGCACTGGTATTTATTACATATTCTGTATGGGATTATGTTTGGGCTCAATATGAGTGGATCAGCATGGGGCTAAAATCTGCAGTTGAAGCAATGAAATTCATTTACAGTAGTGGAAATAAAATCTGTTATAAGAAAAGTTGTGTAGTGTCTGAAGAATGCTTGCTTCTGTTACTGTAGTGTAACCACAACTCAATACATTTTGAAAAGTCACTGCTTGCATATTGAGCTGGTATATTTATGTTACCTCTCAAATAAATGGTTTTCCTGTAGGTTTGACCCTGGATCTGCTGCACATCAGTTGAATGGATTAGACCACTAAGCCAAAATCAGGGCAGAAGTGTGGTTTGCATGACATCCATTCTCTGAGATGTTCCTGAGACCCTACAGTTTTTCTCATTTTTTCAGATGCATTTCTAATATCTGCAGTCACACATTACAAATGCATTACAGTATATTATGATTGCTTTGGCTCAATGTGGAAAACTCAATTTGCCAAACTGACTGGCAAAATTCTTACCATAAAATTCTTACCCTTACCCTTACCCTCAGTTTTCACAATACAGTCATCTCGTATTGGTACAGTGTTCCAATGCTTATTGCTAGACATGCAGATTGTGAAATGAAGTCAAGATGTTTGCAGTACTGTCTTGTCACTTCCAGCAACATTGCCCAGGTGAGTCGCATTGCAGCACGATTGGTAATCCCAACATAAAAGGCTGTTTTACAGCACTACATTCAGCAGTGTCTGACAACATGGAGCAGCCCAATGCAGTTGGTACTGATGGACGGGTTGTGGTTGTGGCTGAGGTTGTGGTCAAGCCGGTAGAAGAAATATTGTTGTATCGAATGAATTTAGAGCCACAGTGATTGACCATGTCATAAATCCAGGCATAATAATGGGAGCAGCTGGAAGGATTGTAAGGCCCAACTTAAAAATGTCAACAGTGGCATCTAATAAGAGCTTTTGGACTGAACATTGATAAGTCAATAATTTACTGCAAAATGTGATACAGTAATTACATTACATAATTGTTGTGTTGGTGTCATTTTATATTATTTCTGTTCCATGACGAGCCTGTAAGCCATATTAATTTTTATTACCGTGCAACTCTGTTTTTTCCAAAATGCCGGCTTATTCCACATGGGGGAAAATTGCGTTTGTGTTAGGTATTCCTGTGGCAATGTCTGTTCTGTCTGTTCTGATAATTTAATTATTATTCTTCTATCAGATAAGGCTTGCTGGTGTAAGTTTGTAATGTTGCATTTGTATGTGTTATGTTTACTGTTTACGTGTCAAATGTCTAGAGTGTAAATGTTTCTGTTTAAATGATTGGTTGAATAACACATATCACCGCTATTTTCACCAACCATGTTAAACGTACTCACTTGCGAGTCTCAGCTCCAAAGGCATGCTGATGTTAAATCCATATTCCAATCTGTTTGAAATGACACAAATTCTGCCTAGTCTGTTCAAACATCAGACATTTTTTTAACTCTACATATTGTTTATGCCCTGCACCTGAACAAATTGGATGTGCCCATTCTACTGTACCATCTCCTTTGTAAGCTAAGAAGTTCCTTTCAGCTGACTACATCAGAATCTGTACTACTGGCGTTTTATGAGAGCTTAAAATGTACAACATTGTTAATCAGAAATTATATCTGGGTGGGTAAATTGGTGGATATGCTGTAGAACATAGTTTTTCATTGATGTATAAATATACCAGTATATCCTGGGCTTTCACTGATGGTTTAATTGTGGTACATATAGCAGTGGCCTGATATGCATTCTATGTTTGCAGGTTGCTTCTACCTGACTGCTTCCCCCCAGCAGGGAAACAAAGGGGTACAACCCCCCCAGCAGGGAAACAGAGGGGCACAACCCCCCCAGCAGGGAAACAGAGGGGTACAACCCCCCCAGCAGGGAAACAGAGGGGCACAACCCCCCCAGCAGGGAAACAGAGGGGCACAACCCCCCAGCAGGGAAACAGAGGGGCACAACCCCCCCAGCAGGGAAACAGAGGGGCACAACCCCCCCAGTAGGGAAACAGAGGGGTACAACCCCCCCAGCAGGGAAACAGAGGGGCACAACCCCCCCAGCAGGGAAACAGAGGGGCACAACCCCCCCAGCAGGGAAACAGAGGGGTACAACCCCCCCAGCAGGGAAACAGAGGGGCACAACCCTCCCCCCCCCCAGCAGGGAAACAGAGGGGCACAACTCCCCCAGCAGGGAAACAGAGGGGCACAGAAGACTCTGGGTCATCCCACCATGGATGGCGCAGGAGAGGTAGCAGGTTTTAGCAGTTTGCTAAGGTGGTCTCAGAGGATGTACAGCATGGGAAAGTGTGGAGGACCGATCGCTCAGTGGGTCAGGCTGGTGGAAGATACCACAAGCCAGGCTTAGCTTCCTGATCAGGGCCAATTATGACACGCTGCCTTCTCCTCAGAACCTGCACTAATGGTTTGGTGCAGATGAGACCGTCCGCTCTGTGCTGCCCCCAAACGAGGCCTGTGGCACATTCTGTCAGGCTGTGAGACAGCTCCAGCACAAGGACACAGAACAGGCCTCCAGCACAGGGACACAGAGCAGGTCTCTGGCACAGGGACACACAGCAGGCCTACGGCACAGGGACACAGAGCAGGCCTCCGGCACAGGGACACAGAGCAGGCCTCTGGCACGTTCTCATTACATTACATTACATTACATTACATTACAGGCATTTGGCAGACGCTCTTATCCAGAGCGATGTACAACAAAGTGTATAACCATAACCAGGAACAAGTGTGTCAAAAACCCTAGAGAGAAGTACCGTTCCAAGTGCAGGGAACAACCGCATAGTTCAACTTGGACCCTGTAGGTTAAACTGATTAACACTAACACAAACAAGAGCAGCAACAACGCAGTCTATGCAAAAATACAAGCAATAGTTCAGACGAGTGCATTAACTAAGTCACCTACGAAACAGCTACCTAGTTACAACCCTAAGCTTACAGTCAATTTAGAGATTACAGGGAGGTAGGGAGGGATGGGGAGAGGTGCAGCCTGAAGAGGTGAGTCTCAGCTGTTCTGACCTCCACGGGGAGGTCATTCCACCATCGTGGGGCCAGGACAGACAGTGATCAGGAAGCGCAGGTGTGAAGAGGGGGAGGTGCCAGGCATCCTGAAGTAGCGGAACGGAGGGGTCTGGCTGGCATGTAGGGTTTGAAGATCTTGTGCCTGGTCAAGGGATCAGCCTCTCCGGCTGTGAGACGGCTCCAGCAGAGGGACACAGAGCAGGCCTCCGGCACAGGGACACAGAGCTGACCTCCAGCACAGGGACACAGAGCTGGCCTCCGGCACAGGGACACAGAGCAGGCCTCCGGCACAGGGACACAGAGCAGGCCTCCAGCACAGGGACACAGAACAGGCCTCCGGCACAGGGACATAGAGCAGGCCTCCAGCACATTCTGTCAGGCTCTGAGACTGCGCCAGCGCAGGGGTGCTACAGATGGAGGTATGACCAGCTCCTGCAGAAGCTTCTGGATATACTGGAGACCAGCAGACAGGAGGCAAACAGAGATGCCTCTCCTGTGAAAGAGCATAAATCCTTATGGAGCTCACCCTCCCATGGGAGGAGGGGGCAGAAGCAGTCTATGAGCGGAAACGGCTGAAGTACTCCGACCTGGCAGCGGAGTGTGAGAGTGTAAGGAGTGTAAGCAGAGAGTGACAGTATATCCAGTGGAGGTGGGACGCTGGGGGTTCACCCGCCAGTCAGTGCTCCACCTTCTGGAGAACATGGGCATGGCAGGGGCAAGACTGAGGAGGGCAGCTAGAGGGCTGGCCGAGGAAGCAGAGAAGGGGGGGGGGAGAGTCGGCAACCGCCCACTTCACCAAAAACAACAGCAGAGGGTGGCAGCTGGCCTTCTGGATCAGTTTGAGCCTCTTTGTGTCCCTGGAGTAGAGGCTCCCAGCCCAGCACACACAGGTGTAGAACAGGACACCGGCCACAATGATCTGGTAGAACATGGCCAGCATCCTGCTACACACACCGAAGGACCGTTGCCTCCCCAGAAAGAAAAGCCTTCAGCCTAGTCAGGCCTCCAAAGATACAAACCACAGTATCAAACCATCTCTTTATGTGATCAGGAGAACATGGTGTGTATGTGTTTGTTTGTGTGTTTGTGTGCGTGTGTGTGCATGTTGTGCGTGGGTGTGTGTATTGATGCGCTGTGTACGTGCTCTGTGTGTACAATAAGAGCGGGCATCTTCAATGCATATACCAGTGCATTTCTTTGAAATTACACCCCCATCCTCGTGCTAAATGGAATTTAATAAAACCATTATGTGCCGTGGCAGGAGCTTGAAATGGTCGAAAGTATCAGAGTATTTACTTTTGTTATCAGACCTGTGGGCTGTATTGGAATACTGGAAACACAAAGTGGATGCATTCTGCCATCCGGTGGTCTTGTGACGCTACTGCAAGGGACTGAACTCCAGAGGGTGAGACTCAAGGCAGAAGTTGGGAGTTTCTAAAAGGCTGATTGCTTACTCCGGTTCCCTCTGTCTAATATAGCATTTATTGTAAAGATCTGAAACTAGGCACTAATATAAAAAATCAGGATGGGAGAAAATACTTTTCATGGCACTGTACATGAGGTAGACAGGTTTCCTTTAACAGGCTTTAATACAAGGGGCACCAGGGAGACACACACTACACAGCCTGCAGAGGAATTCTCACAAGTTTGCTAAAGAGCGATGAAACACAGATCCCTGTCTGACTGAACCCTCCCGTATCCTGGGAAACACAGGCACCAATAGTGCATCTCCCTGTGGAGCTACTGGCCACAGTCGGCACTGGCACGGTCCGGATTCGACCCGAGGCCGTGAGGCTCATCCACGCCCCTCAGTGTGGTGCCTTAACCGAATGAGCCACCCAGCAGCCCCAAGCCTAATTTTAATAAAATTACAGCTTATCAGCATCCATAAGAAATGCTAACTACCATACAACATGCCAAATAATCACTGCATTGATAGGAACCACTCAAAGCAGGTACATGAGATAGACAGGAAATCATCAGGCCAGACGACATTTTCCCACTGTAACTGTGATTTTAGTACAATATGCACCAGGGAAATACCCACTACACAGCATGCAGAAGCATTCTCCAAAGACACACTAAGTTGTCTCAGTCTTGATAGTAGTTTCTAAGCATCACACCTCATATGGTCACATCTCACAAGCATGGAGGCTCTGTCTGTGGTCACACACGCATGTTACATCACAAATTAGGCATCTCAGCACACAACACAACAGCACAGTATAGTGCCTGGGACGGGGGCGGTATATCCCCATTGTGGGTGCCAGAGCTTTTCGGGTCCACTCAGGAGTGCACTCGGGACGGCCCTGACCTGCATTCCATCCTCCCCGTAGCACTCCATCGCTCTTTGCCCTCATCGCCATGGTAACTGGGAATGTGGAGACTGGGACAAAGCCACAGGCCTAGGCAGAAGTGGCCAGGAGTGCATACAGAAATACAGAAACATACACTTCCCTTCACTACCTTAAGCCTCCAAGCAGCTGCACACTGCAGAACACAGTCTGAAGTGCATTAATCACTGCAGGTTTCCCACTGAATCTACAGGAACTGAAACAGAGCAGTGAAAGAATGGGCAGTGATTCACTGTGTGTGCTCATATAGACATGAAAACTGTTTTTCTGATCGATCAAACATTGTCTGGATTATTTTAGCTCACAGCTATATCAGCTGCAATTACTATGACATAAAACACCTATGCAGCTGTGGAAATGACTGAGTTTTGGCCTGATGGGCACATCCTAGCTCGAACTGTAATCCAATGTTTGGGCTGTGACAAAGGCTGATAACAGAATAAGCAGAGGTGGGTAGAGTAGCCAAAACCTGTACTCAAGTAAAAGTATTGTTACTTTAAAATAATAATGACTCAAGTAGAAGTAAAAGTAGTCATCCAAATAATTACTTGAGTAAGAGTAAGAAAGTATCTCGTGAAAAGACTACTCAAGTACTGAGTTACTTCACATAATCTGATTTAATGTTGAAATAAGAAGAGCAAGATGAACGTAAAAATCTAAATGTCCAAAATATAAAATTGTAAATGCCTGTCCAATAGAAATAAACCAAATATAAAATAGCCATGTGCAAATTCAAATATGGCCTAAATCATATCCCTTAAAACAATAATACAATAAAACAATACACAGGAGGTTCGTCAGAAGAGGAGGATTTTCGCTTTCTGTTGGACTCTATTAAGTCTGTATACCCCGTCAGTTTGTTGGGGTGAACCCTCAGTTGACAGAAAAAATATCAATGAGGCTACAGGGATTTATCCATTAAAACAGACTCATCATCACAACAAAGAGGAGCCTGCTCAATTCAAACAGAAACTTTATATGTGGGAAACATAATGCTTTGTAGCACCATTATTGCACCTTATGAGGCACTTCTCCACGATATTCCAAAGTCCCATGATACCTTGCGCGGAATATGTGCAGAACTTCCGGTTTAGCGTATGTATTATGCTATGCATGCTATGCAATGTTATGTATGCTATGCAATGTTCCAGCGCTTACGTCTTGACTGTTGCATGCTTCACAAAAACTATTACACTACTAACTAATGCTTACATTACAGTGTGAAATATCCACATTAATACCAGTAACCTATTTAAACACACTCAATTTAAAAAATAACGTATATAACCGAAGTATTTTGAGCAATAATAGCCTACTTACATAGCAATGATGAAATATTATGTGTTCAGTAGATGGAGACAGAGACCGTAAATCAACAATACAGTACTTGTTTTGCTCCATCAAAAGGTCTAGGTCTATCAGCAAACATACGGCTTAGCTATGCCCAGAAGTCCTCAATAATAATAGTATTTCCCAAGAAATTACGAATAATCGTTGACCACGTTCCGTGCTGCGTCTTTTACTGCTACCAAATGCATAAGTGAATGCCACGATAAGAAACATTTCGGTTACGCTGACCTAAAAAACGCTATTCCAAAAGCAAAATTAGACATGTTATACATCGTTAGAATGCTTATACTCTCACCTACTGAATAAATGAATTGTCAATCAAGCCAGACTGTACTAAAAAGGGCGACAACGCCGTAAACAACGCGTGTGGTATTACGCACAGCTATTTTGGAAGATACCCAGGCATCACAAATGCCCGTATATTTCACAAACGGATTGTCCAAGACAATAAATGACCACTCAGTCAAATAGTTAGCTATCCACAGCCAAAACTAACCTAAACTTACCGCCACATATTTTCTCAAGTTCGAAGTTGAGTTCTTGTAGGCTGAAATGTCCACATTTCTAGGCAGACAAAGAAGGCAGCGCATAATGTTACTACTGTTTTTGGTTGTCTGTAAGCAAAACGTAGTTTGAACGTGAGGCCAGGGGTGTGTTCTGCCTGCTACGAATCACCCGCCGTTGTTTCAGCCATTGTTGTAGCCCACTCATCCTTCTGTGTGTTGTGACTGGCTACGTTTGATTGGTGAAACTGAGTCATGTGGGGCTATGACAGAGCCAAAGCAAAGACCAGTCAGCCTCTTTGGCTGAAGTCTCTCTGAGAGAATGAAACAAACAGAACGTGCATTGAATAAAAAATGGGTAAAAAATGAAAGTAACGAGCGGAATGTAGCCGAATATAACGGAGTAAAAGTAACATTTTTTCTTCACAAATATACTCGAGTAAAAGTGAAAAGTATGTTGCATTAAAACTACTCCTACAAGTACAATTTATTCAAAAATTTACTTAAGTAAATGTAACGGAGTAAATATAACGCGTTACTACCCACCTCTGAGAATAAGCATAGCAAGTACATGAAGCAGTAATGTTCTGAGAGTTCTGAGAGCTGGCCTTGAAATAACTTGTCACTAGATGGATTCCAGGAGCTTTCTCTGGTCAGAGCGTCACAGGCATCAGCATAAAGTTTAGCTTTTAGTGTACTACTGTTGCTTTACGAGTGTCATCAAATTGTCATTGTTGCAGACATCATAAATGGTTGCATGGTTTCAGCAAGAACAGGGAGACTGATGTTTCTTATTCTTAAGGGACCTTCTATGTTGTGTAAAATTCAGTGTTGGCTTTTTAAAATCTGTAGGCAGAAATAGTAGTTCTTTCTTCATCTGGAGCACATGGTCACAGTGATCACAATATTTGTCATTGAAATTAGATTTCTGTGATCAGATTCAGAATACAAGAAATCATTGACAAATAAAGTGGTCCATAAATGCATACCCCCAATTGTCCGTATAGGGGTATTCATGTTTTACACTGTGCACTGTGTAAATGTGTGTCTTTTACACTGCATAGTCCTCATACCACAAAGATTTAAGGGCCACTGAATCATAAATGGCTTCTCCTTGTATTCTTTCTCATTGAATCTGATCATGACATCTGATTTCACAAGTGTAACTCTATCGACTGTAACATCAAATAATAGCCCTGATACACTATGTACAATCATACAGTTACAGGCCAGTATGTATTCTTTTGGTTACAGGTCACTGATACCATGTCTGCTGATGATATTTTGTGCTTGGTCATTATATTTCATTATAACTGGCTGTATTTTAAAGGCCTTTTTTGACAAATCATTGTTAATAATTATGTTGATGTATTCATCAAGTTGGAAACTCAGTTGATTATCCATTGAGTAAACATGTTATCTCATAAAAAAACACGTTTTCAACGTACAAAAATGCCAAGTTACTCAAAAGTACTGATATCAAAATGACGCCAAGTTACGGTACTACAAACAATATAAGCTATCTTGCCTTAATTAAATAAGATGTATTCCAAAGCAATGCTACCCAATATTTCCTCAGTTCTTTCAAGTCACTTATGAGATATCATTTCTTTTTGCAAAACGTTTATTATGAGAGTGAGAAATGCGAAGTGACCCTGTAAGAAACGGTTGTGGATTATGGCTGTCCTTGTGTGAAATTGTACAGTCTGATGAGCGTGTACTGTTTAGCAGTTTCGGTTTGCTATATATGTAAAACAGTGGCTGTGACAAAAGGTGCGGTGGCGTAAGTGTAAACGTAACAGAAACGTAGGTGAAATATGGCCAGTGTATGTACTCATGGATTTGACGGCCATCCAACAAGCCTTGATTGAGAAAAGAATCAGCAAGCCCGTAGAATTAGAGCTGCCTAGGTCGCAACTTGTGTACCCTGCTGTCCTGCTCCGTTGTCTGTTATTTTGTGGAGATGCACTTTTAGTGTTTGTAAGGTTTATGAGGAATTTTGATAGGCTTATCTGCAGGTGGGAATCCTCTTTTTTGCTAAGATAGAACCGGAAAACTTGATAGTGGAGAATAGGAGCAGACGCATATGTCCCAGTAGGCTTTGCATATGAGAAAATAACTACAGTGTGAGAGAAATTAGGATGAAATGATGAAATTGCGTAGTTGAAACAATATGTTTTTAGCAGAATGGGCATGTAGGTGAAGGTTGACATGATCACAGACTATAATGCGGAGTAAATAAAGTGACCATGAGTGAGCTTAGTTTCCTTATGGAACGGTATATATAACAGTCTGTATAAAGCATTGACTGTTAAGTGGAGGGTTAAGTAACGTGTGAAATCTATTGCACTAATGTGCTTTTCTCATGTTCAGTACTAGTAGTTATACTTATGAGTGAGTCATAATTTTAAATGTAATATTTTAATGGGGAGTTGCAGAACGTAAATACGTAGTAATTGTTTGTATGTGGCTAGATAGAGAACAGGGCGAGGTAACATGAATGAAGAAACGTGGCGTTTCCTGATAAGAAGGTTTTGTACGGTAGCCAAGTGAAGAAATATAGTTAGTAGAAATGGCACAGTGGTGAACTGGTGTAACTTTTTAATAAAAGGAATACATTTGCCATCATGAAATGCATATGAGTGGCCGTGAGTGAGTTGTGGTAAAGCAAATATAAAAGCGTAAGCAAACGTTAGTGTAAAAGAGGAAATTATCTGCCTGAGGGCAAGGTGGGATTCAATCATTCAACCGGAGGTTTACCAGTCTGTGATTTTGTTAGTGCAGCACCATGACATAGCTATGCAATGCGTGAAATATCATTAGCAAACCTGTCCGTGGTTTTAAAGAAGAACACAGGCTAGTAAGCACAGAAGAGCTCCCGTTGAATCCATATGGCTCTGCAATATTGTAGCCGGTTAATAACTGAACGTGCAGACGGTACGTCATAATGCAGTGTATACGTTCGGTGAACGGCGAGTAGATGGTGCAAAAGCAATAATTGAGAAGTAGTAGACAATTATTAGTGAAGGTAAAAGCAGGTTAAAGAAACACATCCCTAGCTGGGCTTGAACCTACAACCCTATGTTCCCAAGACTGTAACCTTACCCACTAGGCCACAGGCAGATTAGCTGTTAAAATTGGAAATGTTTCAGAGTAAAAAGGGTATGGGTATTTTGTTTGTGTATGCAAGTTTTTGATTGGGTCGTGAGGGTGAGGATTTGGCTGGTGTCGGTAAAATGTCGAATGGGGAGACATGTTGTTAGTGGGATATGCGGCAGGAAGAAGAAGAAGAAGAAGAAAGAGAAGAAGAAGAAAACGCAAAATCCCCTTAGTTTGGGGCTTTATTGTGTGGACATGTGAAGTTGTTTATGAAATCTGTCTGTTGAAATGGGGTGAGAATGTACAGAATTTAATGTTTTTAAGGGCTGAGTGTCTGTGGCTGTTGTGGTTATTTCTGTGGGGAACCCTGAAAAGTGCCAAACTCTCGGTGCTGTATAGGTATGGGGCATGCCCCCACCAAGGCGTAACTTGGCGGGATGGCATACCTGCCATTCCAATTACAAATAAACTGCAGCTGTTTGCACTGAATAAAAATTTCATCTTTTAATTCTGGCAATGACCTGTCGTATAAAACTTCTAGACTCAACTCAGAAAGGTCTATAAAATCTGCCAGGCATCAATACAAGGACACGTTAGTGACTCAAAGAGGAAGAATAATCATTCCTCTGCATTTGACTCATTCTAACTACTTTTAGTGGGCAGCCACAGTGCAGTGGCCTTGGCCAAGGGCAATGGCAGGAGTTTACTGAACCTGACATACATGTCTTTGGTGTGGGAGGAAACCAGAGTACCCAGAGGAAACCAGCATGAATACGGGAACATGCTAGCTCCATGCAGAGAGGACATGAACACCCCCCCCCCCCCCCTCCCCCCTTTTGAATGTGGAAAGTGCAAGCTCCATGGAAAATCAGTTCCTGTTTTTATCCTATTTTTTAATGACAGACACAGATATGATGGAAAACATACAAACAACAGATGACAAGTAACCTTACAAATTGACTTAAAAAGAAAACTAACAGTCAACGATTGGAGATGCACATATCAAAACGTACATAATAACAAACCTTACACCTAAATTTACAAACAAAAATAAACTATTAAGAATAGAGATAACATATAGCCTCGTGATAACAGAAACTACTCTTCAAAAACATTGTGTGATTGTGTCAGGGACACTGAGGGAGACAGATGGTTTATTTGTATTTTTTTAAAAATTATCATATTGTGCATCTTGAAAAAAGAACATTTCTTACAGTGACGCGGATGTTCGCTACACTCGAACAGGCTTATTTGCGGGTTTAGCCTACAGATGAGATGGTACCAATATATTGGAACAATTTAAGTCCCAAACGGAATTGTAGAATTGTTCAATAGGCTTAGTACATGTAGACGTTAAAATTAGGCAAATGTCTACATGCAAGGAATGTTTGTCTTTTCTGGGTAACTAATTGACTACAATAAATTAATGCAACCAATAAAAATAAAAAGACTTGCTTGAACTAGTTATAAAGTAAAAAAAAAAAAAAAGAGGTCGAAAGAGAAGTTTCAAGTTTCAAACTCAAACGTCATTTTGAAGACGGAGGACAAAGAGGATGCAGTAAAAACGGAATAAAACTGGATAAAAGAACGGAGTAAGTAGTCTGTTTTGGAGTGGGATGGGGGGAGAATAGAAGCTAGATGAGAAGGGGTGTTTGGAGGAATAGGAATCTGCAGCTATGATCGCAATAACGCTTAATATAGTTAAATAAAACAGTTAATAAAATGGCGCCCGAGGAGTAGACGAGGAGTAATATGTTTTTTCAAATTCCCCATTTGGGACCAAACACAAAAATACCCTTTCAAATGACTTTTAAAAAGTTTAACGTTTATTTTTTAGCATTTATTTGGTATTTCATGATAATTTTACCTATTTGGATATGACGGAAGTCCCAGGCCTGTCGTCGGCTACATTATGACATCTGCTACTGTAACAAAAACAGACCGAACATTTTAACTGCGCGGATTGTGAAGTCAAAATGTTATTTTTGCTCTGTATTCACAGTTTGGATTAAGACACATTAACTTGATGTCTGCCATGTTAAAGTCGGTGGTCGGTAGTTAATTTATGTTATTTTTGTGTGAACCACAAGGTAGCAGCATGTAGCTGTGCATGTAGGTCTACTTAAAAGCACGAAAGCGTCTGATTTCAAAGCCACCACGTCAAAGCGAATTTACGTTTTGCCTGAGTTGGATTGAAGTTGAAATTGAAATACAACATGAATTGTACTGCAGCGATTTCGAACCGAATTACAACTACTTAGAAACGGAAAACACATGATACAATGACTTTTTTGAGATAAAATTGGGCTACTTAAGAAAAAATAATGATATACTTTCATGAATTATTGATTTGGGTCGTTTTTGGATGTTTTCCAAGATTTCTCACGAGCATGTTCGTGTATGTTAGGGGGGTTGTTTACGGGTAAATGTGCGGTCGAAACACTGACTGGAAGCACGGGTAGTTAACGTTGCCAAATGTTTTAAAATTTTACATGAAACGCAATAACAGGGATATCAGTCGGCTATAAATTGTCACTAGCATATCGTATACGCCTACTAGCAAAATACATGCATCTCAGATACTGACTTTATAGGGGTCACAATGATTGGCACTCTTAAAGATTGTTAAAAATAAAATCTAACGGAGTGAAGTTTACACCAGCATGTATATAAGACATTAAGCTGAGCATTAAGGAGAAAACGCAAAATCCCCTTAGTTTGGGGCTTTATTGTGTGGACATGTGAAGTTGTTTATGAAATCTGTCTGTTGAAATGGGGTCAGAATGTACTGAATTTAATGTTTTTAAGGGCTGAGTGTCTGTGGCTGTTGTGGTTATTTCTGTGGGGAACCCTGAAAAGTGCCAAACTCTCGGTGCTGTATAGGTATAGGGCATGCCCCCGCCAAGGCGTAACTTGGTGGGATGGCATACCTGCCATCCCAATATAATCATTTTCTCTCATCTTTCTGA
>CM045898.1:9230166-9271436 GCA_025169545.1 Anguilla japonica | reverse complement strand
TATGCTATCCTGCCAAATTGGGATGGCAGGTATGCCATCCCGCCAAGTTACGCCTTGGCGGGGGCATACCCCATACCTATACAGCACCGAGAGTTTGGCAATTTTCAGGGTTCCCCACAGAAATAACCACAACAGCCACAGACACTCAGCCCTTAAAAACATTAAATTCTGTACATTCTGACCCTATTTCATCAGACAGATTTCACTAACATCTTCAAATGTCCACACAATAAAGCCCCAAACTAAAGGGATTTTGCGTTTTCTCCTTCTTCTTCATCTTCTTCTTCTCATTCTTATTTTTCCTGCCGCCTATCCCACTAACAACATGTCTCCCCATTGGACATTTTACCGACACCAGCCAAATCTTCACCTACACGACCCAATCAAAAACTTGCATACACACGCAAAATACCCACATACCTTTTTACTCTGAAACATTTCCTGTTTAAACAGCAAGTCTGCCTGTGGCCTAGTGGGCAAGGTTATAGTCTTGGGAACAGGGGGTCTTAGGTTCAAGCCCAGCTAGGAACATGTTTCTTTAACCTGCTTTTACCCTCACTAATAATTGTCCACTACTTCTCAATGATTGCTTTTGCACCATATCTACCCGCCGTTCACCGAACGTATACACTGCATTATGACGTACCGTCTGCACGTTCAGTTATTAACCAGCTACAATATTGCAAAGCCATATGGATTCAACGGGGGCTCTTCTGTGCTTACTAGCCTGTGCTATTCTTTAAAACCACGGACAGGTTTGCTAATGATATTTCACGCATTGCATAGCAATGTCATGGTGCAGCATTAACAAAGTCACAGACTGGTAAACCTCCGGTTTTGACGAGGATTAAGGATTGAATCCCGCCTCACCCTCAGGCAGATAATTTCCTCTTTTACACTAACGTTTTCTTATGCTTATATTTGCTTTACCAAAACTCACTCACGACCACCCATATGCATTTCATGATGCCAAATGTATTCCTTTTATTTAAAAAGTTACACCAGTTCACCACTGTGCCATTTCTACTAACTATATTTCTTCACTTGGCTACCGTACAAAACCTTCTTATCAGCAAATGCTGCATTTCTACATTCATGTTACCTCGCCCTGTTCTCTATCTAGCCACATACAAACAATTACTACGTATGTACATTCTGCAACTCCCCATTGAAACATTACATTTAAAATCATGACTCACTCATAATTATAACTACTACTACTGAACATGAGAAAAGCACATCAGTGCAATAGATTTCACACATTACTTAACCCTCCACTTTAACGGCTTATGCTTTATACCGACTGTTATATATACCGTTCGATAAGGAAACTAAACTTGCTCATGGTCACTTTATTTACTTCGCACTATAGTCTGTCATCATGTCAACCTTCACCTACATGCCCATTTTGCTAAAAACATATTGTGTCAACTATGCAATTTCATAATTTCTCCTAATTTCTCTCACACTGTTGTTATTTTCTCATATGCAAAGCCTGTTGGGACATAGGCGTCTGCTCTATTCTCCACTATCAAGTTTTCCGGTTCTAGCTTAGCAAAACAGCGAAGAGGATTCCCACCTGCAGATAAGCCTATCAAAATGCCTTATAAACCTTACAAACACTAAATGTGCATCTCCACGAAATAACAGACAACGGAGCAGGACAGAAGGGTACACAAGTTGCGACCTTGGGAGCTCTAATTCTACGGGCTTGCTGATTCTTTTGTCAATCAAGGCTCATTGGATGGCCATCAAATCTGTGAGTACGTACACTGGCCATATTTCACCAGCGTTTCTGATGCGTTTACATGTACGCCACCGCACCCTTTGTCACAGCCACTGTTTTACATATATAGCAAACCGAAACTGCTAAACAGTACACGCTCATCAGACAAAATTCACGCAAGGATAGCCATAATCCACAACCGTTTCTTACAGGGTCACTTCGCATTTCTCACTCATAATAAAATGCTTTGCAAAAAGAAATGATATGTCAGGGTGCGTGGGTGAGTTAGGACCCAAACACAGAGGGGGAAAAACTCAAAACTCCAAATGGTAAGAACAAAAGACTTTACTTAACAAAACAGGAACCAAAAGCAGGGAACAAAAGCCCTCGCAGGGCAACTCTCAAAAACAGAGGAAAACTTCAAAACACAGAACACAAAGAAACTCCAAGAATCAAAAACCTGTGAAAATGGAACGTGGGCAGAAACACGGCCAGAAGCACACACTAACAAACAACCAAGGATCCAGCACCTGAGTCAAGGAAGAAGGAAACTTAAATAGAACAGACACTGACAAGACACAGGAGGGCACCATGAACAATCAGGCCACAGAGAGGGAAGGGAAAACGAGACAACCAAGAACCAATAATTGAACAACTGAAGACAATAATACAATTACACAGGGTACAAGCAGGACACAAAACAGAAGTGCCGCCATCTGGCAGCCCAACAAGGAAGGACAGACGGGAACACAGAACCATGACATGATATTTCATAAAAAATGTTTCAACGTACAAAAATGCCAAGTTACTCACACATACAAGACATGCACCATCTATAACTCATTCATTCAGACTGCCAAAATCCAGGCCTGCCATTAAAAGTATTGATGTCAAAATGACGCCAAGTTACAGTACTACAAACAATATAGGCTATCTTGCCTCGCTGAAATTAAATAAGATGTATTCCAAAGCAATGCTACCCAATATTTCCTCAATTCTCTCAAGTCACTTGGCCCTGTGTGTATAAGCATGCAGTACATGGACATGCCAAACATATGTGTGGATAGCTTTCTCACAGTCAAGATTGATTGAATAGGCGTCTATATGTCCAATTTGTATTGGTATGTATGTATTTCGGTGCCCATCCTTTCTGTTGCGTGAATGATTGTATGTTTCTTGGTATAAGTGTGTGTTCGTAAATGTGAATGTAACATGCTGCGAGGGAAATGTCCCCATGGGGATAAAGAAGTTCTCTATGTATGTATGTACAATATGTATTTTACATGCAGTATTTATTGTACGTAGCAAATATACAATAACTTGTACATATACTCAAATTCAGTTCAGAAGCAAGTATAAACATATGTTTTCTGGAGAAATATGCTTCCTGTAGTTACTTACCAGCAGATTTCTACATGAATTTTAATGTGTTCCATGAGGCAATTCGAAATATTTGACTCTTTGATCTGCCACAAAGTTTGCATGGCATTGTAAAATGGTAAGATTACAAAACACAGGGCCAAGTGACTTGAAAGAATTGAGGAAATGTTGGGTAGCATTGCTTTGGAATACATCTTATTTAATTTCGGTGAGGCAAGATAGCCTATATTGTTTGTAGTACCGTAACTTGGCGTGTTCCATGAGGCAATTCGAAATATTTGACACTTTGATCTGACACAAAGTTTTGCGTGACATTGTAAAATGGTAAGATTACAAACACAGGGCCAAGTGACTTGAAAGAACTGAGGAAATATTGGGTAGCATTGCTTTGGAATACATCTTATTTAATTTCAGTGAGGCAAGATAGCCTATATTTTAGTACCGTAACATTTTGATATCAATACTTTTGAGTAACTTGGCATTTTTGTACGTTGAAAACGTGTTTTTTATGAGATATCATTTCTTTTTGAAAAGCGTTTTATTATGAGAGTGAGAAATGCGAAGTGACCCTGTAAGAAACGGTTGTGGATTATGGCTGTCCTTGTGTGAATTTGTACAGTCTGATGAGCGTGTACTGTTTAGCAGTTTCGGTTTGCTATATATGTAAAACAGTGGCTGTGACAAAGGGTGCGGTGGCGTAAGTGTAAACGCAACAGAAACGCAGGTGAAATATGGCCAGTGTATGTACTCACGGATTTGATGGCCATCCAACAAGCCTTGATTGACAAAAGAATCAGCAAGCCCGTAGAATTAGAGCTGCCTAGGTCACAACTTGTGTACCCTGCTGTCCTGCTCCGTTGTCTGTTATTTTGTGGAGATGCACTTTTAGTGTTTGTAAGGTTTATAAGGCATTTTGATAGGCTTATCTGCAGGTGGGAATCCTCTTCGCTGTTTTGCTAAGCTAGAACTGGAAAACTTGATTGTGGAGAATAGGAGCAGACGCATATGTCCCAGCAGGCTTTACATATGAGAAAATAACAACAGTGTGAGATAAATTAGGAGAAATTATGAACTTTCGTAGTTGAAACAATATGTTTTTAGCAGAATGGGCATGTAGGTGAAGGTTGACATGATCACAGACTATAGTGCGAAGAAAATGAAGTGACCATGAGCGAGCTTAGTTTCCTTATCGAACGCCATATATAACCGTCTGTATAAAACATTAGTCATTGAAGTGGAGGGTTAAGTAACGTGTGTAACCTATTGCACTAATGTGCTTTTGTCATGTTCAGTAGTAGTTATAATGATGAGTGACTCATGATTTTAAATGTAATGTTTTAATGCGGAGTTGCAGAACGTACATACGTAGTAATTGTTTGTATGTGGCTAGATAGAGAACAGGGCGAGGTAACATGAATGTAGAAACGCGGTGTTTGCTGATAAGAAGGTTGTGTACGGTAGCCAAGTGAAGAAATATAGTTAGTAGAAATGGCACAGTGGTGAACTGGTGTAACTTTTTAATAAAAGGAATACATTTACCGCCATGAAATGCATATGAGTGGCCGTGAGTGAGTTTTGGTAAAGCAAATATAAGCGTAAGAAAACGTTCGTGTAGAAGAGGAAACTGTCTGCCTGAGGGCGAGGCGGGATTCAATCCTTCAACTGGAGGTTTACCAGTCTGTGACTTTGTTAGTGCAGCACCATGACATAGCTATACAACGCGTGAAATATCATTAGCAAACCTGTCCATGGTTTTAAAGAAGAACACAGGCCAGTAAGCACAGAAGAGATCCCGTTGAATCCATATGGCTTTGCAATATTGTAGCCGGTTAATAACTGAACGTGCTGACGGTACGTCATAATGCAGTTCAGTTCGTTATACGTTCGGTGAACAGCGGGTAGATATGGTTCAAAAGCAATAATTGAGAAGTAGTAGACAATTATTAGTGAGGGTAAAAGCAGGTTAAAGAAATGTGTTCCTAGCTGGGCTTGAATCTATGACCCCATGTTCCCAAGACTGTAACCTTGTCCACTAGGCCACAGACAGGCTAGCTGTTTAAAATGGAAATGTTCCAGAGTAAACAGGTATGGGTATTTTGCGTGTGTATGCGAGTATTTGATTAGGTCGTGTAGGTGAAGATTTGGCTGGTGTCGGTAAAATGTCCAATGGGGAGACATGTTAGTGGGATAGGCAGCAGGAAAAAGAAGAAGAAGAAGAAGAAAAAGAAGAAAATGCAAAATCCCCTTAGTTTGGGGCTTTATTGTGTGGACATGAAGTTGTTTATGAAATCTGTCTGTTGAAATGGGGTCAGAATGTACAGAATTTAATGTTTTTAAGGGCTGAGTGTCTGTGGCTGTTGCGGTTATTTCTGTGGGGAACCCTGAAAACTGCCAAACACTAGGTGCTGTATAGGGATGGGGCATGCCCGCGCCAAGGTGTAACTTTGCGGGATGGCATACCTGCCATCCCAATATAGATTATGCCGACATAAGTGTCTGGATCACAGAGAGCCCTCCATAGAAAGGTATCTAGAGAAATGATAGGTACAATCATAAGATTGTGCACCTCCGTACTATCACTAGATTATGGGGCAGTATACTATGCAGTTTCTCTCTTCCTGCAGGAGTGGGAGGGGTCTCTTGGTCTGGACAGGGTGTCACAGGCCTGTTCCTGTCCAGACCTTATTTGGGCAAACAAAGGAAAGTGTGTAGTTCACATTTGCTCAGGATTGCATTTAAGGGAAGTCTGAAGAAACATTCACAGAGACACTGCTTAACAGTTCTCCTGGTACCAAAGTTATATCCGAACGGAATCATTTGGTTATGTGCTTTGTTGGTGAATATGTTCATGTTTATTTGTCTTAGCCAGCATGTAATCCTGTGTAAAGCTAGGTATTGAATGTGTTCAAATTTGCTCTAACTGACTTAACTGGTGATTATTAGTTTATTAGTAATTCGTCATTATTATGTTTATGAGTAAACCATCATACTTTCACCATATTTCCATCTTCCTTTTGCAGCTTCAAAAATACCTAGATTCTAATTATAAACCCAATGAAATCCAGAGCGTATATTGTTAGGTGTGACAGTGTTCCGGGGATGGTGGATGTATGCTTGCATTGCAGAGTCAGCCCTCACACCTCACTCACAGCAAGGAAGGTACAAGTCGCAAGAGACATCTGAGTTTCCAGCTGTAGAATCCAAGTCATTTAACCTCTGAGTACATCCTCAAGGCCTATGTAATCTGTACCTCAAACAAGACCTCTGAGTTCATCAAAGAAAGTGGGGGTGCTGGTGCCAGGCATGGACTCTGAGATGCAGGTATGCTGCCAGGCACCAAAGCATACACACCAGGTTATCTCTGGGAATGTCATGTTTATATAGCACCTTTCCCCACTTTTACTACAAAATAGCTTAAATATTTTGTTTTCTGGTTTTTAAATTAATGGAATCAGATAAACTTGTTTTTTCCTTCCTGTGACAAAATCCACATCCTTACTGAACAAGCAAAGGAAACCCAAGTATAATAAACATCAGTACTAGCATATTTAAGAAATAGGTCTTTAGATTTTAAAGTGTTTTACCTGTTTCTTTATTCAGGTTCAGGTACGGCCTGTCTGTCTTTGGAAATTAAGGAAAGGGATAAATCAGTAGCAGAAATCAAAAGTAGAGCCTTATAGAACAGGGCTATTCAGCTGGCATCCTGGGGGCCAAATGACCCACTACAGACATTCTTGGCCCATGGATCACTGAGTATTAAAATAAATAAACATTATTATTCAGATGCATCAAAAATGTTTCCAGATCTGCATATGTACAGTGTGAGTGTAACTTCCACTGTAGACAGTGATAAAATTTCAAGTAATATCAGTGCACTTTCCTAATTTTTTTACACACAATGTACAAACATCCTTCGTATACATTGTTTTATAAATTGTGTCTGGAAAATGTTTGGCCCATTTGCATAATTTTTAAAATGGCCCCATGAAGAAGCAGCTGAATTACCTTGAAAAAACATAATTTTATGGGGTCATTTTCACATCCAGTTATTTTACACATTTCGTCAAGGTAACAATTGTGAGTGCCAGTTTAGAGAATGTATTTTTCTCTATAATAAATTTCTTTTTTTACGGTCTAGTATATAATCCAAGAATACATCTGGCATCCTGTCACAGCTCACCCTAATCAAGCCCTTCTCATTTTATAAATCATTAAAAGCAAACCATGAAAAATACAGAAATATTCAATGATTAAATATTCAGGATTTTAAAATATTTTTCAATATTTCAAAAATATTTGAAAGCGGATTTTGTGGTATTTCATACCTGTGTGCCTCCCATCCCTGTCTCCTGCTCGGCTCCTGAGATAAGACCTGCAGGGAGAGAAGCTGCCTTTACTAGCAGAAAATTCAACATGCTTATGTACTGTACTGCTATTTGCTTTCTAAATAAAACAACAGGTAGTAATATAAACTAGAAGTGAGTTAATTTCTTTGTAAAAAATCTGAAATATAATTTAAATGGACCCTCAATCCCAAATCCCAAACAAGTGTATGTGCATTAGAGATGGAGGAAGATGGCACTATTTGTATTTGTTCAACCAACAAAATTATTTGTATTTGGATAAAGCCAGAAGTGGGCATGGCAGGAAGTGGAGTTCAAGATGAGGTAGATGAGGTAGCCAATATTGTTTATTGTAACTTGATGTTATTTTGATATCAGTACTTTTAATGGCAGGTCTAGATTTTGCAATTGTTAAAGGCTTATAGTGCTTTGTATGTGGTAGTAACTTGGCATTTTTGTATGTTGAAAAGTTGTTTTTCCTCAGATAAAGATTATGAAACCGCACATTGCAAAACTATTTTCTTGAAGTAAAGTACACAACTGAATCAATTTAACATTTGTATTTCTAAATTTTAGCGGTTTTGTTATATAGGCTAAGGGAAAATGAATCGAGGCATATTACAGGAACACTGAGAAAAGCGCTAAAATGTGCATGACAAAACGCAAAACAGAAAAAGTAGTTAAAGAAATGCAAAGTGCAATATGCACTGTCACTCTCCTCTTATCAATTCCTCAGAGAACGCGCAGCTTTGGTGGTTTGCTGGAACCGCACACACACAAATCGGATATATTTCACTCAGTTGTCATGTAGTTATTCTATTCAGTTTATTCACAGTCTCAGTTTCAGAGAAAACCTGTAAATATGTTGGTGGCGTTATCTCCATGGAGTTATAAACTAATTTATATAACTACAATAGACAGAATTATCCATCCCCATTCTAAAAGCTTTATCAACTTCATCATAGTTGCAGTGAATGAATTCCACATGATTGTATGTGTGAAATTACTTTGAATTGTGCTTTTCTGGGAAATTCTCATCAAAGCAAAGGTCATTCAATTATTGAATAGCATGCCGGAGTAGACAGTGACCCATTCGCACCTGGTTGAAAGCACCTGTTGTTGTCCATTGTCTAGCGGGCGGTTTTGTGTGGAAAATGGCGCAGACTCTCTGTATTTCTTAACTGAGTCGATTTTTTCGGATTTAAAAAAAATGCAGTTATTTAAAGCCAAAATATTTAGGAAAGTTGTGGAAGGAGGAGGATATGTCATTCAAGGCACTGGAGTAATTTTAATTAGTCCCCAATGCGCAATGGCCTTGCTCTGGTCGATCTAGTGTTAAAGGAAACTCTCACTCGCTGTCTCCCCGCAGGTGTGTGTGTCAAATTGAGAAAATTGGTGCTGACTTCTGAGAGAATTGCATCAAAGAGATGAGAAAATAGATCCAAATCTGAATAATATTGGCTAAGTTTGGGAGGAGAAAACATTTGGGGAGAAAGCGTTATTCGAGTGTTGCAGAATGTGGTATTTGTACTCAGCACCATCCCGAATGATGTATAATATTATTCACAAAAAACAATTCCACTGTTGGTTGGATTATGGAGGGACAAAATAATGTGAAGTGCACTGATCACATAGAAAGAATGAAAAAACCTTCCTTACCTCTGTTATCAGACTGGATGTTTACATTGACAGTAAGGTTTCCCCCAACACTAACAGTATTTAACTGCGGTGCTACAACATTGGCTCCAGTCTGAGCTGTGATAGAGGAATGGAGAGGGGCTGATCCCAGATCAGCAAGTGGCTGCTCTCTGTGGTCCATGGCATTGGCTCCAGTCTGAGCTGTGATAGAGGAATGGAGAGGGGCTGACCCCAGATCAGTAGGTGGCTGCTCTCTGTGGTCCTTTCCTGTTGGAAGTGAAAGTGGATCAGGTCAAATATTTATGTGAAATAACTCATCAGATATATAGTGCTTAGATTATGGCATTAAAGAGGAGGAACAGTGAATTTGATACAATATTATATTGTTTCTAAGAATGTTGCTTGGCCTCCCCATCACAAGCATCAAAGCAAATGTGATAGGGGCAATATAAAATCCACTGATACCCTAATCTAGGCAGACAATCTAGGGGTCTCACCTCCTGCAGTGTTTGTCTCAGAGGAGACAAACCAGATGACACAGGACAACACATCGGGGGTCAGAGACCCCACATGCCTAACATTAGCCGCGTTTCCACCAAAAGTACCCGGAACTTTTAGTCCCAGGAACTACTTTTCAAGGAACTAAAAGGTTCCTTCAGCCCATTGTTGTCTGCGTTTCCACCGCGGTCTAAAGTCCCACGAAGATTAGGCAAATTAGCCCACTGACGTATGAAAAAGCGACGTTGTCGTGAGTCCATCTGTCCTATGATTTCTTCTGTAACCCCATACTACCACCGAAGTAGCCTACATTATTTTCTAATAACCAGGACAGCCCGGAGGGGTTTATTCCACTTATATACAACGGGTTACCAACAATGACTATATATAGGCGCGTTTCCACCGCAGGAACTTTACCCCGGAACTAGGAACCTTTTGAGGAACTACGTGCGTTTCCACCGCAGGAACTAGGGTCTAAATTTAGTTCCGGGGGCTTTATTTTACCTCCAAAAGGTTCCTGCTCGGGGGGTAGTACTTTCCGAAAGTACAGGAACCTTTTGGGTGGAGCTTGCAGCGCTGAACATTTCTGATTGGTCGAGTACACGCAGCATTTTTTTGTATTTATTTTCAACCGCCATGTTTGAAAATATGCAGCCGCAAACCAATTTATTTTCATAATAACTTCAAATCACACTTGTATGTTATGCGGCGCAGTAGCCTAGTTTTAGTTATAGCCTGCCAACGTCTTGGAATTATAACGTGTGCTCTTCTGTTCTTTTCTTGCTTTAGTATTCGTTTTATAAAATGCTAAGCATTCGTGCTGGGACAGCATATTACGTACCAAAACATTCAAACGGATTAATTCGGTTGCTGAATATTTTCTTCCGGATTTTCTTTGTTAGTCCGTTGTAATTGACTCAAAACGTTTGATACAGTTATGTGAGGTATGCGGTAGTTCTGCGTAATTCACATTGTTGATACAGTAAAAGCAAACTGGAAATCACCTTCTGCACTTTTTGTCAGAGAAAAATAACAGGTTAATTCTAGTAATCGTCGCTTTAGCTTTTTTTGACTGCCGTAATTTTACTCTGCCATTCTTCAATTCCACAAAAAGACCAGGAAGACTATGGACTAATTTATGGTGCATGGTTCGCATCTGGAGGGCACACTTCGCTGCTCGGCTAGCAGTAACTTCGAAGGAAAGCAAACGGTGGCTGTACCACTGCTAATTTAAATTTTCACGCAAGTCCGAGTTTTCGTTCTATTCTTGTCATTTTGCGATTAGCCTATATGGAATTGACAATGAGAAAGTAATTAAACAGCAAATTGTTTACAACGTGTGCATGTTTTCTGCTGTTGTTGTCAGTTATATTGGAAATGTGAATGCATTCTGTCGCTTCGGATGTCAAGACATGAAAGTGAATGTTCGCATAAAAACATAATGAATGTGCTTGAGAGGATATATAAAACAGTTACAATCTGACTATTGGCCTGTTATATCCTTTTTTGTTGCATAACAACGGTCCAAGTTCAACTACCAACGACAGTTTTGCTTGACAACGGTAAAATATGCCCAAACGGCTGCAGAAGAATATTTCAATTCCAGGTGATTAAATTGATTTAAAAAAATCAATAAATACAAAAGTAACCATATATAGTCATTGTTGGTAACCCGTTGTATATAAGTGGAATAAACCCCTCCGGGCTGTCCCGGTTATTAGAAAATAATGTAGGCTACTTCGGTGGTAGTATGGGGTTACAGAATAAATCATAGGACAGATGGACCGACGACAACGTCGCTATTTTACACGTCAGCGAACTAATTTGCCTAATCTTCACGGAACTTTAGACCCCAGTGGAAACGCAGGCAACCATTGTTTGAAGGAACCTTTTAGTTCCTGGAAAAGTAGTTCCTGGGACTAAAAGTTCCGGGTAATTTGGTGGAAACGCGGCTTATGGTTACTTTTGTATTTATTGATTTTTATATCGATTTAATCACCTGAAATTGAAATATTCTTCCGCAGCCGTTTGGGCATATTTTACCGTTGTCAAGCAAAACTGTCATTGGTAGTTGAACTTGGACCGCTGTTATGCAACAAATTGGGATGGCAGGTATGCCATCCCGCCAAGTTACGCCTTGGCGGGGGCATGCCCCATACCTATACAGCACCGAGAGTTTGGCACTTTTCAGGGTTCCCCACAGAAATAACCACAACAGCCACAGCCACTCAGCCCTTAAAAACATTAAATTCTGTACATTCTGACCCCATTTCAACAGTCAGATTTCATAAACAACTTCACATGTCCACACAATAAAGCCCCAAACTAAGGGGATTTTGCGTTTTCTCCTTCTTCTTCTTCTTCTCTTTCTTCTTCTTCTTCTTCTTCTTCTTCTCATTCTTATTTTTCCTGCCGCCTATCCCACTAATAACATGTCTCCCTATTGGACATTTTACCGACACCCACCAAATCATCACCTACACAACCCAATGAAAAACTCGCATACACACACATTTCCAGTTTAAACAGCTAGTCCGCTGTGGCCTAGTGGGCAAGGTTACAGTCCTGGGAACATGGGGTCTTTGGGTCAAGCCCAGCTAGGAACACATTTCTTTAACATGCTTTTACCCTCACTAATAATTGTCTGCTACTTCTCAATTATTGCTTTTGCACCATATCTACCCGCCGTTCACTGAACATATACAATGCATTATGACGTACTGTCTGCACGTTCAGTTATTAACCGGCTACAATATTGCAAAGCCATATCGATTTAACGGGAGCTCTTCTGTGCTTACTGGCCTGTGTTCTTCTTTAAAACTACGGACAGGTTTGCTAATGATATTTCACGCATTGCATAGCTATGTCATGGTGCTGCACTAACAAAGTCACAGACTGGTAAACCTCCGGTTGAAGGATTGAATCCCGCCTCGCCCTCAGGCAGATAATTTCCTCTTTTACACTAACGTTTTCTTACACTTTTATATTTGTTTTACCAAAACTCACTCACGGCCACCCATATGCATTTCATGACGGCAAATGTATTCCTTTTATTAAAAAGTTACACCAGTTCACCACTCTGCCATTTCTACTAACTATATTTCTTCACTTGGCTACCGTACAAAACCTTCTTATCAGCAAACGCCACGTTTCTACATTCATGTTACCTCGCCCTGTTCTCTATCTAGCCACATACAAACAATTACTACGTATATACGTTCTGCAACTCCCCATTAAAACATATTTAAAATCATGACTCACTCATAATTATAACTACTAGTACTGAACATAAGAAAAGCACATCAGTGCAATAGATATCACACGTTACTAAACCCTCCACCTTAACGGCTAATGCTTTACACCGACTGTTATATATACCGTTCGATAAGGAAACTAAGCTCACTCATGGTCACTTCATTTACTTCGCACTATAGTTTGTGATCATGTCAACCTTCACCTACATGCCCATTCGGCAAAAAACATATTGTTTCAACTACGCTATTTCATCATTTCATCCTAATTTCTCTCACGCTGTTGTTATTTTCTCATAAGCAAAGCCTGCTGGGACATATGCGTCTGCTCCTATTCTCCAGTATCAAGTTCTCCGGTTCTAGCTTAGCAAAACAGCAAAGAGGATTCCCACCTGCAGATAAGCCTATCAAAATGCCTTATAAACCTTAAAAACACTAAAAGTGCATCTCCACGAAATAACAGACAATGGAGCAGGACAGAAGGGTACACAAGTTGCAACCTAAGGAGCTCTAATTCTACGGGCTTGCTGATTCTTTTGTCAATCTAGGCTCCTTGGATGGCCGTCAAATCCGTGAGTACATACACTGAACATATTTCACCTGCGTTTCTGATGCGTTTACACTTACGCCACCGCACCCTTTGTCACAGCCACTGTTTTACATATATAGCAAACCGAAACTGCTAAACGGTACACGCTCATCAGACTGTACAAATTCACACAAGGATAGCCATAATCCACAAGCGTTTCTTACAGGGTCACTTCGCATTTCTCACTCTCATAATAAAACGCTTTGCAAAAAGAAATGATCTCTCATAAAAAACATGTTTTCAACGTACAAAAATGCCAAGTTACTCAAAAGTATTGATATCAAAATGACGCCAAGTTACGGTACTAAAAACAGTATAGGCTATCTTGCCTCACCGAAATTAAATAAGATGTATTCCAAAGCAATGCTACCCAATATTTCCTCAATTCTTTCGAGTCACTTGGCCCTGTGTGTATAAGCATGAACTACATAGACCGGCCAAACATATGTGTGGATGACTTTCTCACAGTCAAGATTTATTGAAGGCGTCTATATGTCCAATTTGTATTGGTATGTATGTATTTCGCTGCCCAGCCTTTCTGTTGTGTGAATGATAGTATGTGTCTTGGTATAACTGTGTGTTCGTAAATGTGAATGTAACATGCTGCGAGGGAAATGTCCCCATGGGGATAAAGAAGTTCTCTATGTATGCATGTACAATATGTATTTTATATGCAGTATTTATTGTACATAGCAAATATACAATAACTTGTACATTTACTCAAATTCAGTTCAGAAGCAAGTATAAACATATGTTTTCTGGAGAAATATGCTTCCTGTAGTTACGCACCAGCAGTTTTGTACATGAATGTCAATGTGTTCCATGAGGCAATTCAAAATATTTGACTCTTTGATCTGACACAAAGTTTGCATGACATTGTAAAATGGTAAGATTACAAAACACAGGGCCAAGTGACTTGAAAGAATTGAGGAAATATTGGGTAGCATTGCTTTGGAATACATCTTATTTAATTTTGGTGAGGCAAGATAGCCTATATTGTTTGTAGTACCGTAACTTGGCGTCATTTGGATATCAATACTTTTAATGGCAGGCCTGGATTTTGGCAGTCTGAATGAATGAGTTGTAGACGGTGTATGTCTTGTATGTGTGAGTAACTTGGCATTTTTGTACGTTGAAAACGTGTTTTTTATGAGATTATCATATAGGCAGTGTGGCAGAAATACATTTTGATCAGAATGCCAAACCATAATTTGTAGCTTATTTCATCCTGCTTCTGATAATAAAATTAGGAACACCAAATATTTATTTTTGCCATTTAGCACAACCTATGCAGATTTTTCCCAACTGAACTTGTGGATCTCTCGCTTGATGTCAGGAGGAGATGGCAGATATTTTGCTATTTTCCACACTGCAGATGCAGTACAAATGTGCTTCCCACGACGAAGGAGGATGAAGAGGTCGTCATATTCTCTCGGTTTGCACATCTGTAGGCGCACAAGTAGGACTCAAACACCCCGTTGCAGGGTCATGCTTTTGCTTTTGGAACGAGCTTCTTTACAGCATGAGACACCCGGAGGCCCTCATAATCTAATACTTTTATGCTGATTGCTGAGATGATTCCTGGATACAAACTCAGGGCAGACTGTCTGATGGGACAGTGGTCTAGGTACTGGTTTTTGAGCACAAGATTCTGCCTTTAAACCCCCCTCAGGGACATTTAATCTTGTTCATTTGCTTGTCATTGTAATCACAGCTTGAGGCAATACTTTAATAAATTTAAATGTAAAAGAAATAAATGTGATTTTTGGCCTTTTATATAAAGTATGTAATATTGTCAATGTAAAACAGTATTATGAAAGTGGAGATGCTGTAAATCAGAACATTGATCACTGTTACATTTGCTATCTAAACTCATTTCCAAATTCTAATTGACACACAGTAGCAATGAGAGAAAGCTCTTACTGCGCTCATCTCTTTCCAGTGAATCAGCGAGATCCTTCTGCTTCATGTTCCTCAAGATGTGGAGTGTGATCTTCATGGACCTCTCACTACCACAGGTCTCCAGCATCTTCTCAACTATGTACAGGGCCTCAGGATCCGCCTGCTGTCTCTCAATGCATTCTGGGTAAAACTTATCCAGCCAAGTAGGACCTTCAGGCAGACTCTGATCTTCAAGACAGCATTCAGGGCAATCCTGACTCAGATGGCTCTGGAACAGTTTCAGCTTTTCATCCTTCTTCAGCTTCATCAGAGTGCACAGGAGAGACTGAAACAAACACATGAAGAGGTGTGCTGTATCAGTGTGAAATAAACACATGAAGAGGTGAGCTGTATCCGTGTGAAATAAACACATGAAGAGGTGTGCTGCATCACAATAATAAATGAACACATGACAAATAAAATGGGCCATAATACATGCGAACAGTAACATTGAAGTTTTGCGATGCTACATGTAAGGTTAGACATGTATTTGCAAATTATCCTGGATAAAGACATGACTCCTTTATATTGACCAACTCTGTCATTCCTGCAGTCTTCTAGGGGAATCCCCCTCCTGGAGGGGTGGCTGTTAGGGGACAATGGCTATCCTTTAAAGACACGGCCGAAGATAATATAATAGAGTCTGTGAATAGTTATTCAATCGAAAACACACAAAACCATGCACTGTAGCCCAATAGAGAGGACGTTTGGAATGCTGAAAATGCACTTCAGATGTTTGCATAAGTCAGGTGGAACTTTACAATACAGCCCCCAGAAGGCCTGAATATTCTTTGTGGCGTGTTGTGTGTTGCATAACGTTGCCAAAGTCATGGGTGTCTCAGACATAAATGAGGAAACATTAGAGGTCTTTAGAAGGTGTGATGCTGAACTGTATGTGCTGATGCATATTAATGAACCGAGATACCCCAGCAGCACGGGCGAGGAGGATTCAGCTGGCAGAAGAGCTGCTTCATCTACAGCCTGTTATGCAGACAGCATGGTTCATTTGATTTAAAAAATCCACAACATTGCCCAGTGATTACTGCATTTATTTCGACATTTTAAATCACCTTTTTATGATTTATTTTCAAATATGTTCTGTGGGATTCACTGAGCATGATGGTCGTTTTTTAGCTCTCCGAATTGTAATGGACTCGTACAGAAACAGGTCTTTTATGACAGAGGTCAATCTGTTTTTTCTAAGACTTTTAAAATCCACCATTATATTATCAATCCACCAAGGTGCAAGTGCAGGTGGCTTTTATAAGGAATGTGAGATGATATGCTGATTGGTTTATCACATGTTTATGCCCAGGACACACCTATAAATTAAGACAGTAGGATCAGCCCATTGGAACCTTGTGCCTTACACTGCGCTCAAATAGTCCGCTGTTAAACAAGTATAAGTGGGTTTGGACAAAACCTAAATGCACTTGTACCATGCACTTTAGACCATGCGCTAAGATCATTTAAAAAAAAGAGCATTTTTTTAAGTAAAAAGCTGGTTTATTGTGTTCATATGATATTCCACTTTAGATGGTCATGAATAATATAAAAAGGTGTAATATGTTATTAATGTTAAGGGCAATGTCAGGCACTTGTAAACATTATCCTTGCACTAAATTATATAGGCATTATATATATTCAAATGGATTTACTGCACAAAGAAAACACAACCAATTAAAAAAGATCTCATACCTTTTTTGCGGAAGATAATTTATCTGAACTCTTCTCTTCGAAAGAGCTGGACTTCAGTGACTGCTGGATCCTGTGAACAAAACATGGAGACAGAGCTTCCAGTTAAACTCATACTCTTACTGCAGCTCAAACTCACAGCACATGGAGACAGAGCTTCAGGTTAAACTCATCCTCTTACAGCAGCTCTATCCAGAATAATCTGTTTTACACAATGTGTACTGAACCATTTGCATAGTTTCTCTCGTGTACACACATCAGAGTTAGAAATGAATGAGTGGTACGCACAGAATGCACAAAGCAAGTTCTGTCAGGAAACTCAAAAATCACAGCTGACCAATCGGTTGGCTCCATTAACCGCATACTCGTGCGTTTCCACAATCATCCAATTGCATACACACAACACTCTTCTCTTACCCATCCAATCACAGGCACACATCACCAATGGAGTGCCTTATTAAAACAACCAATCAGACCTCTCAGTGCTGCTGCTTGCCTGCACTGCTTTTGCCTGCTTCACTGCTGCTGCTCAGAACTGCACTCACCCTCCACCACCCCATCATCACCTACTGTTTGGATCTGCTCCTAGATACTGGGGGTTTACTGGTCTTCCTCCTGTTTAGTAGGGGAGATGTATAGTACTCCCTGTTAGATAGGGTAATGCACCCTGGTGCGTGCACTAATACCTGAAGCAGATCCATTCACCGCCAAACCCAAAATATGTATTTACATATGCATGTAAATATTTTAGTACGTACGTAGCCCCTGAAGAGACGTGGGTGAGAACATTTTTAAAAAATATTATTGCGTTCCATCGCAAAAAAAATGTAAAAAATTAAAGAATTAAAATAAAGATAAAAGATGTTAGCTGTTAGACTATTGTGAATACATATAGCCTACACTCCATTCCTCTGACACACACATAATAAATACTTAGATAATATGCATTTATATTGGTTAGCGAGGGCTAGTTAGACCATTCTGAATACGTATAGCCTTGCGACACTCAGTAAGTCTTCTGTCACACACAGTACATAAATACATAATGTGTTTATTTACTCATGTGTATGTGTTAGTTAGAGAGGGACAGCTAGCTAGACTACTGTGAATAGCCTACTTGCAGTCATTCCTCTGTCACAAACTGTCGCTTGCTAGCTATATCTTATGCTCAGCAATTTGTGCACAGGAGCAAATATTAATACATATGCCTAGCATCGATAGCTATACAGCTGTTGGGGTAGCAGGGTTGATGACTGGGTTGCCAGACTGGAGAACATTCCCCTAAATGTAGGGGATTAAAAACATTATTTGGGGAAGTATTAAATAAAAATGTGTTTGGGTCAATGACAGATGGGGGATTTTAAAAGGAGGTATGGGGGGAAATTGTGAGAAATTTGTATGGGAGTCAGTTGAAGATGGGGATTTTTGAGGAGTTTGGATGTTGAACTACCAGTTGCTTCCTGGAATGATCAGTTTTGCGATTCGACCTACTTGTGTTTTACTGTGAAATTGGCTTTAAATATAAAGATGTCAGCTGGCTAGACTAATCGATCAGCTTTACTTTGAACATTCCATTGAACAAGCAACAGTAAACAGATGTGCTAGCTACATCATACGGCCTCATAGAATTGCGATTAATAAAGGCTAACATCACACTAGCCCTTGCTTCGTGTAAATCCGATCACCACTGCAGTGAAGTTAACAGTCAACTGGCTACGATTCCTGCGAGAAATGTGTAGTCACGCTGAAGTGCACACGTGTCGTCCACGATGTAAAGCTCCATTTTGCACTGCCTAAAGCTACTCTTAGCAACTAATATTGGGAAATTAACATGTCATTATTTTGATCCAGTGCACTTGGAACATTTGCTTAGCTTTTAATTCATTATTCAGCCAGGGGATTGCAACATTAGCCACTTAGCACGCCAAGAACTAGATAACATTAGCTGGCCTAGTGGCCTATGTAAATAATGCTCTTGCCACTTTCGTGCAGGTGAGGCAAGCTAAATTGAAAATGCCTAAGCCTTGACCCTTCTCTGGATGCAACGAAAGCAATATACTTTTTTCTTTTCCCAAAAATGAAGAGAACTACAAGAAAACAACACTGAAGTTAGCTCCCGATTCGAAAATTCCAGTAAATCGGTTGTGTTATATGATTGAATGTTTTCACAGACTTCCTTGCATGTTTGCAAAGGTTATAATGTGCTTCTAAAAGTGAGCTACGGCTCGAGAGAAATTTAACAATGGTGGTAATGTGAAATTATTTTTTTAAATTATGTCCTTTTCTCACGTCTTTTTAAAGCTGTAATATGGAAAGATCAGATAAGTGTCATGCATTTTGTTTTCTCCTCAAAATCTAATGGTCTCACCATTGCATCACGTACTGTATGTATGAGAGAACAGGAACTAATGTACATGTGAAATGGTGTGGATGAAATATCACTGCATCGTACGCAAATAAAATTCCAAACTGTCTATATAAACAAATACAGTAATAAAATCCTATTGAAAAATGATCATAAGGCATGGCAAATTCTCCTCAAAATTTAAAGGTCTCAAACTTTTGACACTTAATTATGACAGAAGAGGTCCTGAAGTAGTAGTGACCTGATTTTGGTGAAATATTCCTGAAGCGTTTTCAAATAATCCCACTCCAAACTATGAAATCCAATAGTGGCTAATTGAAAAAAATTAAAATAGGCATTTCTCCCCAAATTTATAAGATCTCAAAGTTTTGACACATGTTCATAACAGATGGGGTCCTGCTCTATGTCCTACCCATTTTCGTGAAATTTCACTGCACCATTTTTGAATAATCCCACTACAAACCTTCTATGTAATCCAATACAAATTAATAGAAAAAATGAAAATTTGGATTGGAATTTCTCCCCAAATTTTAAATGTCTTAAACTTCTGATACTTGTTTATGATAGGAGGGGTGATGGGTTCGGAGTGTTTCTCCTCTCTGCAAGTAGTGATGCCATATGGTATCAGGCAACATTAAGGGAATAGGTTGTTTAGGGACAAAACAGATGCCATTAGGGAACAAAGAGATTCCTTGCAGATAGGATGGACATGCGTACCCAGTCCAGGCCCCAGAGGGTATTTAAACCAGACCATAAGACCAGTGTGGGGTGGGTTGCTGTACTGCAAACTTGTGTTGTGTTTCAGTGACATTCCCGCTGGTCAGTATGATTACAATAAACTTTTACTTTCTTCAGTGAAGTGTTTGTTGTCTTAGTGATTTCCTGCATCGTCCTGACTTTGATTCCACAAGAAGAAGCTGGGTCCTAACAGTTTGGGGATGAGAATGGGATTTGGAAATATCTTCTGAATTGGATCAATGAGCATCAACGAGAGGGTGAGTATCATTTTTATTAAACTGGCCACGCTCACTAGAAGTCCATAATCCTTGAACCAATTTTAGAGGTGACTCCTAAATCATTTTGTAAAGGAACAGCATGGACAGGACATGTTGTGAATATCACTGTGTTTTGAAAAGCAAGTGTGACACAGCGGTGTCATTCCTGGGTTTGTGCTATCAAGTGTCTTGTGGCACGTTGATGAGCATTGTTCTCGAGAAGGCTGATTTGAGATTAGCTGATTGGACACCAGGCATAAGGCCACTGTGTGTGTGTGATGGTTGTGCAGATCGTATGTGTATGTGTGTGTATATGTGGTTCTGAGAGCGTGGAGTTTGCTGCATTCTTCCTAGTCCTCTTGTGTCATAGATAAGGCACAAAGCCTGCATAAACTGGCAACATCTGATATTAACAGGAGTAAAATAAGCCACCTTTTTGGAGTAAAACATATAAAGAGGCCTGTGCACAAAAACAACATCCCCATATTCACTGACAATAAGGGTGGCCACATAAGAAAGGAAAACTTGGCTGAGTATGAAAGTAAAGTGCACTTAATCTGCTAGCCCTTTTGTTGTTTATAAACTGAACCTTTACACATGGCAGACATGCTGAGCCAAAATGGCAAAGTTGAATCCAACCACACTGCTGCCATCACCAGATAAGGGTGAGCCTCATCACTGCTGTGTTGAAATAGAACCAGATAACACATCTAAGGTAATGGAGATACCGATAGCAGAGGCACTTGACCTGTACGTGGATGGATCTTCTTTTTATGTTGACAGGAAACGACACACGAGGTGGGCAGTGTGCACACAGGACACGGGCAGCGAACAGGACAGTCTGCACAAGTGGCAGAATTGTATGCGATAGCAGAGGCATGTGACGCAATGATAGGTTATGACATAAATACTTACACTGATTCATGCTACGCGTTTGGGGTAGTACACGATTATGTGGGTCTGTGGGCGAATAGGGGGTACCTGACTAGCACAGGATCCCCAATTCAAAATGGGGGAATAGTGGAGAGACTACATAAAACTAGTACTGGCACCAAAGTGAGTAGCAGTAATAAAAGTATAGGCACACACCAAAGGAACAGACCCGCACACAGAAGGGAATAGGTGCACTGATGAACGGGCTAAAAGAGCAGCCACAGAGGGAGCGATAACACCGGCCTTGGCCGCAGTACAGGAAAAGCAAGCAAAAAAAATTAAACCAAAATAAGACATTTTTGAGTAAGAGCAGCTTCAGCATCTAGCACCACGAGCAGAGAAGTTGTTATGGATGGAAAATTGGAGCAGGCTTGGGGATGACAATTGTCACGGAGTGAAACCATGACCTGTGGACATTTACAGTTTTAAGCATGCGCACATTACATTACATTACAGGCATTTAGCAGACGCTCTTATCCAGAGCAACTTACACAACTTTTACATAGCGTTTTACATTGTATCCATTTATACAGCTGGATATATACTGAAGCAATTTCGGTTAAGTACCTTGCTCAAGGGTACAACAGCAGTGTCCTTACCCGGGAATCGAACCTGCGACCTTTCGGTTACAAGCCCAGTTCCTTACCCACTGTGCTACACTCCGTCCCGGTCCTGGTCCATGGTCCATGGTCCAATGCATTTAAAGCCCTGTTCGTGTTCTTTTTAATTGTGCGCAACGTAACCACCATCTCATAAAAAACACGTTTTCAACGTACAAAAATGCCAAGTTACTCAAAAGTATTGATATCAAAATGACGCCAAGTTACGGTACTACAAACAATATAGGCTATCTTGCCTCATCGAAATTAAATAAGATGTATTCCAAAGCAATGCTACCCAATATTTCCTCAGTTCTTTCAAGTCACTTGGCCCTGTGTGTATAAGCATGCACTACATGGACAGGCCAAACATATGTGTGGATGGCTCTCTCACAGTCAAGATTGATTGAATAGGCGTGTATATGTCCAATTTGTATTGGTATGTATGTATTTCGCTGCCCAGCCTTTCTGTTGTGTGAATGATAGTATGTGTCTTGGTATAACTGTGTGTTCGTAAATGTGAATGTAACATGCTGCGAGGGAAATGTCCCCATGGGGATAAAGAAGTTCTCTATGTATGTATGTACAATATGTATTTTACATGCAGTATTTATTGTACGTAGCAAATATACAATAACTTGTACATGTACTCAAATTCAGTTCAGAAGCAAGTGTAAACATATGTTTTCTGGAGAAATATGCTTCCTGTAGTTACTCAGCAGCAGTTTTGTACATGAATTTCAATGTGTTCCATGAGGCAATTCGAAATATTTGACTCTTTGATCTTACACAAAGTTTGCATGACATTGTAAAATGGTAAGATTACAAAACACAGGGCCAAGTGACTTGAAAGAATTGAGGAAATATTGGGTAGCATTGCTTTGGAATACATCTTATTTAATTTCGATGAGGCGAGATAGCCATCGATTATGGCTGTCCTTGTGTGAATTTGTACAGTCTGATGAGCGTGTACTGTTTAGCAGTTTCAGTTTGCTATATATGTAAAACAGTGGCTGTGACAGTGTGCGGTGGCGTGTAATTTTAAACGCAACAGAAACGCAGGTGAAATATGGCCAGTGTATGTACTCACGGATTTGACGGCCATCCAACAAGCCTTGATTGACAAAAGAATCAGCAAGCCCGTAGAATTAGAGCTGCCTAGGTCGCAACTTGTGTACCCTGCTGTCCTGCTCCGCTGTCTGTTATTTCGTGGAGATGCACTTTTAGTGTTTGTAAGGTTTATAACGCGTTGTGCTTATCTGCAGGTGGGAATCCTGTTCGCTGTTTTGCTAAGCTAGAACCGGAGAACTTGATACTGGAGAATAGGAGCAGACGCATATGTCCCAGTAGGCTTTGCATATGAGAAAATAACAACAGCGTGAGAGAAATGAGGATGAAATCATGAAATTGCGTAGTTGAAACAATATGTTTTTAGCAGAATGGGCATGTAGGTGAAGGTTGACATGATGACAGACTATAGTGCGGAGTAAATAAAGTTACCATGAGCGAGCTTAGTTTCCTTATGGAACGGTATATATAACAGTCGGTATAAAGCATTGGCTGTTAAGGTGGAGGGTTATGTAACGAGTGAAAGCTATTATACTAATGTGCTTTTCTCATGTTCAGTACTACTGGTTATACTTATATGTGAGTCATGATTTAAAATATAATGTTTTAATGGGGAGTTGCAGAATGTACATACGTAGTAATTGTTTGTATGTGGCTAGATAGAGAACAGGGCAAGGTAACATGAATGTAGAAACGTGGCGTTTGCTGATAAGAAGGTTTTGCACGGTAGCCAAGTGAAGAAATATAGTTAGTAGAAATGGAACACTGGTGAACTGGTGTAACTTTTTAATAAAAGGAATACATTTGCCGTTATGAAATGCATATGAGTGGCCGTGAGTGAGTTTTGGTAAAGCAAATATAAAAGCGTAAGAAAACGTTAGTGTAAAAGAGGAAATTATCTGCCTGAGGGCGAGGCGGGATTCGATCCTTCAACGGGAGGGTTACCAGTCTGTGACCATGTTAATGCAGCTATGCAATGCGTGAAGTATCATTGGTAAAGCTGTCCGTGGTTTTAAAGAAGAACACAGGCCAGTAAGCACAGAAGAGCTCCCGTTGAATCCATATGGCTTTGCAATATTGTAGCCGGTTAATAACAACGTGCAGACGGTACGTCATAATGCAGTGTATACGTTCGGTGAACGGCGGGTAGATATGGTGCAAAAGCAATAATTGAGAAGTAGCAGACAATTGTTAGTGAGGGTAAAAGCAGGTTAAAGAAACGTGTCTCTAGCTGGGCTTGAACCTACTACCCCAGGTTCCCAAGACTGTAACCTTACCCACTAGGCTACAGGCGGAGTAGCTGTTTGTATTGAAAATGTTTCAGAGTAAAAAGGTATGGGTATTTTGCGTGTGTATGCGAGTTTTTCATTGGGTCGTGTAGGTGAAGATTTGGCGGGTGTCGGTAAAATGTCCAATAGGGAGACATGTTATTAGTGGGATAGGCGGCAGGAAAAATAAGAATGAGAAGAAGAATGAGAAGAAGAAGAAGAAGAAGAAGAAGAAGAAGAAGGAGAAAACGCAAAATCCCCTTAGTTTGGGGCTTTATTGTGTGGACATGTGAAGTTGTTTATGAAATCTGACTGTTGAAATGGGGTCAGAATGTACAGAATTTAATTTTTTTAAGGGCTGAGTGGCTGTGGCTGTTGTGGTTATTTCTGTGGGGAACCCTGAAAAGTGCCAAACTCTCGGTGCTGTATAGGTATGGGGCATGCCCCCGCCAAGGCGTAACTTGGCGGGATGGCATACCTGCCATCCCAATTAATACATTAGATGCTCCAAAATTAGTTGGTACCTCCATGCCAAAAGGCTATTTGGAATGGCTTACCTGCCATCCCAATATAAAGTAATGTGAAGGAAGGAGGGAAAATGTACTTACCAGTATTGTGTGTTATGACGGTGAATTGTACATGAATGAGAACGAGAAAATATGGCAAAAACGGAAAATAAACTACGTTCGTTTTACCGCAAATTTAAAATACTTTTTTTTTTAAAAACGACCGCAATTTCTGTTAAATGACATTGGTAGCGGTACCGTTGTTTGTCGTAAATTTGTGGGGGAAAAAAGTTAAATTATTGAAGGTAAAATGTAACATTCATGTTAAACATTGTTTTATTTTGCATTATATGAAAAGTTAGCAAACACCAACCAAACATACAGCCGGTTTTCTGGAAGCCTTCCAAGGAAGCGCGAGCCATACCATAGGGCTTTTTCATGGGGGTGTTTTGGACACGTCATGTGTGAAATCCCAACGGGGGAGGATGTATGCATTTGCTTTTGTTTACCGTAATGGGCAATTCATTATTCACATTCATTTGTTTATGCATAGTAATTATTTATTGTTGGTTCTTGAAATGTAAACGTAAAATAAGACATAATGATAAAGGGAAGAAACTTTTTTTTTTTGTAATAGGATTGCCGGGGGAGGGGCTTGGGCTATATAAACCAGAGGAAAAGCCCTCCTGCGGTGGAATTTCTATTTTCTGTGTGTTCTGAATGGTCATCTAGACACTCAGCTTATTTCAACAAGTAGGGCCTACTAGGCATAGCTTACTGTGTTTTCGTTTACTTGTTTTTGTTTTGTTTATGGTATTTTTTGTATATATATTTTGTTGTGTCGTCACCTGTACATATTTTGCACCGGTTCTGGGTTTGAAGCACGTCTCCTGTAAATAAACCTGGGTGGACAGAAGTTTTTGTCTCCTGCCACTCTTTTGCTGCTCCAACCACCACCGGACTCCCTCACAACAATATTTGGAGGGGACCAGGGAACACAGTAATCCTGCCTTATTCATTAATGGGGTCCATGATAGAAGTGTATCATTCCTTGGGACATAATTGGGTAAGGCGCATGCGACACCAGATGGGGCAAACCTGGTGGCACCCTAAGCTAGGGGTAAACAGTCACAAATATGTTCGGAGATGTATCACATGTGCACAACGTAATCCAGGGCCCACCCTTAAGACTAAAAAGAAACAACCAAGATTGAACCAGGTTTTTCGCACAGTTGCAAATTGATTATATAGGGCCAACCGAACACTGAAGAATAAACTAACTAAACAATTTTTTTCTACTGGAGGGAAGGATTGGGTGACACAGCTACTAGCTGTGCTTCTCTCCATGAAGGCATTAACCCTCTCATTAACCCTAATGAACTTTCTCCCATTGAGGTTCTGACTGGCCACCCCATGAGGACTCCAGGGGATTTATGCCTCACAGGGGGGAGTTGCATGTTATGGGAGATAAGTTAGCAGAGTACTGCAGGCTCCTGTCACAGTGTGTTTCACAGGATCCCAGGGCAGAGCCAGACGCTGCAGAAGAGAAAGGTGAAGAGTGCCGGATGAATCCGGGGGACCAGGTTCTGGTAAAAGCTTTCCAGAAAAAGTAACTTGAACCTAACCGGACCGGACCATACACAGTTCTGTTGACCACACCATCAGCGGCCCGAGTCTCTAGGATTCCAGTGTGGGTTCATTTGTCACGTTTGAGAAAATACAAGGGTGAGGCTCAACATGGGGCACAATAATCCCCACCTACCCTATGGCATCCTAGGGAGCCTGTTCGTTGTTGCGAGTCTCCGTGTTGAAGACACACTGATTCCAGACATCAGTGTATGCGCTAGTGCCGACGGGTGCAGTTGCACCAGGGACCACGACTTCAATCACACTGGATGGGGATCTTTCCGGTGTCTTGAGGATTTGTGTTGTATTGCTTATTGTCATAAATGTGGTTATTAGAAACATAACAAAATGGTGCATCACCCCTGTTGCAATGTTGTTATGAGAAATGTTACTGGTGTATTAGTGTGGAAAAATTTGAGGGTGTGGGTTGATACTGGTATGGGCTGGGAGACTGCATTAAGTTACAATGAGATATATGGGGAAAACTGGGTAAAGACAGAAGCGGGACGGTACGAAGATGGCTGCCCCTCAGTGGAAGCAATTCATAAATTCGCTATCCACTCACAAGGAGAGCTGACCATCAAAAGTTTTCCTCCAGGGAAGCCAGGCTCCTGTCTGAAATTGTACACCAGCCCCAAGTTTGGTCTGGTCCCCTCCCAGCCCTAGTAGGAGTATCAGTCCAACACTCCCCTTTGTTGATTCTGTATATGATCATGTAGAAAAATCAATTCAGATGTTAAGTGTCTGATATGTTGCAAAAGTTATCTGCCTGTTACAATCCTGCAGCACACAGAGAACACAGGCACTTGGTGTCTGATGCTGCTGAATGAGGAGGGGTCACAGGGTCAGCAGCAAGCGCAATTTGTATGGCTATACATTCTAAAAACGGGGACTGGGCTGAAAATTTGGTGGCAGATAGTACGGTGTTGGTGGCAAAGCGGGGACTTACTTCTAACCAGACTACACGCCATCTAGCTTCTGCTACACAGGATACTGGAGAAGCTGTGTCTGTTATGCTCCATCATGTGTTAGAAAGTAACCAACTGTTCGACAAAGCACTGCTCGGGGAGAACGTTTGCACCCGCAGAGAGGAGGTGTGTTATCGGCCCGGAATGCAGTTCAACAGGGCGTGGCAGCCCCGATAGGAGACCGGCTCGCATCCCGGGTGCCAGGCTGGGCGAGAGCTGCAGTCATAGCTAACCAGAAAATGGCACCATGGGTGACGGCCGGGGAGGGGTCCCTGTCGGTAATAGGGCTCTGCCAGGAGGACAGTACAACGTTCAGTATGTCATCAGTGACGACCATAAACAGGTAGCTTTCTCCCAGGAGCAGTTTTGCACAGTAGGGGGATGGGTGCTTTGCACCACTCCCAGAGAATCAGGACAAGCCCTGTCATCGTCACTGGGACCTGATGTAAAAGTTCAAGTATTATCAATATTGAATGGAGCCATAGCAGTGCGGGCAAACTCCACAGTTTGGTGTGGGGCGGCCCCCTCGCGAGGCCTTCGCAGCGACTTTGCATGACGCCTGAAACGTTTTACTGCATGAACCCTTCTGGCACTTCTGTTTCTATAGGATCTATCCCAGTAGCTCCTGACGTAACCACCAGCACCACCATGTCTAGCCATGTCCATTGGGAAATAGATCCTGCCAATTCTTTTAATAAAGCTCTCTCTGCTATAGAGGCTAAAATAAAATAAAAACGATAGATGAATCTGGGGCAAAAATATAACGCTTCCATTGCAACTCGAAAGGCAGTCAAGGCCACTCTGAGGGCCGATGAGTATCATGATGCTACCGGAACCAGATGCTACTGGTTACTGTGACCCAGTGGCGACGGGACTCTGAACTATCTGGGAGTGGGATCCCGGGGGGGGGGGGGGGGGGTATGTGTGGGTAATATTTTCCCAATGCATGGGGTTTGAATATAATAATTTCTGTTGTGCTTATTGTGGTATATTACACCCTCCAGAAAGGAATTAGAGAAGTAATAGATTAACTCTTGTTAACCAAATTAGGTAAGGCTTTTAGGACCAGATAGATCCTGTCCTCTGTCCTTTATGTGTAGGTGGGTGGGTGAGGGAAAGAGTTTCTCATCACCAATTCAAAATGGGGGACTGATGGGTTCAGAGTGCTTCTCCTCTCTGCAATTAGCGACACCATATGGTATCAGGTAACATTAAGGGCATATGTTGTTTATGCACAAAACAGATGTCATTAGGGAACAAAGAGATTGCAGATAGGATGGACATGCGTACCCAGTCAAGGCCCCAGAGGGTATTTAACCCATTTAGACCAAAGGCGAATAATGAATAATGCATTTCGCCTGCCCAACATGCATTTCAATGAATCACGATGCATTTCATCGGTCACGTGTCTTGAAAACGATAACAGCATATAAAATGCGTTCACATTGCATCCGGCTCTAAAGGGAGAAGCAGGAAAACATCATGCCCGCAGTGTTGGAGGACAGACCTTATGGCGGTGTAAAACCAATGATGTCGACCAAAAATGAAGACGCAAAAGGAAGATTTATTGTCTTCTAGACAGGTGGAGAAAAGGATGCCAGTATTTACTGTGAACAAAAGTGAAACAATAATAAAAATAAACAAACAAAAAGACTTGCAAAACAAAAAGAAAGTAACATGTATGTACGTTTTTAAGGTTCAATAATAATAATAATAATAATAATAATACTTTGCACTGACTCGGACCAGTCTGCACCCAACAACCAACCACAAATGATGGTGGTAGCTGCACTTAAATAGCTTCTCCACCCTTGGACCCCACCAATTACCAAGAATTAAATACAGTTCTACAACAGCTTAAAATTACCCATAACAAATACCATAAATAATTAACACATTTAGATAATCAATACATTTCATTGAAATACTTCAGGTACACCATAAACCACATTATTTACCATGAACTACACAACCCCGGGAATAATAGATCGTCCCAATCAAACTGGTGGCAACTAAAAACTACAACAAACTACAAAAGCCTATAGGAAGTTGCGCCGCGTCCTCTTGCCCAAGCGTGATGACGCAACCAGGAAGCATGCTACACCACACGGAAAGAACTCCTCTGATTAATATCTAAAGTTTGTAACGTTACCAACATTTCAAACATGATCTAAATTCCAGCATAAAGATAACACGAAATTCCAATACACCTAGTTCTAAACATGATTTATATGAGCACACCGTATTAACGTCAAACGCACAAACATATAGCGATACATGATTCAAGCAGCACAATGGTAGTGTGAAACCATAGACATATCCGCTGCATTGGCCTTTAGATTGTATGTCAACATCGCCGCCATATTGGACCAGGCAAGGCTGGCCTGAAAACAAATAGCCTACAAGTGAACTGCGGTTTTTCTGGATAAAAAGCACTATAGCATTTACATTTCTCATAGATTTCATTTAGTCGTTTTTATATTCAAGGGTTTATGATCTATGTGGAGTAGAAGAAAAGTTTTGAAAAAAAAGTTTTTTTTCTACTCTACTTAGACCATAAACCATTTTGATGATGAATTGCTGATGCTAATGATTATATCAAAATCAATAAAACATTTGATCGCAAAACAAAAAAATTCCACTCCAGTATTACAATAACCAGTGCAGTTAGTATTTGCATTGCCCATTTTCTCAGAACAAAAGAACTTTTCGCAGAATGTGCTGGATCGGTAAGGATGCCTACCATTAGCTAGCGACAGTTAAAACATTTTCAAGCTAAGACATGTGGAATCAAAGCCTGTCTTTATTTGCGTGTAATGTCCAGAATTTGAGACTTCTATAGAGTGTAATGTTAGTGTACAGTAGCTCAGTGTTACAACGCTATTACAGATTGAATAATCTTCAGGTTTAATCATACGATGGGAACGCCTAGTTTATGTTGCTTTCTTTCATTTTGTTGGATAATGCATGGGACAATCTGCTCTGAACGAGCAGTTCTTAAACAACTAACCTCTTTTCTCCATCAGAACAACCTGCTAGACCCTCACCAGTCTGGCTTCCGATCCGGGCACTCTACAGAGACTGCGCTCCTAGCTGTGACGGAGGCACTTGCCACTGCAAGAGCCTCACGCCTCTCCTCTGTCCTGATCCTTCTTGACCCGTCTGCAGCTTTCGACACGGTCAACCATAAAATACTCCTCTCCACCTTGGCTGGGATGGGAATCGCCGGGACTGCCCTGTCTTGGTTCGCTTCCTATCTTGCAGATAGGACCTACCAGGTCACCTGGAAGGGGTCTGCCTCTGCTTCTCATCCACTTATTACAGGAGTGCCGCAGGGATCTGTACTGGGTCCTCTGCTATTCTCCTTATACACCAGATCTCTTGGTTCAGTAATTAATTCACATGGCTTCTCCTATCATTGTTATACAGATGACACACAACTCTTCTTTTCTTTCCCCCCCTCGGCCACACAGGTCAATGATAAGATCTCTTCCTGCCTGGCTGACATCTCCACCTGGATGGCCAGCCACCATCTGAAGCTCAACCTCAACAAAACTGAGCTGCTCTTCTTCCCATGCAAGACCTCCTTACTTCGTGAGCTCTCAATCACGGTTGATGGCACCACAGTGACTGCCTCTCACTCTGCCAAGAGCTTGGGGGTGGTCCTGGATGACCAACTGGACCTCAAGGAGCACATCAAGGCAACATCACGGTCCTGCAGATTCCTTCTGTACAACCATCCAGCTGCTCGTCCAGGCTACGGTGACCTCTCGCCTTGATTACTGCAACTCTCTCCTTGCAAGCCTGCCAGCTTGTGCCATACAGCCACTTCAGATGATTCAGAATGCCACTGCCCGACTCATCTACAACCTTCCCAAATTCCCACTCCTCTGCTGCGATCACTCCACTGGCTACCGGTCGCCGCCAGGATCCGGTTCAAAGCCCTGACCCTTGCCTACACTACTGCCAACAGGACAGCCCCCATCTACTTGCAGGACATGATTCGCTTCTATGTGCCTGCTCGACCACTCCGCTCTGCGGCAGCAGGGCGCCTAGTAACCCCTCCCACCCGCCCAAAGGGATCACAGAGCTTCTCCACCCTAGCTCCCCAGTGGTGGAACGAACTTCCCGTCCCTCTCAGAACCTCCCCCCTCACTACCCATCTCTGCCGTGGCCTGAAGACTCATCTCTTCAGACTATACCTAGATTAACCACCACCGTGCTGTATATTTCACTCTTTAATTTAATTAAAAAAAAAAAAAAAAAAAAAAAAACCCTTTTTCATGTCGCTTGTTACATGTTGCCCCATCCCAGCACCTTTTGGTATTTTGTATTTGTCCTAATACTGTAGCTTATTCTTCTGCCTAGTTGGCTTTGCAGAGGTTAGGTTAGAATAGTGTTCACTGTGTGAACTGTGTTCTTGGCTAGAAATAGCTGTACAAAATAAGTATTATACATTTCTGAACTTGTGTTCAGCAGTTGCCTATGACCATGATATGCACTTTTTTTGTACGTCGCTTTGGATAAAAGCGTCCGCGAAATAAATGTAATGTAAATGTAATGTAACCTGCTCTAACCGAGCTAGCGATGAGAAATGGTTTACATATGCCCTGTCTTACAAGTATGAATGTTAATGAGCGCAGGATACACACCCAACCTGCCCATGTCTGCTAAACAGGTCGCAATAATCTAATCGTGTCTATTACAATTTAATGGTTCTGTTACGTCCCAGTGTGCTATAGGTTATTATTATTTTAAAGGCTGTTGCTGTTTTGGGGGTTTTCGCTGGGTACTGCTGTGTTTGTTTGTGTTCCACTATACAGGTGGAGGTGAGCATGCATCCTGTTGCCGGGCGACCTGATTTGGAGGATGCTGTAGGAAAGGACGCACCGACGACTGTTGTGGAGAAACCGATTTGGAGGATGCGTGGAGACGGGGACGCCGCTGCCGTCGCATGGAGACCGGACCAGACGCGGCCGTAGCTGGGGACACTGCGGTCCGTTGCGGAGCAACGCATAGGAGAATGATGCTGACCTATAGAACAGCTGGACGCCGTCATGGTAAAGAGAACCGACAATCCACCTGCCGCTGGAAGCCACGACCGTTTTCGCTCTTCTCCAAAGAATCCCTCTACCCTCTCAGAACCTCTACGTTAGAATAGACGCACGCTGTATCCGGCAGTTCAGAAGCTAGCAGCGTGGGACGTTAAAACATCACGGGACCCCTGCCGTTGCACTTGGTGGGGAGGACCGGCCTCAAGGGGGACTCGGACCGCTGTACTGGCTGCCCGGTCAGGCTCTGCAAAATGCGCGTCAATGACTATTCAATTAGAGACTGACACTGCCAATTTAGAAAACCCTTCTCAGCTCCGTATTAATATATATAAACATTTTCTCTATTTAAACCTCTGCGCGCTGATTGCGTCTTGGTGTTGTGGTTGTGGTGGTTTAATGTTACGACCAATTCCGCCTTCTGTGTTATTGCAACACTGCTGGGTTTTCGGGTCGTAACAGGTTCTATTTCGGTTAAAACCGTGAAAGAAGCATTAAGAATAAAATCTGTCGTCACTTCTGGGGAATATAACCACAATCCAACTTCCTGGACCTTTAAGAGTAGTGCAAACCAGGTGTAAATCACCTTTTTTAAATGCTTGGGGTTAAGGGGTTAAATAGTAGTGTCAATTTAAGCCCATTTAATTACCTTTGATCACCTGTGAACTCTCCTCTGAACTTGAGTGGAGGTTCAATTGAACGATCACTCTTCATAGAAAGACAGCTTGGTACAGGTGACCCTGCTCTTTCTACCTGGACCCTGTGAACAAAACATGGAGACAGAGATTGCAGTTAAACTCATCCTCTTACTGCAGTTCTAACTCACAGCACATGGAGACAGAGCATCCAGTTAAACTCATCCTCTTACTGCAGTTCTAACTCACAGCACATGGAGACAGAGCTTCCAGTTAAACACATCCTCTTACTGCAGCTCTAACTCATATCACATTAAATATCTGATTCATGCATTTGTACCTCTTCCTCTCACTGCTGAGGGTTCCTCCTTTGGTCTTTGGCTCCTCTGAGAGATTCATTTTAGAAACAGTGCCCCCTATCTAAGGAGACAGGAACACATCAGACCAGACTGGACCAACAGTGCCTTCCAATCCAAATTAGCCTGCAAACACACAACATGAGCACACACTAAACGCTCGCTTGGACACACAGAGACACACACACACACAATATAGCGTAGTTTTGACTGGAAGCAATGCAGAATTTAAATGGGCCCTGAAAATGTACTATACAGACATCTCAAAAGGAGTGGTGTTACCCTTGATACTGAAGCTCAGGAGCGTGTCAAGAAAAACACCAGAGCGCACTAGAAACAGTGTGCCGAGGCTTGATTAGTTTCTGCCATAAACACGTGATCAATGATGTCCGAAGCTTCATTCGGTACACACAACCATGTGACCGCTTTGGTAACTGACTCAAAGGAAGCAAAGCTTTGGCGCAGGTTTCATGGTTAGAGCAAGCAGTTCGTGTCAGTCGTGAGCTTGTGAGTCCCAGTGCCTGCTTTAAGAATCCGAGACATTGTGCACAAATGGAACCAGCCAGGAACAGAGAGCGGTCTGCAGTTTGGGAGCATTTTAAAATGATATCAGCAACTAAGCTTTGTCCTCCTGAGACCCAGGGGAAAATAGGTTTTTTTCTATATTTTTTGTGTTATAATATATATAGCAATACAAATGTATAAAAATACAAATATAAAAAAATAAAAACAATCAGTTAGGAATAATGCTTTCTAAGTGCAGTTTTACTTATTATTACTAAAATTAAAATGAAAAAAAAAACTAATTTTAACTCTGGAAATAATTGGAAAGACCACCAGGTCCAAGAGCATGTAAACTCACATCCAAATTTATGACATTTAAAGACCATAATATATTATAGACACAGAGACAATTAAGCTATCATGAAGGCTTGAAGATATAACTAGAAATGTTACATCCTCCACAGAGGACAAACATGAATGCCTTTGTCCCACAAGGATGAGAGAAAATTATTATATGAATACATACAACAATAACCCTTTATTTCAATGTCCTGTTCAATGTTGTATAAGCACCTCCTCTCCCCATTTAATAGATTAGATTTTAGATTAGATTCAACTTTATTGTCATTGCACAGAGTACACGTACTGAGACAACGAAATGCAGTTAGCATCTAACCAGAAGTGCAAAAGAAGCAGTAAAGTGCAGTAAAGTGTATGTACATAAGTGAATAAATATGAATACAATAGATAAATATGAATACAATGCAATGTGGTATAAACAGTATAAACAGTATAGACAGTGGATCGGTATAAATATAATAAATATATTATTAGCAAGGTGCAGCAGTGCAAGGTTAAGTCATTGGAGTAAGTTGAGTGGGGGGGGGGGGTCCAGGTGGGGGTATCCGGGGTGGGGGGGGGCTGTCACCGTGGTGCAGAGTTCAGCAAGGTGACAGCTGAGGGGAAAAAGCTGTTCCTGAACCTGCTGGTCCTAGAACGGAGGCTCCTGTAGCGCCTCCCAGAGGGAAGGAGGGCAAACAGTCTGTGGCTGGGGTGAGAGGTGTCCCTGGCGATGCTGCGTGCCTTCCGCAGATACCGCTTGTGCTGAACAGTCTGAATTGCTGGGAGTGGAGTGCTCGTGATGCGTTGGGCGGTTTTCACCACCCTCTGGAGTGCTTTCCGGTCCGAGGCAGAACAGCTGCCGTACCAAACTGTGATGCAGTTGGTGAGGATGCTTTCAATTGTGCAGCGGTAGAAGTTCACCAGAATCTGAGGAGACAGATGGGCTTTCCTCAGTCTCCTCAGGAAGAAGAGTCGCTGGTGAGCCTTCTTGACCAGGGTCGAAGTGTTGAGGGCCCAGGAGAGGTCCTCGGAGATGTGGACGCCCAGAAACTTGAAGCTGGTGACACGCTCAACCTCCGTCCCATCGATGCAGATAGGGGTGTGCGTGCCTCCTTTGGTCTTTCTGAAGTCCACAATGAGCTCCTTGGTCTTCTTGGTGTTGAGGGCCAGGTTGTTGTCGGCGCACCACGCTGCCAGGTGCTGGACCTCCTCCCTGTAGGCTGTCTCGTCGTTGTTATTTATGAGACCAACCACCGTTGTGTCGTCTGCAAACTTGATAATGGTATTGGAGCCATGTACAGGAGTGCAGTCATGGGTGAAGAGGGAGTATAGGAGAGGACTCAGCACACAGCCTTGTGGGACGCCGGTGCTCAGGATGAGGGTTGAGGAGGTGAGGTTGTCTAACCTAACATACTGAGGTCTGTTGGTTAGGAAATCTAATATCCAGTTGCAGAGGGAGGGGTTGATACCAAGGTCACCAAGTTTGGTGATCAGTTTGGAGGGGATGATGGTGTTGAATGCTGAACTAAAGTCAATGAACAGCATTCTTACATAGGTGTTGTTGTTGTCCAAGTGGGAGAGGGCGGAGTGTAGCGCTGTGGAGATGGCGTCCTCCGTACTCCTGTTCTGACGGTAGGCGAATTGGAAGGGGTCCAGTGTGGGTGGTAGGCAGGATTTTAGATGAGCCAGGACCAGCCTCTCGAAGCACTTCATGATGGTGGAGGTGAGTGCAACAGGGCGGAAGTCATTTAGGTTTGCTGCAGAGGAGTGTTTCGGCACCGGCACGATGGAGGTGGATTTGAAGCACGTGGGGACAGCTGCTTGGGCCAGTGACAGGTTGAAGATGTCAGTCAGGACCTCAGTCAGCTGCCCAGCGCAGGCCCTGAGCACGCGTCCGGGGATGCCATCAGGGCCAGCAGCCTTGCGTGCATTGATCCTGCTCAGTGCTGCACACACGTCGGTGGGGGCGAGTGTAAGGGGCTGGTGGTCTGCAGAGAGTACGGCCTTGATAGCCGCCTCCTGGTTGTCCCTGTCAAAGCGAGCGTAGAAGTTATTAAGCTCGTCAGGGAGGGAGGTGTCGCTGGTTGGGGGGAAGGTGTAGGTGGGTTTGTAGTCCGTGATGGCCTGGATGCCCTGCCACATGCGTCGGGGGTCAGAGTTGTAGGTGAAGTGCTCCTCAATCCTTAGCTTCTGGCTGTGCTTGGCCCTCTTGATTCCCCTTTTCAGGTTAGCCCTGGCTGAACTGTAGGCCTGCGTGTCACCTGATCTGAAAGCAGCGTCGCGTGCCTTCAGCAGTAGGCGGACCTCTCTGTTCATCCACGGCTTCTGATTGGGGAATGTTGTAATCTGTTTGTGGGTGGTAACACTGTTGATGATAGTGTTGATGTAGTCCAAAACAGAGGAGGCATAGGCATCAATGTCTGTGTAGTTATTACTCCGAAGTTTCAAGGTGGACACGACGCTGATGACTATCTTTTATAAGTCTTTTATTGAATCTCTTTTAACCTTTAATATGATCTGCTGGTTTGGTAACATAAATCTTGAGTGCAGGAGTCGACCGGCCAACATTGAAAAATTAGCTGGCAGGATCATCTGATACAGCTGACCCCTCCCAGCTGTATCAGATAGGATCTATAAGGAAGGCCCAGTCCATTCTGAGGGATTCCCAGCATCCCCTGTTCAATCAATTTGTATTACTTCCCTCAGAGCGCAGATACACACCGAACAGCCACAACATTAAAACCACCTACCTAATATTGTGTGAGTCCCCCTCGTGCCGCCAAAACAGCTCTGACCTGTCTCCACCTCTAAAGGTGTCCTCTGGTATATTTGTATTTCTGTATATATTTGTATCTACTGTATATTTGTATCTGATATTTTGTATCTACTGTAAATTTGTATCTGATTGTGTTACTTTATTGTCTTTTAAGCTGCAACAGTGCAAATTCCCCGCGGGGATCAATACAGTACACTAATACTACTACTACTTATTACATTATTGGTTTTTATTACTTAAAAAATTTGAAATGGATTACATTATTAGGAGTTCTTACACTGTTGGTAGTTTATTACATTATTACTTGCTACAGGGCTATAAAAAGCCAAGATATTGTTAGAGGGTGAGTTATTTCCACATGATTTTAAAAACTCTCGACGGGTCAGAGCGGTTTTGGCGGCACGAGGGGGACCTACACAATATTAGGCAGGTGGTTTAATGTTGTGGCTGATCGGTGTAGGCTCCCTATTTTAAAATAGGATCCCAATGTAAAAAACAAACAGGATTAAACACTCTTTTATCCCAAGTGTCACTGGCTTTCTTAATAAGTAATGGTGATACGTTTTGCAATGATTTTAATGTTTATCTGTTGTCATAAATATAGTTATTGCTATGTATTACATACTATGCTGCAGTACAAACTGCCCCATGGGGACAATAAAGACTCTAACTAACACCAAATCTATATCCTTTGTGTTATATACCGGCACATTTATTTGGAATGCCCCCTCATTAATGCAAGTAGGCTACTCCTAACTGCACATTATGTGGCTGTAACTCAATATAGACATTACATTACATTACAGGCATTTAGCCTGTAACTCTCCTATCCAGAGCGACTTATACAACTTCTTTTTTGTCGCATATCTTTTTTACATTACATCCGTACAGCTGGATATATACTGAAGTCATGCAGGTTAGGTACCTTGCTCAAAGGTACTATGGCAGTGTCCTACCTGGGACTCGAACCTGTGATTTATAGGTTACAAAGCCAGCTCCTTACCTATTAGAATGGGCAAGATCTGTGATCTAAGCGACTTTGACTGTGCCAGATGGATGGTGCCAGATGTGGTGGTTCCAGCATCACAGAAACAGCTGCCCTCCTGGGATTTTCATGCAGTACAGTCTCTAGAGTTCACAGAAAATGGTGTGATAAACAAAAAAACATTATTAATGAGAGATCAGATGAGAATGGGCAGACTAGTTCAAGCTAACAGAAATGCCACAAATGAAATAACAGCTAACTGTATGATTGTAACTGTATGATTGTACATAGTGTATCTGTGGCTATTATTTGATGTTACAGTGGATAGAGTTACACGTGTGAAATCAGATCTCATGATCAGATTCAATGAGAAAGAATACAAGGAGAAGCCATTTATGATTCAGTGGCCCTTAAATCTTTGTGGTATGAGGACTATGCAGTGTGAAAGACACACATTTACACAGTGCACAGTGTAAAACATGAATACTCCTATACGGACAATTGGGGGTATGCATTTATGGACCAGTTTATTTGTCAATGATTTCTTGTATTCTGAATCTGATCACAGAAATCTAATTTCAATTACAAATATTGTGATCACTGTGACCATGTACTCCAGATGAAGAAAGAACTACTATTTCTGGCTACAGATTTAAAAAAGCCAACACTGAATTTTACACAAAATAGAAGGTCCCTTAAGAATAAGAAACATCAGTGTCCCTGTTCTTGCTGAAACCATGCAACCATTTATGATATCTGCAACAATGACAATTTGATGACACTCGTAAAGCAACAGTAATACACTAGAAGCTAATCTTCATGCTGATGCCTGTGACGCTCTGACCAGAGAAAGCTCATGTAATCCATCTAGTGACAAGTTATTACAAGGCTAGCTCTCAGAACTCTCAGAACAATACTGATTCATGTACTTGCTATGCTTATTCTGTTATCAGCCTTTGTCACAGCCCAAACATTGGATTCTGGTTCAAGCGAGGATGTGCCCATCAGACCAAAACTCAGTCATTTCCACAACTACATAAGTGTACTTATGCCATAGTAATTGCAGCAGATATGGCTGTAAACTAAAATGTTTTGTAAATAATCCAGGCAATGTTTGATTGATAAGAGAAACAGTTTCCATGTCTATATGAGCACACACAGTGAATCACTGCCCATTCTTTCACTGCTCCACCTCAGTTCCTGTAGATTCAGTGGGAAACCTGCAGTAATTAATACACTTCAGACTGTGTTCTGCAGTGTACAGCTGCTTGGAGGCTTAAGGTAGTGAAGGGAAGTGTATGTGTCTGTATTTCTGTATGTACTCCTGGCCACTTCTGCCTAGGCCTGTAGCCTTGTCCCAGTCTCCACATTCCCAGTTACCTTGGCGATAAGGAAGAAGAGCGATGAAGAGCTACGGGGAGGATGGAATGCAGCTCAGGGCCGTCCCGAGTGCACTCCTGAGAGGACCCGAAAAAGCTCTGGCACCCACCATGGGGATATAACGCCCCCGTCCCAGGTGCTATACTGTGCTGTTATGTACTGTTGTGTTGTGTGCTGAGAGGCCTAATTAGTGATGTAACATTCGTGTGTGACCACAGACAGAGACTCCATGCTTGTGAGATGTGACCATATGAGGTGTGATGCTTAGAAACTACTATCAAGACTGAGACAACTTAGTGAGTCTTTGGAGAATGCCTCTGCATGCTGTGCAGTGGAGATTTCCCTGGTGCATATTGTACTAAAGTCTGTTACAGTGGGAAAATGTCGTCTGGCCTGATGATTTCCTGTCTACCTCATGTACCTGCTTTGAGTGGTTCCTACCAATGCAGTGATTATTTGGCACATCGTATGGTAGTTAGCATTTCTTATGGATGCTGATAAGTTGTAATTTTATTGAAAGGCTTGGGGCTGCTGGATGGCTCATTTGGTTAAGGCACCACGCTGAGGTGCATGGATGAGCCTCACGGCCTCGGGTCGAATCCGGACCGTGCCAGTGCCGACTGTGGCCAGTAGCTCCACAGGGAGACGCACGATTGGTGCCTGTGTTTCCCAGGGTACGGGAGGGTTCAGTCAGACAGGGATCTGTGATTCATCGCTCTCTAGCGACCCCCCTTGGGCGCTCGTATGACTGCATGTCAGAGCTGCTTATGAAAGGTCTTCCTCCAGCATGAAAAACAGCTTTTCTGTTCTATTCCATTACAAAATATACATGCGCACAAGCTGAAATGTGGTAAATGTTTCTTTTTATCATCCAAGCAAAGTAAAATAATCCATTAATGTGTAGGCTTGTTATCATTCCAAAGGTAATTTCTTTTGATTAAGCAAAGCATCAAGATTAAACATAAGGTCATGTCATGGTTCTGGCTCCATCACATGGGTGTTTGATGTAATTACAAGAGTGAAACATTTCTCAGACAAGTTTGCTCCTGTTGATAAAAGTACTGGCGTGTGGCATTAGCAAACTTCTGAGAATTCCTCTGCAAGCTGTGACATGTGTACCTCTCTGGTGCTGCTTGTAATAAAACCTGTTACTGTGGGAAACAGGTCTGACCTGGTAATGTCCTGTTTACCTACTGTTGTCACGGTAGTGGAAGGTGGGACGCAATTGAGGGCCAATGGGATCTAAAAGTTAACCCCGAGGGGTAACCACAAAAACCGGCAAGCGATTGAAAGGGACAGGGGACACACCAAATAATAAAGAGCGCTAAATAATCGCTCCCTCTACTCACTGAATCTTCTGTCAGTGGACTCAGAAAACTAAAAAACGAAACACCGCCGCAGCGTAGCTACCCAGAAAGTAAAACCCCACTTGGAAAACAGAGTGGAGTAACTTACAAAAGAAAATGACACTCGCAGCCTGGTGGGTCGGAAAAGGAAAATTAAAGAGACGAGGGCAAAATGTCCTCCACAGCGCTAAGAGTGAATTAGCTCGGAGAAACTAAATGGTGGTCAAATCTTGCAGATAGGATCAGTGCGGTAACTTCTGTGGATTCTCACACCCCTACACACCAAGAGCATGACAAACAATAAGTCTGCGTTGAACCCCGGAAACCAGGTGCTAGATATAGGGCTCCCACACCTGACCCTCATCAGGGACAATTAACCCACAGAAATCTGTCAATGAGAGGTGCCACCACCTCACAACTGTATCTGCTTTAAATATGTTACTGTCAATGTGTTGAAAAAAAACGCCCTGCCAAACCAGACATTTAAACTGCAACAGGGAGATTTA
>CM045898.1:9220166-9227666 GCA_025169545.1 Anguilla japonica | reverse complement strand
TCTTTTTTAACTTCGTAACTTTGTGTTTTGTGTCAGGTCCCTCTTGCAAACGAGATTTAGATCTCAATGGGGTTTTTCCTAATTAAATTAAGGATAAATGCATTTTTTAAAATGCTGTTAAAGTTTATTTTTGAGAAATTTGTTTTTCAGTAGCCAGTGATTTGCAGACACTTACAAATGCAGAAGTGCAAGCAACAGTGTGCCACTTGAGCTGGCAACAGTGTACAGTAACAAGTGTCACTGTCTAAATGTAGCCCATTTTAATCAAATGATGGCCTGGTACCTCTGTCATATCCAGCAAGGTAAAATGGTCATAAAGTATCAAAAAATACCTTAATGAATGAAAAACTTTCTAGAAGTATTTTTTAAATTACTTTTTGTTTTTGGTCCCAAATGGGAAATTTGTAAAAAGTCTGTTACACCTAAACCACACCATTTATTGTCTGTTTTACTGAATTAAGGGTGTTATTTTCATTATACCTGCAGATTCCCATTCCTCCCCACACCCATTCACCAGCTTCTATTCTCTCCATCTCACTCCACAACAGGCTACTTACTCCGTTCTTTTATTCCTTCTTTTACTCGCTCTTCTTTCTTCACATCTTTAAATTGGCATTTGAGTTTGAAATAATTTGTTTCACAATGACATACAACAGGAGCAGAGTAAACACCATCCTACAGCCATCCTGCTTTTCTCATATGACTTCTTCATATCATCACGTAAACAGACAGACATAACAGCATTCCTGTGCTGAACATGGGCTCATGTTAGTTGATCTGACGTACAGGATGAACAGATATGGACTGGGTTAGGATAACATCTTGTACAAATGCATGCATGACTGCTTTTAATACAACATTTGAAAACTTTATCTATGCTTCCTGGACTCTATAAAACTGCTTTTGACAGATACACTTAAACTAAGGGATTTTAGTCTGGTAAAGCAATATTTACACATTTGAGGAAACCAAATTAGAGATGAAGAAACAGTCAAATGACTTTACTGATTGTGGGAAAGCACGGTTAGCATTTGGCATGTTTGTTCCTGTGAGACATATAGTGTAGCAGCACACATTTGGGAGCTGGGGGTTTGGGGAGCACACAGGACGGGGGGGGTGCGGGCAGGAGGGGTGCGGGGGGGGGGGGGGGGGGGGGGGGGGGGGGGGGGGGGGGGGTTGTATAGCACCTCAGAACTGGAGTCGGAGAGTAAAAAAAAGGTATTAAAATGGGCGCAAAACAAGTTCAGCTGGTCTGGCAAGTCCTCATCACTGTTGTCACCACCTGATCTCGCCTAGTATGGAATGATCGCCTCCATGCCTTGCCAAAGATAACAAGAGTCTGTCTCTTTCTCTTTCTGTTTGAGTCTCTAAACTGTCCTTGTATTGGCGCTTGGCAGCTTTTATAGACCTTTCAGAGCTGTGTCTAGATGTTTTATACAACAGATCATTGCCAGAAAATTTTAAAAATTTTAAATTTATTCATGAAAATTTTATTGAGTGCCAACAGCTGCAGTTTATTTGTAATAAAAATGTTTTGTCAATGGATAATCAACTTCAGTTTCCAAATGGATTCACCCATAAACATTTTTAAAACCAATGATTTGTCAAAAAGGCCTTTAAAATACAGCCAGGTATAATGAAATAGAACGATTGAGCAGACATGCTATCAGTGAGCTGTAATCAAAAGCGTACATATTTGGCCTGTATCTGTATGATTGTACATTATGTATCAGTGCCCATTATTTGATTGATGTTAAAATGGACAGAGTTACGTTTGTGGAGTCAGGTCAGGTGTTGGTGGCCGAGTGAGGAGAGGAACGGTGGTGGCGGCTAGGGAAAAACACGAGGGGGAGGAGAAGGCAACCTGAAGTGGAGCCGTGAGCCCCGGGCTGGGCAGGAGGCGAGCGGGGGCGGAGCCCCGGGCTGGGCAGGAGGCGAGCGGGGGCGGAGCCCCGGCCGAGTGAGGAATGTGCAGCGAGGAACGCCGTGAAGCGTGAGTGTGCTCTGTCCTGCCCAGTCCACAGTGGGGAAACTGGTGCTGCGCCTTCTCCTCTCCCCAGTACAGCCCCGTTCCCTCATCCGGAGGATTCCGTAACCCGGGAGAACGACAACGTCCGGCCGCAGTGGTTCCAGGGAGCTGAAGGAGCAGTCCCTGCCTATTTTATTTTGGGTTTTGTTTTTTATTTTGGGACGTGGAGGAGGCCCGGCATTTTGTGGCGTGGGCCCAGTCACGTCCCACCCTTTTTGTTCAGTTGGTGTGTGTGTGTGTGTGTGACCTCCCTCTCCCTGTGTGTGTTGACCCCCCCCCCGGGGTGGCCAAGTGGGGGCCGGTCTGTGCCGTGCGGGCAGACCCGAGAGAGAGGGTCAGAGAACGAGCACTGTGTGGAGTGAGTGTGGGGCACGGGGTAACTCACCACTGTGTGTGACGGCTTGCGGTGCGGTGACGGGGAGTCCCTCTCCTGGGGCTCGGCTCACGCGGCACGAGGTCAGTTGTTGGTGGGGTCACCATACAAACGGGGGGGGAGCTAGAGAAGGGAGGGGGGTCAGAGCTGGAGAAGGGAGGGGGGTCAGAGCAGGGCAGCTGCCTGTCCATGAACTGTTTTTATTATAAATTCAATACAGACTCTGCTTACCTTATCCCTGTGTCTTGGTTGTTCGTGGTGGGTGGATCCTTACACCTGTGGTGGGTAGGGGTAGCAGGGGGAGTGCAAGCAACTCCTGACATGTTTAAAATACAGCCAGGTACTGTATAATGAAAAGAATGAGCACAAAAATCTCATCAGCCGACATGGTATCAGTAAGCTGTAAACAAAAGAATACAAATTTGGCCTGTAACTGTATGATTGTACATAGTGTATCTGTGTCCATTATTTGATTGATGTTACAGTGGATGGAGTTACACTTGTGAAATCAGAGCTCAGTGATCATATTCAATTTGAAGGAATACAAGGAGAAGCCTGTGGAGCGGTGTGGTTGTGGCTTAGCTATAGGGGGGAGGTGGGGGGGGAGGGGCTCACAGGAAGAATGCCAGGATTGAGTTAATTAGCACAGGTGTTCCTTGTCACTGATTGAGTTAATTAGCACAGGTGTTCCTTGTCACTGATTGAGTTAATTAGCACAGGTGTTCCTTGTCACTGAGTTATTTAGCACAGGTGTTCCTTGTCACTGATTGAGTTAATTAGCACAGGTGTTCCTTGTCACTGATTGAGTTAATTAGCACAGGTGTTCCTTGTCACTTATTGACTTAATTAGCACAGATGGTCTTTGTCACTGAATGAGTAAATTAGCACAGGTGTTCCTTGTCACTGATTGAGTAAATTAGCACAGGTGTTCCTTGTCACTGATTGAGTTAATTAGCACAGGTGTTCCTTGCCACTGATTGAGTTAATTAGCACAGGTGTTCCTTGTCACTTATTGACTTAATTAGCACAGATGGTCTTTGTCACTGATTACTCTCTCCCTTTATATATGCAGTAGCGGCTGGGCCTGGGTGGAGGAACAAGGCACACACACGCCCTGCAGAGAGCGGAAGCATGGTTTAGGACCTGCACCGGAATTTCTGTTATAAACTGTGGTTTGAGTGTGTGTGTGTGTGTGTGTGTGTGTGAAAATAAAAGACATCATCCCTGCACTTCCCGTGTCATTTGTCGGTCCTGTGCTGATTCTGAACCCACGGTGGCTAGAGAATTGCCACAACTGGTTCCCAGCTTGTAGTTCAGCAAAATAAACCCGGCCGAACCCTGTCCTTCACCTCCAACTGCCCAGCCAGTGTCCTCCCTCGCACAGATGGTGGGGGAGGTGGCTGCTGTGCACCAAGAACAAGCAGCCGTGCTCCGAGAGCAGTCAGCAGTGAATCCCCAGTTTTTGGATGCGCTCCGCCAACAGACCCACCAGCAGACGCAGATCCTCCAGCAGCTGGTGATCCAGACGGCAGCCACGGCAGCTGCCTCCTCGGCCCCTCCACATTCAACGCTCCTGAAGGTGGCTCCACCTAAGATGTCCCTGGCGGATGACCCCCAGTCATTCCTGGACGTATTCGAGGCTACAGCAGGGTCATGTGGCTGGCCGGCGGCAGAGTGGGCCGTGCGCTTGCTCCCTCTGCTGACGGGGGAGGCGCAGACAGCAGCGTGCGGCCTACCAGCTGCGTCTCAGGGGAGGTACGCGGATGTTCAGAGGGCTATCCTGGACAGGATGGGTTACTCCCCCGAGGACCACCGCCGCCGGTTTCGGACGGCAAAGCTGGGGCCGTCGGACCGGCCATTTGTCTTTAGCCAACACCTAAGGGACGCGGCGACCAGATGGCTGAAGCCGGGGGAGTCCGCTGGGGAGCAACGGGTGCTGGGAGCAGTTGGTTCGGAGCAGTTTGTGGAGGGGCTACGGGCCAGCACTGCGTCCTGGGTCCGGTGCCATCGGCCGAGGGACATGGAAGCAGCTGTCGCGTTGGCGGAGGACCACCTGGCAGAGCACCCTCAGCGCCCAGTGTCCTACCCCAGCGCCAAGACGAAAACCCCCTTCCTCCCCTTCTTCATTTTCAGTTCGCCCTCCCCCTCACCCCCGCACTAACCCTCCCTCTGCTTCTCCTGTTCCACTACAGGTTCCAGCCGCTACGGGCACTGTTCCCACCTCACAGGGGGCTCCTCAAACGTCGGGGCAGGAGTGCTGGCGGTGCGGGCAGCCCGGACAATTCTGCAGCGAGTGCCCACTGATGGAAGTCGGCCAAGTGATCCGGGTTGCTGGCCCACCGGCATCCTCCCCCGGTTCAGGAGAGACGTACAGCGTTCCAGTAAGGATCCAAGGGGGTATTCACCAGGCGATGGTGGATTCGGGCTGCATGCGGTCCATAATCCACCAGAGCCTGGTTCGGCCCAGGGCTTTGGTAGAGGCATCTGGGGTATCTACTGGGTGTGTGCATGGGGATATTCACAAGTACCCTGTTGTACCGGTTGAATTTATCTACAAGGGCAAAACGCATAGTATTAAGGCTACGGTTAGTTCCCGCCTTGTGCATCCTCCTGGGCACAGATTGGTTGGGGTTTCACAGCTCAGTGACAGTATGTGGGGATGCGTTCACGACCGGTAGGGAAATGTGGAATGTGTGCTGTGCTCAGTGGCGACGTGAGGTTGTCCCCCATACGGACCATTGGGGGTGTGCATTTACAGACCACTTTATTTGTCAATGATTACTTGTATTCTGAATCTGAACACAGAAATCTAATTTCAATGACAAATACTGTGGTCACTGTGACCATGTACTCCAGATTAATAAAGAATAACTAGTTCTGCCTACAGACGTTAAAAAGCCAACACTGAATCTATAATTTTACACAACATAGAAGGTCCCTTAAGAATAAGAAACATCAGTGTCCCTGTTCTTGCTGAAACCATGCTGTAATACACAAAAAGCCAACCTTCATACTGATGCCTGTGATGCTCTGACCAGAGAAAGCTCCTGTAATCCATCTAGTGACAAGTTATTACAAGGCTAGCTCTCAGAACTCTCAGAACATTACTGCTTTATGTACTTGCTATGCCTATTCTGTTATCAGCCTTTGTTACAGCCCAAACATTAGATTACAGTTCGAGCTAGGATGTGCCCATCAGACCAAAACTCAGTCATTTCCACAGCTGCATAGGTGTTCTTATGTCATAGTAATTGCAGCAGATATTATGGCTGTAAACTAAAATGTTTTGCGAATAATCCAGACAAAATGTTTGATCGATCAGAGAAACAGTTTTTAAGGCTATATGAGCACACACAGTGAATCACTGCCCATTCTTTCACTACTCCACCTCAGTTCCTGTAGATTCAGTGGGAAACCTGCAGTGATCAATGCACTTCAGACTGTGTTCTGCAGTGTACAGCTGCTTGGAGGCTTAAGGTAGTGAAGGGAAGTGTATGTTTCTGTATTTCTGTATGCACTCCTGGCCACTTCTGCCTAGGCCTGTGGCCTTGCCCCAGTCTCCACATTCCCAGTTACCGTGGTGATGAGGGAGAGGAGTGATGGAGAGCTACGGGGAGGATGGAATGCAGCTCAGGGCCATCCCAAGTGCACTCCTGAGAGGACCCGAAAAGCTCTGTCACCCACCATGGGGATATACCGCCCCCGTCCCAGGCACTATACTGTGCTGTTATGTTGTGTGCTGTGAGTCCTAAATACTGAGGTAACAAATGTGTGTGACCACAGACAGAGGCTCCATGCTTGTGAGATGTGACCATATGAGGTGTGATGCTGAAAAGCTACTATCAAGACTGAGACAACTTAGTGAGTCTTTGGAGAATGTCCCTGAATGCTGTGTAGTGGGTATTTCCCTGGTGCATATTGTACTACAGTCTGTTACAGTGGGAAAATGTTGTCTGACCTGATGATTTCCTGTCTACCTCATGTACCAGCTTTGAGTGGTTCCTATCAATTCAGTGATTATTTGGCACATTGTATGGTAGTTAGCATTTCTTATGGATGCTGATAAGTTGTTGTTTTATTGAAATTAGGCTTGGGGCTGCTGGATGGCTCATTCGGTTAAGGCACCACGCTGCGGTGCGTAGATGAGCCTCACGGCCTCGGGTCGAATCCGGACCATGCCAGTGCCGACGGTGGCCGGTAGCTCCACAGGGAGACGTACGATTGGTGCCTGTGTTGCCCAGGATATGGGAGGGTTCAGTCAGACAGGGATCTGTGTTTCATCAATCTCTAGCAACCCCCCTTGCATGCTCGTATGACTGCATGTCAGAGCCGCTTATGAAAGGTCTTCCTCCGGCATGAAAAACAGCTTTTCTGTTCTATTCCATTACAAAATATATATGCGCACAAGCTGAAATGTGGTAAATGTTTCTTTTTCTCATCGAAGCAGAGTAAAATAATCTATTAACGTGTAGGCTTGTTATTGCACCTTAGGTGTGATTTTTCTTTTTCTTTTTTAAAGCAAAGCATCAAAATTAAACATAAGGTCATATCATGGTTCTGGCTCCATCACATGGGTGTTTCATGTAATTACAACAGGGAAACATTTACTCAGACAAGCTCGCTCCTGTTAATAAAAGTACTGGGAGATGGGGGGCACTGAACGGTGCAAACACGGGGAGAACAACAGTGGTCCCAGGTTGACCTTCCCAATCATAGATTGCATGCATGAATGAAATGCTGAATTTTGGGACATCAATTACAATATCAAACATTTCACCAATATAAATAGAACATGAGTATGTAAATACAATACAACAACTATATGTAAACAACATAGCCAACAATGTCATCATCAACAAAACAAAATCGACATAGTTAGCAAAGGTCGACAGCATCGTGAAGCATTGTCACAACTATCATCATCATCATCATCATCATCATCATCATCATCATCTTCATCACCATCATCATCATTAAAGAACAACACCATCAGTACTATCTACCCTCCTGGCCTGAGTTCAGAAGGGAAATGGCGGTGGGAATGAATGAGTGCCTGTATCTACTGCTCTTTACAGGGAGAGATCTGGACCGGGAGCCA
>CM045898.1:9218633-9219666 GCA_025169545.1 Anguilla japonica | reverse complement strand
TGTAACATCAATAAAATAATGGACACAGATACACTATGTACAATCATACAGTTACAGACCAAATTTGTATTCTTTTGTTTACAGCTTACTGATACCATGTCTGCTGATGAGACTTTTATGCTCATTCTTTTCATTATACAGTACCTGGCTGTATTTTAAACATGTCAGGAGTCGCTCGCACTCCCCCTGCTACCCCTACCCACCACAGGTGCAAGGATCCACCCACCACGAACAACCAAGACACAGGGATAAGGTAAGCAGAGTCTGTATTGAATTTATAATAAAAACAGTTCATGGACAGGCAGCTGCCCTGCTCTGACCCCCCCTCCCTTCTCTAGCTCCCCCCCTGCTTGTACGGTGACCCCACCAACGACTGACCTCGTGCCGCGCGAGCCGAGCCCCAGGAGAGGGACTCCCCGTCACCGCACCACAAGCCGTCACACACAGTGGTAAGTTACCCCGTGCCCCACACTCACTCCACACAGTGCTCGTTCTCTGAGCCTCTCTCTCGGGTCTGCCCGCACGGCACAGACTGGCCCCCACTTGGCCACCCCAGGGGGGGTCAACACACACAGGGAGAGGGAGGTCACACACACACACACACACACAACAAAAAGGGTGGGACGTGACTGGGCCCACGCCACGAAATGCCGGGCCTCCTACACGTCCCACAATAAAAAACAAAACCCAAAGAAAAATAGGCAGGGACTGCTCCTTCAGCTCCCTGGAACCGCTGCGGCCGGATGTCGTCGTTCTCCCGGGTTACAGAATCCTCCGGATGGGGGAACGGGGCCGTACTGGGGAGAGGAGAAGGCGCAGCACCAGTTTTACCCCACTGTGGACCAGGGGGGGGGGGGCAGGACAGAGCACACTCACGCCCTTCACGGCGTTCCTCGCTGTCACGTCTGCCCTCACTCGGCTGGCCGGGGCTCCGCCCCCGCTCGCCTCCTGCCCAGCCCGGGGCTCCGCCCCCGCTCGCCTCCTGCCCAGCCCGGGGCTCACGGCTCCACTTCAGGTTGCCTCCTGCCCAGCC